>OZ023267.1:127871986-128286986 GCA_964006375.1 Tillus elongatus
AGAAAACGCAAAATTTTCCGGGGAAACTTGGGCCGATCCTGGATAACATGCGGTTGAGAAAAATTATTATTATGAAAATATTCTCTTACCTCATTTTCTGTGATTCTTTGATGAGGAGGAACCCTCGACTGTATCCAAGGGTCATCGGTTTGTATTTCGACAGCTTTAGAACATTTGTCACTACTAATTTGTAACTTAAGAGGTTCGTCAGGATGTAAGATGTCACCCCTATTCAACAGATCGTGTTCTTTGTCTTCTGAGGTCTTTTCTTCCAGGCTAACTTTATTATTTGAGGGAGAACTTACTTTTCTACTGACTGGTTTAGTCTTGAATCTTGGACCCTGTTTTTTAACGTTTTTCTTTACAACTGTAGCATCACCTTTATTAGAATGAACAGTTTTGTTTAACTTTGAGTATAGTTTCGGAGATTCTTCTTTAGCTGCTTCAGTTATTGGAGGTTGTGGTTTCTCATGTACACTTTTACCGACTCGCTCCTCTGCTAATAGATTCTGATTGAAGACACCCTCACATTGACTACTTTCTTTGCTATTCTGTTTCGTTTTCTGTAAAAGTTTTTCTGAATCACTGATTGAAGCTTCGTCACTATACAAAACAATGTTGTTTTCTTTATTTGTTGTTACAGCATCTACAAACAAGAAAAGTTTGATATACAATATATTCTTAACAAAAATGCAGAGCAAGCATGTTTTCAGAAAATATTTAGTTTCTCCAAGTCATTCAGTGAATAAAATCTGAAAAATTTCGGAACGCAGCAAGTGCGTTATAGTAGTGAATTTTCATCAGAATTGTACACTATTGTTATACAGCATATTAGTAAAACTAATACTTTAAATTTACACAAACCTTGAAGATGGATTTTAGAGGTGTTAGTACGTAGACACTTGAACAATTCTTTCGAACGTGTTACAATCTCTATGACAAAAAAATCTTGTTTTAACTCCTTTTGAGAAAAATGCCCAAAACTCAATTTTCTATGAAGCTACAGAATTTAATTTTGCTATATCTGTAGATAGTGTAAGATTCCCAGAAGGAAACTTAATTCATATTTAGCAAAGTAAAGTATCTGCCAAATTATAAAGGTAACAGTTATTTTTCCTTATTAATCGCTTGAATGATTTCGTTTTAGTCTTAATCAAACCCGTTTTTTCAATATCAACAATAACAAAATGCCTGCTGAAAATTTTAATTTCAAACTTCAAGGGTGGCAATGGCCGCCGTGGCCGTGTTGGAAAGTCGAGTAAAACTTCCCAATTTGGACTCGGGGGACGACCGTTGGAGACTCACCGACAGCGGTTGATTTTTCAAATCACTTCTGTCGTTGAGATTGAGCTTAGGGTGGAGGGTAATTCACAATAGGCCAAGGGCTGCAGTGTAAACGATAATATGTATAGGTGGTTTCGAAATTATTTATGTGAACGATTACAAGTAACTGTGTTAGATGAACACAATGTATCCAGTCCGAAAACCTTAAACTAGTGGCGTGCGGTACATGGAAGCAAGGGAAGCATTGCTTCCCTTAAAATAACGACTACATACCTACTAAAAAATAATTTATATTAACCCGCAATATTTAAAATCTCCTTTGTATTTTAAATATTAAATTTCAAATTCTGAAACTAATTTAATTATTAAAATTTTTAATTCGCAAGCTCACACACATAATTATTTATTATGCATCATACTGTACTTGTTTGTATATGCGCTCTTAGCGCAAGGACATCGTCGCAGTAAATGCTACCGGCAACAACCTGATCCTACGGGTGGACGAGTGGATGCAATGCCTTCAATGAAATACATGTAGTCAGCAGATTACTTGAGGAGAAACGCTCGCTCGCTCAACGTGTGTACTTGTAGTTTTAGAACGTATTTTACCAGGAAGAGCCGCTACACACAGAAAGAGAATGTCTCGCATTATTTCGCATATATAAGCAGTCGGTCAAGTTAAATGCATTGGCATTTTACGAGTATTAATATGGCTACAAGTTCATCAGCTTTTAACAGCGGCGTCGGTGGTGATTTACAAACTTTACAAACAAGTGATAATAATAACTGTGATTGTGTTGTGTGTTTTTTGATGACCAAAGGATTTTCAACTTTACAGTTTGCTGAAAAACTTGCTATTATTAATAAAGGTAGGCCAAAACCTACTCTAAAAAACTTAAATACAAGAATTAAAACATGTATTCGACATTTCAACGCCAAAAAAACTTATAAACAATATGAATGGTTAACAGGTTGTGAAATCAGGAATAAACTGTTTTGTTGGCCTTGTAGTCTATTTGTGACTGAAAAGGGGGTGTGGAATAAAAGTGGGTTTTCCGACTTGAATAATCTACATAAAGTAGTAAAAAGACATGTTATGGGTAAAGCGCATTTACAGAGCATTTTATAATTAAGTGTCTTTGGAAAAACGCGAATTGAACACGCCGTTGACAAGCAGATAGAAATTAGTCATCGCCAACACAATGAATTGGTTGATAAAAACAGAAACATATTAAAAAGACTTATTGATGTTGTGTGTTTTCTTGGTCAGCATGAATTGGGCTTCAGAGGTCATGACGAAACAACTACATCTGCAAATAGAGGAAACTTTCAAGACCTAGTTTCTTTAATAGCCAAGTACGACATTTGTTAAAAAAATCACTTGGAACAGTATAACGTTTTTCACGGGACATCAAATCGCATTCAGAATGACTTAATTTCGGCCGCTGTCACTATTATTTTGAACAGAATTAAATCTGAAATTAAACAGACTCGTTTCATTGCTATTGATCTAGATGAAACAACCGATGTAACTAATTTAAGTCAACTATCTGTAGTTATACGTTACGTAAAAATGGATGGGAGTGTACAAGAAAGATTTTTAGGCTTTAAAAATGTGACAGAAGATCGTACCGCAAACGCTCTATATAAAATTGTGCTTAATATTATGAAAGATATTGAGGAGGCTGATAATAAATTAATTGCCCAAAGCTATGATAGGGCTGCTGTTATGGCCGGACATTTAAGAGGTCTTCAAGCTAAAGTGCGGGAAACGTTCTCCAGTGCTCTATTTGTATACTGTTGTGCTCATAAATTAAATTTAATTTTAACCCAATCTATATATCATATTAAAGAATGTAAAGTGTTTTTTGCTACCTTAAGTAGAATGAATTTGATAAGTTCTGGGAAAAAACAATTGAATTAGGAGAAGTGGAGTCACGAAGAAAGCATCTGCGCACTGATAATGTGGGAGACCTTCAAGCTTCTTACCGCCGCCTTTTCTACGAAATCATAGATCAAATTCAGCAGCAAATTAACTGCAGATTTGATCATCTTAGTGACCTGAAATTTCTTGAATTGTGTAATTTTGGAGGATTTAAAGGGATACCTTTCCCAGAAGATTCATTCAAATCATTATTTCACCACCATGGACATTCTTTTGACAAAGCCTTATTACGATCAGAACTTTCAGTCATTTATGAAACCGATGTTATAGGCACAAAAACTAACGCGAGTGAACTTTTAACTTTCTTAAAACAATCAAAATTTGAAAATGCATATTCTGAAGTGTTCAAATTATGTGAATTAGTATTAACAATTCCTGCTACTAGTGCATCTTTAGAACGAATTTTTTTTACACTGAAACGTATCAAGAGTTTTGTTAGGAATTCAACAGGACAGGAAAGACTCCCAAATTTCAATTTTGTCAGTTGAAAATAAACTCGTCCAGTGAATGTCCCAGAATCCACAGTTTTATGACGACATTATTAAAATTTGCCAAAAACAACAGAAGAATTGAGTTACACTACAAATAGGTAAGTTTCTGAGAATTGCTTCCCTTATTTGAAATGTCACCGCACGCCCCTGGTTATAACCCTTTCCAAACTATAAGGTTTCTGAATACGTCTTACAATATTTATTCATTGAGAAACAGTTGCCAACATAGTGACGTCATAGCCGTTGACGCGGCCCACCAGACTCGTAGTCAATCACTCTACCGTATTATGACTCAATGGGAATGGCTCTGCACACGTGACAGTTCGTTGTTCGGATATATTTCAAGATAAGGAACCTTTAAAAGCCCCTGTAACCACGAGACACATTCTCTTCTTACTTAAAAGTCAACCTCAAAACATGCTATTACTTAGATAATTAATCAAAAAAGGCAGCATGGCTAAATAGGTAAGGGAAAGATATAATTCTCGCTTATTTTACAATTGCTTTTGTCAATTTCTTTAATTATGATTAATATATGATTGCTTGCTGTTTTACTGTACTGAATTTACTTTTAACAATTGTTTTGTCCATTATAAATGCCTATATTGTTTTCATGGTGGCTTGTGGTAGCGTTCTTAATATTCAATATTAACAGTCAATTAATTTTCATTATTTACTAACATGCAGATAAGTTTTGTACTCAAACTGAACGTGCTGCAGGCTGCCTTATGTAAATGATAAAGAACTAAACCGACACTCATACACCTGAATTGTTACGGCCACCCCGTCGTTTTAGAGGAGATATATACGTCATTTTGGACGCAACATCCATCTTTTTCTAAAAAACATCCACTGTTTTATGTCATCATGAAGCTGAATGCAAAATCCGTCTTTTTATAAGAAACATCAACTGTTTTATGACATCATGAAGCTGCTCCTGTAGGAAGACACAACATCCATCGCTTTATAAGGAACATCAATTGGTTTATATCATCATGAAGCTGCTCCCGGAGGAAGGAGATATATTATACCGAACAGTGGGGCCCCCGCAGCATTCTGACAAAGGTGTAAGCAGCCTTGACTCGCCTCCTCAATGGCAGAAGTCTGGGTGACGTCAGACAATTGATGAAACTATCAGCTAAGTACTTTATCTCTATCAATTTCTTTTCAAGACATCAATAATTTAACCACAATTCATCAGAACACCTATAATTAATTACTTTATGTAACTTTATTCAATTCAGTAAGTTCACTACAATCAGCATTATATAAACTCAATAATTTTGAATAAATGTATTTTTACTGTATCTTTGATTTTTATTTGTACATTTTACACCCCACCAATTGTAAGTGCTAAAGCCCATGTCCTGTGTTAAATTTGCATTAAAGCTTATGCCTTTGACTGAGCAGCCAAGTTAAATTTTATCTTTTATATAAATTTTATTCCTTCATTAAATTAAATTCAATGAATAAATATTAATCAAGTTATAACTTTACAAGGGCCTTACCTACAAACTCTTTACCAAAATACAGCCTTCCACATCCAAATTGTAAGGAAACTTTAAGCAACCCTACAATGATGGGCTTGTCTTCTGCTAATCTAATCTCTACTTCCTTAGTGCAAGAGAGATGTCTGGAAATATGTACAGAGGCGAGATTCAAACAGGCATGTCCCAGTACATTGATGTATTTCTGTTTTGGAGTTCTACAGCTGATCACAAACTTGAACTCGATATCTTCGAGATTGTGCGACCAAAGAGAGCAAACGTCATGTACTGCTATGTGTCTGAAATAAACATCTGAAAAAGATATGCCATTTGAATTAAATTTTAAAAAGACACAGTAGTAAAATAATTTAATCAAAACATATACTGGACAGTTCAAGCTTGATGTCCTATCACCTAACAGTTTGGACTATGAGCTCGTGAGTTGAGTCCCATATATAAATAGCTTTTTCCATTCGTATATGATGAAATAGCCGGCTTCTGACGAGTCCTTTGTCTATATCTGTGTTTAAGTTCTCCTGCACAAATCTAAGACCTCAGAGTGCAGAATATGTATCCTGTATTATTATTAACTTAAGAATTTTATGAACAGCATCACATGTTTTCGTAATTCAAATGTTTATTTTTTTGCTAATAACAGTGAGGCCGTCGAATTTGAATAATGCTATACATGTTGAACTGTACTTCTTTAATTATAATTTTTATTTTATATATTTGCCTTTGTACCAAATGGCAAGAATGCACGATATTTTATTTTGGTTACTTTTTAAACTTTGTATCCCAGGGTGCAGGGCTGCCCATTTATTATATGTTACACCGGAGAGAGGAGTATTCCTAGACAATATAAAGTAATGTACATACAAATATATATATATATATATATATATATATATATATATATATATATATATATATATATATATATATATATATATATATTCAAATTGTTAACTAAATCAGCTTAAATCAAGTGTGATATGAACGACGATATTAAACACTAAGTCAACAACCTAAATAACGTAACAGCTCTTCATAAAAAAAAATGTTATTTCAGTTCAATAGAAGGCACAGTCTTTGAACCTTTACTGTTTTTAACTCAAGGTATGGTCAAATGTAAACATGGAAAATCGATACACTTGACTGGTTCCTGGAAATAATGGCGACCTTGTCTGCCGCATGCCTGTTGTAACATCTTCTTGAAATTCTAGATAAATATGATGCTCCAGATTCTGGACTAGCGGCCTACCTGGTGTAAAAATAGAAGGTTTAACTTACAGGTTTGTGCTGAGACCTAGGTATTCCCGTCGTCTAGGTCTTCCTCGTCGTTATGAGTAGTGGGTACACCTGCACTCTGCTCAACCTGGTTGTCGTCACCGTCGTCGTTTTCCTGTTACTTGCTAAGGAATACCTTTTAATTCTTTTAAGCTTACGTATTAAATCGCCATAGGGATCTATTCCATATAAATTGGCTACAAAATCAGCACCGTGGACAAACCCTCATTTTTTTTTTTTAATTTTAACAACACACCACGAGGGCGTACACACTAAATACTATCGTACCGTGGGTGTTGACAAGGAGGAAAGAGGCAGCTTGTTAATTCTAGACTTGAAGGTTTGGAGGTTCGGAGGAGAGGGAAAAACATGTGCCGGCAAGGAATTCCACAACTTGGAAGTCCTCAGGACAAAAGAGCGGGCATAACAAGATGTTCTAAGTCTGGTGACCTGGACAGTAAAAGGGTGCATTCGCTCTGTTCCCCTGGTAGATCTGTTGGGGACAGCAGGTGGGGGAACTATGGAAGAAAGCTCCTCTGAGCAGTGCCCGTGCAGATATCTATAAAAGAGAGAGAGGTCACCAACGGCACGTCGGTGGGCAAGGGATGGCAGCCTTTGGGTGAGAGTAGGGTCACCGATGAGACGTATAGCTCTCTTTTGAATGGAGTCCAGAATAGCTAGTGTAGAAGCGGCAGCGGCACCCCAGATGTGAGAGCAGTATTCGAGGTTTGGCCTAATTTGTGAAGTATATAAGGTATAGAGATTAGCTGGTGAAAAGTATGTGCGAGCCCGGAAGAGGAAACCTAATTTCTTAGCAGCCACTTCTGCAATTGATGTGACATGTTGGTGCCAATTAAGATTTCGATCCACAGAAATGCCAACAAGAGAAAAGGACTCATTACTTTGAATAACTTGGTTGTTCATTGTGATTGGTCTAGGGCTGGTGTATCTCTTGCGAGAAAGAAAGCAAGACTTAGTTTTGGTGGGGTTGAATTGTACAAGAATTCTACTTCCCCAGTCTAATATTTTTTGAAGATCCACGGAGACAGAACCCTCCATGAGTCTGCGATCCTCATCTAATTGGGCTAAAGAGACAGGCTTAGAATATTGTATATTTGAATGGAGGGTGCTGTCGTCCGCGTAGCTGTGAACTGGGTTGGAGGTGCTAGAGAGAAGGTCATTGATGTGGAGAAGAAACAAAGTAGGGGCTAAAGCTGAACCTTGAAGAACTCCTGCATTAATTGGATACAGTTTAGAGGAATGGCCATCCACAACAACAGATATACTCCTGTTGGAGAGGAAATTTGCTGTCCAGGTACAAAGTTTTGGTGGTAGGCCATAGGCCGGAAGTATATTAAGCAGCGCTGCGTGCCAGACCTGGTCGAATGCTTTTGATGTCTAGAGCAACAATCTGGGATTCACCGTGTTGTTCCATAGACTTGTTCCAAGAATGGGTGACAAAGGAAAGGAGGTCGGCAGTCGATCTGCGCTGACAGAATCCATACTGCCTGTCGTGGATTAGACTGTGTTTTTCAAGAAATTTTAGTAATTCGGTGTTTATATACTTTTCCATCACTTTAAAAACGACTGAAAGGAGAGAAATAGGCCTGTAGTTGCTAGGAAGCGCTTTGGATCCTTTCTTGGGGATGGGTTGTACTCGAGCAGTCTTCCAGTTACTAGGGAATATGCCTTTATTATAGGATATCTGAAACAGACGAGTCAGGACAGGAGCAAGCTCTGGTGCGCATTTTTTGAGAACAATTGCTGGTATCTCGTCAAGGCCAGAGGCTTTCCTGGTATTAAGAGAAGAGAGCATCTTTCGTACCTTTTTAGTTTTGAAAATGATATCCGTCATTTTATGCGCGACATTGGGGACTGTTGGTGGTTGAACATTTGGAGGTGGGTTGAGAGTAGAATTGCCGGCGAACAACGAAGCAAAAAGTTCAGCCTTGCCCAGGGCGGTAGAAACAATTTCATCCCCTGAGACAAGAGGTGGGAACGTGCTTTTGCAGAAATTATTCCCAATAGATTTAGCAAGAGTCCAGGAGGGTTTGCCTTTTCAAGTCTGGCCTTGTCACAGGATTTAGAGAACCAGGGCTTTTGAGTAGCTGAAGAGGTTTTCTGTGTATGTGGGATAAATAATTCCATACCAGCTTGGATAATTTCGGTGACGTTTTGTGAGATATCAGAGGGGTCAGGATGAGAGAAGCAGACAGACGCCCATGGAAATGAGGAAAAGTAATCCCGCATTTCGTCCCAGTTTGCGGAGTTGTAGTGCCAAACGATACATGGTTGTGATGACTGTGTGACCTCGGGTTGCATTGCGCAGGAAGCAGTGACCATGCCGTGGTCTGAGCGACCAAGGGGGGGGGGGGCGGTGACTGATATCTTATAGCATTCAGGTTGTGTAGTAAGAAGGAGATCCAAGGGATTTGAGCTGTGTGTTGGGATACGAGGAAAGTAAGTAAGTTGCTGACCCATATTGGCTAAAGAATTGCTGACTGCAAAGGCCTCCGCTGCTCTCCCTTGTGGATCGGTTTTTGAAGATCCTAGCCATTCCTTATTATGGACATTGAAGTCACCAAGAATAGTGACCTCGGAGGAAGGATATTCGGAAATCAGATGGTTGGTTTTTTCAGAAAGGTAGTCAAAGAGCTGGACAAAGTTGTTGTCAGAAGGTGACCGGTAAATGCAACAGATGAATTTAGTTGCAGCCCTGAGAGAGAGAGAGAGTTTCATCCAAAGTATGTCTTTTCTTCCAGCTTCTAAATTGGGGAGTCTGGTGCAGGGTAGATTGCTATGGACGTATGCGCACACGCCTCCATGCAATCTAAAGGAAGTAAGGAGCTCGTACCCCCTCATGTAGAAAGCGGTTTAGTATTGATGAAAATACAGTACCATTTCGTTTTATATTTATTGAAATTAACCAAGTAAGTATCACAATTATTTGGACAATGCACTCACAATAGTTACTAATATTAACACAGGACATATAAATAGTAATAGCAATGATTCAATGATTACAGAACGCCTTGGCGTCGTACACGTCTTAACACCCTTCCGCCATTATTTTCTCTCTCCCTCTATCGGTCATACCTGCCACCTCTCAAACGGGTTGCAGGCTTTTCCCACAATGTTGCAAGATTGGCTTTATTTCCTTATCTTTAGTATTTGTTCTCAACCCCCAGTTCTAGGCTCAGTGCAATCTGTCCCCAAATTTGACTGCCAACAGCACACTGCAAATGCCTTGTGCCAAATAAGGTAGGTAACTTACGTCTGTAAATGCACCACTTCCAAAATACAGAGTGCTGAAGTGCAAAAATTAAATTAACATCTGTTATCCATGTCATTCCACCTTTTCCAATGTTAACAAAAGAAAAAGAGTAACTGGAAATCTTCAAAGTAAAAGGAAAGCTGCTGGCCACTCTTGAATGATCCATAGAGTTAATTTCAACGAAAAGGTGTTATGTATATTTCCTAAATAACCATATGACCAGCGGTAATAAATTTTAATTTTCACATGAACGGCTAATTTTATCTCAGTAGAATGTTATTAATTTTCTACTAAGGAATTTTTGTAGATGTCAAAAATTAGAAATATTTTATTTCAATACACTGCCAGACAAATTAGGGGAGGAAATACTCGGCGCCCTTTACACCATTTGGTTACATAAACACGATGAAGTGCCTCAATGCTTATCAGGTATATAGAACATTGTATAAGAATGAAATAAAAAACTCTGGACGCAGCAAGTGCGTTATGGTAGTGAATTTTCATAAAACTATTTTTTAATAGCAATAATGTGTGTTTTTTTAAGAAAGCAGGCATCAAATTTGGTTACCAGTATAACCTATATAGTAAAAACAATGTGCCATGTTTCATCAAAATAACTTTATTGTTTGAAAATGTACAAAATTTCCGAAAGTAAACTTAAAGTGTTCCCGGAAAAACTCGTTTCTTGGTCAACCTTATAGATTAATAGCAAATTGGGCTATTCAAATATGAAGCATTTGATCAAAATTCGCTACCATAACGCACTTGCTGCGTCCAGAATTTCTTAACTTACAAACATGCATTATATTTCGATGGAAAATGCAAAAATGCAATAACATAAGGCGTGTTTGATTAAAAAAAAACCAACTCTGGACGCAGCAAGTGCGTTACGGTAGTGGATTTTCATAAACATATTTTTAATAGCAAATATGTTTTTTTAAGAAAGCAGGCATCAAATTTGGTTACCAGTATAATCTATATATTAGAAACAATGTGCCATGTTTCATCAAAATAACTTTATTGTTTGAAAATGTACAAAAATTTCCAAAAGTAAACTTAAATTGTTCCCGAAAAAAAAATGGTTTTCAGGTCAACCTTATAGGTTAATTGCAAATTGATTCAAAATTTGAAGCATTTACTGAAAATTCGCTACTATAACGCACTTGCTGCGCCCCGAATTTCTTTTCTTTCAAAGATGTATTATATTTCGATGGAAAATTCAAAAATGCAATAACATAGGGCATTCAATTTAAAAAATTCACTAAAGAAAAAGAAAATTTGAATCACCAACGACTTATGGGCCACCTGTAATTGTGGAAATATTTTTTAAGATGTAGCTCAAGACACTCTATAATTAATGTATACAACTTTTTTTCGTAACTTGCATAATAACGGATATATTGCGCTTTAATGATTTTTTACGAAAATTCGACAAAAATGATATACCATTAAACGATAAACTATAGCCAACACTACTGCTAAAGCATCGGAGAAAGGGTGTATTTGAAATGAATTTTCTGGGAATATTTTAGTGAAATGAAGGACAATGACGATTGAAACTAAGAGTTCAGGCTTTGTAAAACATTATTCTTGAGACATTTTCCTTCCATAGATCATATTAATTTCAGGTTCATTGCCTAAATATTACCAATTTTGACATTTTAAATCGCGACTTTGACGTTTTGAGGAAAACCCAAATTTATTTTTCTTTAAATGCCTGTAACCTTTTTGTCCTTGAACCTACAAAGCTAAATTTTGGTAGGTAGCTTACCTATAATGATATAAACCCGTGCAGCAAATTTCGTTTCCCTTACTTTGTTAATTCCGGATATAATTTTTTTTTTAATGAGAACTCAAAATTTTCCCGCAAAACCTCGTCCGATTTTCCTGACTAACGAACCTATCCAAGCCATTTACAAAAGGAAGGTACGTGCCAAATTTTATCAAAATCGGCCCATTATTTTTTGAGTTATCGGTGTGATACATTATATATATATATATATATATATATATATATATATATATATATATATATATATATATATATATATATATATATATATATAAACATATAAAAATTGAAACTGAGCCCGGATATGGGTTCTAAGGGTCCTAGTTCGCGCTCATTTGCAAAAAAATTTTCAAAATTTAAAAGTCGAGATCTCCCTATTAGTGAATTTTTTCTACGAAAATTCACTAAAAAAGAAAATTTGTATCACCAACGACTTATGGGCCAGCCTGTGATTGTAGAAATAATTTTTTAAGATGTAGCTCAAGACACCCTATAATTAATATATACAATTTTTTTTTCATATCTTGTATAATAACAGATATATTGAGCTTTATTGATTTTTTTACGAAAATTCTACAACAATTATATACTATTAAACGATAAACTCTATAGCTAAAACTACTGCCAAGCGTCAGAGAAAGGGTCTATTTGAAATGAATTTTCTGGAAACATTTTATTAAAATGAAGGACAATGACGGTTGAAACTAAGACTTCAGGGTTTGTAAAACATTCTTCTTAAGACATTTTATTTCCATAGCCCGTATTAGATTCAAGTTCTTTTCCTAAATGTTGCCAATTTTGACGTTTAAATCGCAACTTTGACGTTTTGTGAAAAACCTCAATTTATTTTTCTTTAAATGCCTATAACTTTTTTGTCTTTTGACCTACAGAGCTATGGTATGTAGCTTACCTATAAGGATGTAAACCCGCGTACCAAAACTGGTTGCCCTTACTTTGTTAATTCCGGAGATATAAATTTTTTTTTGAAAGAAAACAAAACTTTCCGGGAAAACCTGGACCGATTTTCCTGGCTAACGAACTTATCCAAGCCATTTGCAAAAGCAAGGTATTCACCAAATTTAATCAAAATCGGCCCATTATTTTTTGAGTTATCGGTGTGATACATACATATATATATATATATATATATATATATATATATATATATATATATATATATATATATATATATATATATATATATATATATATATATATATATATATATATATATATATACATATAAAAATTTTAACTGACCCCGGAAATGTGTTCTGGGGGGCCTAATTAGCGCTCATTTGAAGAAATTTTTTCAAAATTCAAAAGTCGGGATCTCCTCATTAGTGAATTTTTTTAAAGAAAATTCACTAAAAAGTGGAATCCCAGAAAATAGCAGGCTTCATAGATCAATCTGATAATGTTCAAAAAGCAACTTGCTTTGTAATTAGGCCACAAACGTTTCCAACTGCCAGATAAAGTATCAGGAAATTGCAATTACTACTTCACTAAAATAGGAAACAATATACAGGTACTAGTCAAGACACAAGGAACAGAGACAGTAGAGCAATTACCTGCAACAGTAGCAAACATTCACTCATTTTATCTTAGCAATGTCATAGAACTGGACATCCTGGAGGCAGTTAAAGCAATGAAATCAAACTCAACAACAGACTGCAATGGAATGTCAACAAAATTCCTCAAACAAATTATACACAGCATTCTACTGCCTTTAATGAAAGTTATAAACATGTATTTGCAAGCCGCTGTTTCTCCAAAAAGAAACGAAGCTAGCTGATGTAAATTTAGTTTACAAAACTGGAAACCTCAGTGATTTGAAAAATTTAGGGTAATCATGTGTTGTAGACAAACAATTCGGGTGGAATCGGAACACAGACGTGGACGCTGGACGATGTGCACTGTTGCCAACGGTCATTTTAAATATAGAAGGAAATCAAGGGATGAACAAATGTTTTTATAATGTAAATAAATTATAATATGGCGTCATCTACATAAATCGATATTTGACATATTTTGCGGAAAGCAGTAGGAAAACGGAAATGTAAAAAGTTAATTTTCAGCCATGGTGGTCCAGGGGAGAAAACGTGGGCCTCGGGACCCAAGGGTACTGTGTTCAATCCCAGATTTCCCTCTCCTTCCTTTTTTAGTACATTAGTAACATCAACAGAGGTTGTGCGATTGTAATTGAGCAAGGTAATCTGCACATTCCACAAAAATGAATGAAGCAATTTCCGTCGCAAATTGCCGATAATAAACACAACTGTATATTCTCATAGCAGACGGTATCCAATATATTATTTTGAAAAGTCACAATGTTTCATGGTAATGAAGCAATTTCTACTGACAACTGTCGATGATAAACATAACCACCATATACAGTTCTGTTTATCATCGGCAATAATCCTCCGGGGCAGGAATATACATCGAGGGCCTGGGGGTGCGCGAGAGCTATGCTCTTGGCGCATATACCACGGCATTAGAGACAGAGGTGTATCCTATCCTGTCTGTGGCCAATAGACAGGATGTGAAGAGCAGTCCCGAGAAATGTGCGTACATCTGCTCGGATAGCCAGGCGGTCCTCCGGGCAGTCTGCGCGGCCAGAATCAGGTCAACACTGGTTCAGGAGTGCGCTGACGCCCTCAGAGGACTGGCCAGGACGAAGGAGGTGCAACTGGTGTGGGTTCCGGGACACTGTGGCGTAGCGGGGAATGAGGTGGCGACTAATCTCGCAAGACTCGGTTCCTGGCGACCGTTCTGTGGCCCGGAGCCTGCGACAGGCATAAGTAGGAAGACAGTCTCTGTCGCCTTAGACAGGTGGACCGAGGAAGCAATGGAGAGGCACTGGGGGTCGGTTGGTGGCTGCAGGCAGGCGAGGGACTTCGTGGAGGGGCCGGACAGAGATAAAGCTGTCTGGCTACTCGGAAGGAGTCGACCTACGCTTCGTCGCATCCTTGGGGTGCTGACAGGCCACTGCGCCCTTAGAAGACACCACACATTGATAGGCGTAGAGAGGGATCTCATTTGCCAGGAATGCGGCGAGGATGAAGAAACGTCCTACCACTACCTGTGTGAATGCGAGGCTTTTGGGAGTCTTCGAGCAGAATTGTTCGGATCGAGGACTCTGCAGGGAAATCAGGTAAGTACCGTCCAATTGAAGACCGTCACGGCCTTCTTCTCGAGGTCGAGGCGGTTTGGTGACGGAACCGAGGAAGAGTAGAGCATGGTTGCTGGGTTGCTGGGGTTGGCAAAAAGAGCCCATTGTGGCCTTGCTTGGCGTTGGCCTCCCCACCACTGCTACTACTAATACATCATCGGCAATTCGCAACGGAAATTGCTTCATTCACTTTTCACACTTATTTAAGGTTGGAAACTAAGATATAAACAAACACTTCGAAGTGAAGCCCATTTTGAGCCATTTTCTCGTTTATGTTTATCATCGACAGTTGTCAGTAGAAATTGCTTCATTACCATGTAACATTGCGACTTTTCAAAATAATATATTGGATACCGTTTGCTATTAGCATAAACAGTTGGATTTATCATTAGCAATTTGCAACGGAAATTGCTTCATTGACTTTACTAAAGTGATTCATTCACCTCACTGTCCGGGAAATTTGGGTCTTTAACGTGCTCAACATCGCATGGGCCTGGGACCGACGGTTTTACGCCCCCTGCGAATGGCGGAACATGCAGATTACCTTGCTCAATTACAATGGCATAACCTCTGTTGATGTTAATGATGTACTAAAAAAGGGAGGAGAGGGGAAATCTGGGATTGAATCCAGTACCCTTGGGTACAGAAGCCCATGTTTTTTCCCCTGGACCACCACGGCTGAAAATTAACTTTTTACATTTCCGTTTTCCTACTGCTTTCCGCAAAATATGTCAATATGCCATATTATAATTTATTTACATTATAAAAACATTTGTTCACCCCTTGATTTCCTTCTATAGTTAAAATGACCCTTGGTAACACTCATCTGGCAACAGTGCACATCGTCCAGCGTCCACTTCTACGTTCCCATTCCACCTGAATTGTTTGTTTACTAGTGAGGTGTCTACAACACATGATTACCAAATTTAGACCAATCTCCATAACCCCTGTTCTGTCAAAGTTTTTTAACAGACTACAAAACCATATAGAAAAATTGATCTTATTGTGTGATGGCTAATATGGATTCAGATGTGGTAAGTCCACCATAACAGCTTTATTAAAAGTCACATCTGTGTAATTTTAATTGCTAATGTCACATGTGTTTGTTTTATTTTGTATTGTTTTTGTTTTCTTTGTATTCTCATTAGCAATGTATTAACAAGGCTGTACACCACTGAATAAAACCTGTAACCACATATTCAACTAGTTTACTAATCTGATAACCGTCAAGCATTTAACGACGCAAGAAACCGCTATGTCCGCATTCTTTCTGAGGCAAAAAAATCGTTTAATAACCACATCAAAAACAAAGTCCTCTTAAGCTCCAATGGCGGCAAACCCTTCTGGACTCTTGCTAAATCTATTGGGAATAATTTCTGCAAAAGCACGTTCCCACCTCTTGTCTCAGGGGATGAAATTGTTTCTACCGTCCTGGGCAAGGCGGAACTTTTTGCTTCGTTGTGCGCCGGCAATTCTACTCTCAACCCACCTCCAAATGTTCAACCACCAACAGTCCCCAATGTCGCGCATAAAATGACGGATATCATTTTCAAAACTAAAAAGGTACGAAAGATGCTCTCTTCTCTTAATATCAGGAAAGCCCCTGGCCTTGACGAGATCCCAGCAAATGTTCTCAAAAAATGCGCACCAGAGCTTGCTCCTGTCCTGACTCGTCTGTTTCGGATATCTTATAATAAAGGCATATTCCCTAGTAACTGGAAAACTGCTCGAGTACAACCCATCCCCAAGAAAGGATCCAAAGCGCTTCCCAGCAACTACAGGCCTATTTCTCTCCTTTCAGTCATCTCTAAAGTGATGGAAAAGTATATAAACACCGAATTACTAAAATTTCTTGACAAACACAGTCTAATCCACGACAGGCAGTATGGATTCCGTCAGCGCAGATCGACTGCCGACCTCCTTTCCTTTGTCACCCATTCTTGGAACAAGTCTATGGAACAACACGGTGAATCTCAGATTGTTGCTCTAGACATATCCAAAGCATTCGACCAGGTCTGGCACGCAGCGCTGCTTAATAAACTTCCGGCCTATGGCCTACCACCAAAACTCTGTATGTGGACAGCAAATTTCCTCTCCAACAGGAGCATATCTGTTGTTGTGGATGGCCATTCCTTTAAACTGTATACAATTAATGCAGGAGTTCCTCAAGGTTCAGCTTTAGCCCCTACTTTGTTTCTTCTCCACATCAATGACCTCCTCGAGCACATCCAACCCAGTTCACAGCTACGCGGACGACAGCACCCTCCATTCAAATATACAATATTCTAAGCCTGTCTCTTTAGCCCAATTAGATGAGGATCGCAGACTCATGGAGGGTTCTGTCTCCGTGGATCTCCCAAAAATATTAGACTGGGGAAGTAGAAATCTTGTACAATTCAACCCCACTAAAACTAAGTCTTGCTTTCTTTCTCACAAGATATACACCAGCCCTAGACCCATCACAATGAACAACCAAGTTATTCAAAGTAATGAGTCCTTTTCTCTTGTTGGCATTTCTGTGGATCGAAATCTTAATTGGCACCAACATGTCACATCAATTGCAGAAGCGGCTGCTAAGAAATTACGTTTCCTCTTCCGGGCTCGCAAATACTTTTCACCAGCTAACCTCTATACCTTATATACTTCACAAATAAGGCCAAACCTTGAATATTGCTCCCACATCTGGGGTGCCACTGCCGCTTCTACACTCGCTATCCTGGACTCCATTCAAAAGAGAGCTATACGTCTCATCGATGACCCTACCTTCACCCAAAGGCTGCCATCCCTTGCCCACTGACGTGCCGTTGGTGACCTCTCTCTCTTTTATAGATATCTGCACAGGCACTGCTCAAGAGGAACTTTATTCCATAGTTCCCCCACCTGCTGCCCCCAACAGATCTACCAGGGAAACAGAGCGAATGCACCCTTTTACTGTCCAGGTCACCAGACAAAGAACATCTTGTTATGCCCGCTCTTTTGTCCCGAGGACTTCCAAGTTGTGGAATTCCTTGCCGGCACATGTTTTTCCTTCTCCTCCGAACCTCCATGTCCAGAATTAACAAGCTGCCTCTTTCCTCCTTGTCAACACCCATGGTACGATAGTATTTAGGCTGTAAGTCCTCGTGGTGTTGTTTAAAAAAAAAAAAAAAAAAAAAACTCCTAGTATCATTTCCATCCATTGAAGCCAACCAAAATTTATTGGAAATAAACTATTTTAAATATTAAACTTTAATACCCTGTATTTTGAAAATGCTGCATTTACCTACATCACTGTACATGATTTGACACATACATAGAATTCACAGTGGGCCGTTGGTAGTTTAATTTTGGGACATCTGAATAATAGGTATAGTTGTGGATAAACCAGACAAATAAAAAAGTGACAAACCTCCAGTATCAATTTTTCGGGCACATATTCTGACATGATCAGTATTTAAACCACAGTCTACTTTGGATGCTGATTTGTATTTTTTGGCAAGAAAATTAGGCAGTTGGTACTCAACAAAAAACACTGTACCCAAAATCGATGTTAGAAGATTTTTATTGCTTGAGGATGCTTTTCTTACACCTGTTTCGTTCAAACTTAAGCTTTGGACATTGATTCTTATACAATCTACATATTTTATAACATCTTTAATGGCTGACTTATCACTTCCACTTCTTAAATTTCCTGTTACTTGTTCTGTAAAAAGAAATAAAATAAAACTTATATACTTAACCAGTTACTTCAGTGTCTTATACAAGATAGCAAACAGTCTAATATCAATTCAATGTGCAAGACTATGAAATTTCCAAATAAATCTTATTTATACATCATATGCCAAGTTGAATACTTAATAATTCAATCATAAATTGATAAACATACCATTTTTATTAATAGTATGACCTAACTTATGACTCGATCTTTTAATATCACAGCTCAAATCTCCTTCATTGTAAGCCTTACAAGTGGAACAAGCACATCTCTTGTGCTCAACACAATATACTTTTTCTGTGGTTTTACAGAAATCTTCAGTCGACATCGATTTCAACAGTTCCATGGCATACTGTTCCTCTTTTCTTGGCATAAAATCACCCTTGAGATAAGTATGTATGATGTCTTGTTCTCTGGGGCACAAATCTTCCAGTTTACGGTCAATTTCTGAAGTGCTGTGAGCACTCAAAGACGCCGGTGTGTTAGGATGTTGCACTCTGAACACGTCAGTGTTATAGGGGTCATTATTTAGTATAAATTTTACCATGTTATTCCTTAATCGCTTGCCTTGGATTATTGCTTTTGCTATCACATCTTTATTAGAGTAAGTGCCACTTGATATGTTTGAAGTCGACATTTTAAGTCACTAAATTTGTACCCAAGTATATTTGAAACGTTTTAAAATCAAAATCATTTCATCTTTAACTTTTATAATAAACTTTGTTAAATCTTTAACATTTGGTAACCACTTGTTTGTATTGAAAATTGAAATTCGTTAGGCGGAGGCGGAATTGTCAGAGACACATGTCAAAGTCACCTGTGCTAACTCAATCGGCAAAACTGTTAACTAATAACTGGGTAGAAAATTAATATACTCCCGAAAATACATACTTTTACAATGCCTTGTATGTCTACATTCACCAAAAAACGTTACCTACCTATTTTTAAACTTCAGAAGTAGTTTTCCAACATATTCTAGGTCAGTTTGAAACAATACTAGAGATATTTTCAAATTAATTTACTACTAAATTAAGATTAGCTGCTGTCACTTTAGAAGTAAACAAGTCTTTTATTGCTTTACATAGAAACATTTTTTTCCATGATTCTACTCTCCAATGTAGCCAACAGTATTAATGCCTAAACCTTTATTTGTTATTTCCTACATTGGCGGAGCTGTTGCTGGCAACAAACAGAGATAAGTTTTCAAAGCTTTATGATAATCAGGTAACTGCCGATGTATCATAACATTCGCAGCTAATTAAAAAAGTTCTCGTTCCATTTTTTCACCAGATTTGTTTTAAACTACTATCCTGAAACTTAAGTATTTTGATCACTTACTGATTTTTAAGTAATACTTGAAATTTAACAAAATATAGAAGTGAGGATATTTTTGATACGAAAGAGATTTCAGTGCGTTTTGCTTTTATGAATTAATTTGAGTATGACACCTTCCATAAAAAATTTTAAATTCGTAACTATTGTTCTCGAAAATCATGTGGAATTTGTTATTATGCTATAAGTACCAACAGGTTGTTTGGATTAAGAAAATGTGAAATGTTTTTCTCACAGCTATAATAATGATAAACAATGTTCCTTTCAAAATCCGAATATTTTTACAAACAAGACAAACATTAATAATTTTGGCAAACTTAGTTTACATTTTAAGTAAGGACACAGTACTTAATAGTAATAGCAATTTATTGAAAGTAATTAAACAGTGTACCTTTGACAAAAAAAAGCTTCTAGCTTGTGCCTGTTAGATACAATTAATAAAATAAGGTATTTCAGTCAAAATAATCTATATAGTCAAGTGACCATGTCATCCGTAATTTTGACGTATGCCTTAAATACTTGTATTCGAATTCACCATTCTTCTTCCTCTGATTAATAGAAATGAAAATGTTCCAGTCTCTAAATTTTTCTGTTTTTTTATGGGCTTTATTTGACCGTTTTTGTTAATAACTTATGCAAAATTGGAATTTACTGGGAACTGATAATTTAGAACACTGTAACATAAAAGTCTTCAACCACAACAAAAAGAAATCCGACCAAATGGTCGAGAAATATCACATAATCTCTTCATTCTGATCCATCCATTTCTTTGAAATTCAAGAATCCTCTCATCAAAGTAACTCTTTTTTTAATACTTATCCTTGGCAGATTACCAACAGGGTTGCGATCTTGGTGGAGAACCAGGTAGTATATTGTCGGGGCAGTTTCAAACAACACAAAATGTTATAAAATGGAGACTGTACAACCAACAATTTTATAAATTGTCAGCCCTGGCCCATTTAATCCCTAACATAGGAACAATGTATGTAAGGCTAGATGTATTAATACATCACTAATTAGAATCGCAGACCGGTTTCGCTCTAATTAGAGCTCGTCAGTACGGTACACTAATACTAATTACAGTGAGCGCACCTATAAAGTAATACGGCTATGGTAGCCAGTCTCCTAGAACATTGTGAGATGTACGACAGGGTTGCGATCTCGGTGCAGAACCAGTTAGTATGTTGTCACGACAGCTCCAAGCAACACAAAATGTTATATAATAGAGAATGTGTATAACCAAGTCGCAATTTTGTAAATTGTCATCCCTAGCCCATTTCTGCCCTAATATAGGGACAATGTATGTAAAGCTAGATGTATTCTCACCATAACTAAAAGCACAGACCGGTTTCGCTCTAATTAGAGCTCGTCAGTACGATATACTAATTACAGCGAAAATACACCTATAAAATAATACGGCTATGGTAGCCAGCCTCCTAGAACATTGTGAGATGTATGACAGGGTCGCCATCTCGGTGCGGTTTGTTCTCGCTGTAATTAGTATACCGTACTGACGAGTTTTGATCAGAGTGAAACCGGTCTGCGGTTCTAATTATGGTGAGAATACATTTAGCCTTTTTTGTTTTCCCTCAGGGCTCGTCCGGGGCTTAGCCGCCCCGATAGCACTGCAGCGTTTGGCTATTATTGTGCATGCCCTTAGTCGTTTTACTCCACCTATTCCAAAATCACTGTGCCTTGAACTAGTCTGCACAGCGATTGATAGGGTGAAGTTTTATAAAGCTCCAGAGCTTTACACTCGCACAAGATGTGCTGGGCTGATTCCTCCCACTCGCCGCAGAGTCTGCATGCGAGGTCCCCCTCGAACCGCCCCATTTTATGCAGGTGTTTCTTGACGGCCATGTGTCCTGTCAAGAGACCTGTTATGTTTCTGAGCTGTCCTCTGCTAAGATTTAGCAGCTCCACAGCTCTCTTTGAACTGGTTTCGTTAATTATTGACTTCCCATGTCTGAGCCCTGAACAGTCTGCCCAGTACATCTTGTGTTGGTTTCTCTGACCCAGGACTTAATGGCTCCCCTGGCAGTGCTCTTTGTCACGCCCAGAACCGGTTCTGATCACATAAATCGTTCTGCTGACCCTCTCTTCGCGAGACTGTCAGTTTCTTCATTGCCTTCGACCCCCGAGTGACCTGGCCCCCAGATGAGGGTGGCCTCATTCTGCTCAGCCAGGTCGCTCGTCTCTTCTCGACACTCACTCACCAGCCTGGAATTTACCTGTGGGCTAATTAGGGCCTTAAGGGCTGCCTGGCTGTCTGTGGCTATGAGGATCCGCTTGTTGGTGTAGCCCCTCCTCTTGTTCTCCCGCTCACAGTGCAGGATGGCGTACATTTCGGCCTGAAAGACCTTTGCATGGGCTCCGAGGGAAATACTATGACTTACCCTCGGTCCTTCCAAATAAACACCTGCCCCTGTCCCACGCTCCCTGCCGGATCCGTCCGTGAACCAGACGAGCGCGTACCGTGGTATGTTTGGCGCCTCCCTCAGCAATGCCTCGCGGTCGGGAATTTCCACTGTAAAGTTGTTTTCCCTGCAGATTCGCGGGCTCGTAAAGTCTGACCTCATATCAAGCATGGGCTCCTTCACGATCTCCTGAATTTTGCAGTGGCCCCTGAATCCTGGGTTGAACTTCAGTCTACCATTGCAGGCTAGTCTGTATAGTCCTAGCCTGGCCTCCCCCATAATAACTAATTGTAGGGGGGCAGATCCAGCAACACCTCCATGGCGGCTGTTGAGGTTGAAGATATGGCCCCTGTGATCCCCAGGCAAGCCACCCTTTGGATCTTGTCTAGTTTTTGTTTGGCACTGGCTTGTGCCACTAGGCCAGTGCCGCGTATGTTAACGATGGTCTGACCACCCTTGTGTACAGTCAGTGGGTCATACTAGGTCTTAGTCCCCACGTTTTTCCATATAGCCGCCTAGTTTCGGCTAGGGTCATGACTGCCTTGCGCAGTATTTTTTGAATGTGACCATTCCAGGTTAGCTGAGAGTCCAATACGACCCCAAGATATTTTACCTCCCTGGCCATTGGAATGTTCCTACCATATAGAGTGAGAGTTCTGTGGCTCTCCCACTTCCTCCTTCTCATAAACGGTATGACGGTTGCTTTCTCGGGGCTCCCCCCGAACCCTTGACCAACCGTCCACCTTACCTCCAGTTTCAGTGGTCTGCAAGTGCTCCCACACTGACTGTGTAACCTTTCCTCGGACTATGAGCACAATGTTGTCAGCATAGCCCTGTACCTCATACCCCCCTCACGAGAGCCTCCCTAGCAGGCCGTCCACGACTAGGCACCAGAGCAAGGGAGACAGAACGCTCCCCTGGGAACAGCCCGCCAGCAGAGTCCCTCCCGCGAGTGAGGTGAACACTGCTCTGTCCCTGAGCATGTAACCGATCCACCTGTAGCAGGTCTCCTCTATTCCACGCTCTCTGACACCTGCCAGAAAGGATCCAAACGAGGTGTTGCTGAAGGCCACCAGCGCCACCTCCCTGTTCTCCAGTTTTAGCACCAGTCAATGCAGTGCTGTTTCTGTTGAGACTCCTGCTCAGTATGCATATTGTCCGCAGTGTAGGGGATATGCTTCCAGTACACCGCCCCTAATGTGCCGGTCGAGCAGTTTTTCCACTGTTTTTAGCAAGAAGGACATGAGACTTTATTGGCCTCAGGGACTTTGCTTGGTCTGTTGGATGCCCAGGTTTAGGAATAAATACAACCATGCCCAGTCTCCATGCTCTCGGAATGTACCTCAGAGCCAGGCTGGTCCTCATAATGAGGGTAAGCACCAGCGCCAGTATATCTATCCACTGTTGGAGCATGATGGGCATGATTCCATCAAATCCCGGGGATTTTTATGGCTTAAAGCTGTTAATGGCTCATCTGATTTTGCTCCAAGTAATCACTTTTTTAGCGATTGTCCAGTCTACTCTAGATGCCCGTCTATAAGGCGCCTCTATTTCTAAGTGTTCCCAGTCCGGAGGTGATTGGTTTATTATGTTTTTTTTTAAATTTCAACAACACACCACGAGGGCTTACAGCCTAAATACTATCGTACCGTGGGTGTTGACAAGGAGGAAAGAGGCAGCTTGTTAATTCTGGACTTGAAGGTTTGGAGGTTCGGAGGAGAAGGAAAAACATGTGCCGGCAAGGAACTCCACAACTTTGAAGTCCTCGGGACAAAAGAGCAGGTATAACAAGATGTTCTAAGTCTGGCGACCTGGACAGTAAAAGGGTGCATTCGCTCTGTTCCCCTGGTAGATCTGTTGGGGGCAGCAGGTGGGGGAACTATGGAGGAAAGCTCCTCTGAGCACTGCCCGTGTAGATATCTATAAAAGAGAGAGAGGTCACCAACGGCACGTCGGTGGGCAAGGGATGGCAGCCTTTGGGTGAGGGTAGGGTCACTGATGAGACGTATAGCTCTCTTTGGAATTGAGTCCAGGATAGCGAGTGTAGAAGCGGCAGCGGCACCCCAGATGTGGGAGCAGTATTCGTGGTTTAGCTTTATTTGTGAAGTATACAAGGTATAGAGATTAGCTGGTGAAAAGTATTTGCGAGCCCGGAAGAGGAAACCTAATTTCTTAGCAGCCGCTTCTGCAATTGATGTGACATGTTGGTGCCAATTAAGATTTCGATCCACAGAAATGCCAACAAGAGAAAAGTACTCATTACTTTGAATAACTTGGTTGTTCATTGTGATGGGTCTAGGGCTGGTGTATCTCTTGTGAGAAAGAAGGCAAGACTTAGTTTTGGTGGGGTTGAATTGTACAAGATTTGTACTTCCCCAGTCTAATATTTTTTGGAGATCCACGGAGACAGAACCCTCCATGAGTCTGCGATCCTCATCTAATTGGGCTAAAGAGACAGGCTTAGAATATATGTTACAGCCGGGGAAGTGCGTCTTGAGTAAAATTTACATAGTTTCCTCCCCCGAGCTTGTAAAGCCTCCCGTGGTTGTTCTAAGGGAGCATATGTTGGTCTGAGTGCCCTTGGGCAGGATCTTGTGTAGTCTAGCACTCTCGGACGTGTTCTCCACTTCCTCGCAGTGCCTCCTTCACGACTCCTTCTTGGCGTCCCTCAGTCTTTTGTTATAGGTCGTTAGGGCCTGTCTATATTCATCCCATGCTCCCGACCTTTTGGCCGCATTGAACAGCTTACGAACCAATCAGTGCGGCAAAGACGCGGACGAGCCCTGAGGGAAAAAAGATAAAAATCAGGACACTTCTCATAGGTGACATAGCGAGATTAATACACTTTTTATTATTACTATATTTAGCAATATATATATACTTTCGAAGGCGTTTAGCTGTCCTGGTTGTCTAACATTTTTTATTAATTTCAGATTCTAGTCATTAAAGTGGTAATTTTATCCCAAATGCGTCGGAAGATCTATCTATAGTCTCCTGATAGATTACTTTATAAAATAAATACCAGCAGAAGCACGTCCGATAGATAATAAAAGAATACATATATTTCCGCCAAACAAAATATGTTAATTTTGGTGTCGTTGAACCTCCCTAAATCATAGTTACCGACTACCTGCATAGGAATATAAACATAGTTGTGGATATCAGATAATTAGAATTATTTATCCTCCGACGACAGTAATTTGATTAGTAAAAGGATCGTCCGGTTTTTTAAAATGTGTTTTGGTGATTTGGGTTTTCAAAGTGTACTTATCTTTTTAGACTGAGGTAAGTTTGGATATATCATAATATATTTATAACAAGAATCTAATGCTGCTTTGTGTACCACTACTCTTGGATCGTACAGTATTAAGAAAATTAGTGCCTGGAAGTTTAACAATTTAAATGCCAAGTCAGCTTTAAAAACCACAAATTTTCAGGTTTTAAATATACTTTTTTTCCAACTTTGATTTTAAATCACCAGCACATTAATGTGTATGAAAAGCTGCACTCACTGATTAAATCTGTATAAATTTGTACACTGTATACTTTTATATGTCCCCAAAAAGCGACAAATACGCATATATATATATATATATATATATATATATATATATATATATATATATATATATATATATATATATATATATATATATATTATAGGGTGGCACATTGAAAACAAAACAGACTGATTTGTGCCCATAGAATTTTTTTTAAGAAACGCTGAAACACGTCAATTTTAATGTTGAGGGGGACATGCTTTGACATAAAACTCAACTTTGTCACATCAACCCCTTAAGGGTGGTGATAACAATCCTTAAACTTTAAATAGGGAACATGGGTCGAGTGTTACATCATTTGAAAGCTCTTTCTTTTCTGAATTCAGCACAATAATTTTCTTGGAAGTTTTATCAACTCGTTTAAAAAGTATTCACAGTTGAAGATGCAAAAACGCATTTCACTCATTTCGATAAGAAATGTGCTGATAGTCAATGTTTCGTTGGTTTGTAAACAAAAGAACATTTCTTATCGGAATGAGAGAAATGCGGTTTATTATTTCAGTTTGTTGGTCGGTTTGATACTTGATAGTACTACCGAAAATTAATTTCACAATGGTGTATTCTGTAGAAGAAAGAGTTGAAATAATTTTCAAAAACGATGACTGTGCCAACCGTACTGCAAATTTGTTTAATGAACAACATCCGAACAGACATGTTAACAGAAAATACATTTTGGAGTTAGTTGCAAAGTTTCGACAAAGTGGTTCAGTAGCCAGTAGCGGGATCCTGAACGTGAATTTCCGGTTAGAAATGAGACTACTGAGATTTAAGTTTTAGGACAAATTGCTGCAGATCCAACTTTGAGCACGAGAAAATTGGCCACTGTTTCAAACATCAAAAGAAGAACTATTCAGCGAATATTGAAGCATCATAAATTTCACCCGTATAAAATTCATGTTGTACAACAACTGAATGAAGATGATTTTGATCCGCGGCTGGAGTTTTGTGAAGTTATGACTGCACTAATAGCCGATAACAGGAACTTTCTGTTCAATATCTGTTTTTCAGATGAGTGTACGTTTTTAATAAACTTTACAGTCAATCGTCATAATTGTCGTTATTGGGCAGATAATCCAAGAACTTTTCACAAAGTCCACACTCAAACTCCACAGGAATTGAATGTCTGGACTGGAATTTTTGGAGACTGTTTAATCGGAAAGTGGCGAAACGTATTTGGAGTTACTAGAAGATATCGTTTACCATCTACTCATTGACATTGTTGAAAATGATGATCGTTATCAAGAAAATCAATTAGTGGGGGTGCAAATCCGGGAACAGGGGGTGGACATCTTCCGCACCGAACTATATTTTAGTACGCAGCTAACTTAACTTGATGTAGTGTCAGACACACCCTGTATGCTGCATGCCCGCTTGGGAACACCCGCTATTATTTACTTGCCACCACGCTGCACCGCTTTAATTTCCCCGTACAACCAGCACGTAGCCTTAATTTTAAAGCCAAATAAGCACCTCTGCCCGCCCCTAATTGCTAGGCTTCCTGGTAGCAGGAGGACCCTGTCTCCGCTTGAATCTACCCTGGGCTTGTGTGTCCGTCGACAGTGACTTGAGAGAGGGGGAATACCCCGAGGGAGCACGTCTACTCCCTGAAAGAAACTCTATAGGCGTTGGCGCCCGGGCAGGATCCCGTCGTAAAGCCGTGTCCCGGAAGTCCGCCCGAAAATTCCCCATATTAGTATTAGTAAACTAGTATTAACCCCCGGCCACCGCAAGTGGCCGTCACAATATATATATATATATATATATATATATATATATATATATATATATATATATATATATATATATATAAATTCAAAGAATTTGACACATTAATGACTGTACCTACTGATGCTATAGTAACCAACCCAAACGAGGGGGTACACAGTTCTTAAGTAAAAAATACATTGCGATTTTTAAATATAATAATTTTTGGAAACAAGTTTCTTCAAACTGATTTTCATTGATTTTGCATAAGAAGGTGGGACATGCTTCACAGACAATAACTCACTTAAATGGAATAATTATTCAACACATGATCTCAAATGCATGTTTTGGGAGAATTTTTATTTAAAAAATATTCGCTAACATGTAACAGTTTGATTTGTAACAGTCGTTTAATAAAATATTTGATGATAACGTTTCAAATGTGAATATTTCAAAAACTATTCATTTTAAGTATACGGTGTTATATAAATTATGCTTAGAATTTTACGAGGAATCGAAAAATAAATTCATATACAGGGTGATCCATTGAAAAAAAATGAACTTTTTGGTTTTCCCTGTATACTGATCATTTTTCTTTTTTTTTTATACGTAGAAAAAAAGGTATTTTTTAGCACCTACATGACCATACTTTCAATTTTTTGGGACACTTAAAATAACAAAGTTAAAGGGGGGCGACATTATAAAGAATCACCCTGTACCCAAACCTGGCAGTCAGTAGAGTTTGTCGTTCATATAGTGCGTCCATATTAAGATGTTTTAATTTTTCCTCATAAGAATAACACACATCATGAGGTAATGGCAATTTCTTAAACAAAAATTTCACAAATTGCTTTTAAATCAGTTCAATCTGATTGTGGTAGCACTGTAAATTAGGATCCCACACAACAATTCAATAATCAATAATGGATCTTACAAGACTAAATAAAATGACATATAATTCTATAAGATTCTTTATAACAATAGCTGTAAAATTAATTAACAATTTTATTTCGTGTCTTAACATTTTAGAAAATGTAGCTTAAATATATACACTTGAAAATAATTGGGCACAGATTATAATAAAAATATACACATTGAAAAACAGATACATGTCTCTCAAACAGTTTAAGTCTAGAATTTAATAATCTTATTCTTAGCAGTTATGATGGGTCCCATCTTTCCACCACCAGTGTCATTAAGGTCATCAGGGTTGGCAGTGACCTGCATTGTCTCAACCATCACACCTTGTTCCTGCTGTTGTTTTTGGGCCTGGTACGTGGGGCAGTCTTTTTTCAGGTGGGTAATGTCTCCACATACATTACACGCACCACCTTTTGGATACAAACCTGATTACAAAAAAGATACAATTAGTTTTATATAAACTACCAAAACGATGCTGCTTGTTACATAAAACATTTCATCAATTGTTATAAGAAGCTAAAAAAACATATTAATGTGGAAACAGCTAAAGCCAGAGCTAGAACCTGGTATGCACCAAGGGCTAAGGTGACACAATCCAGTGCCAAACAAAAACTATGCAAGATCCAAAGGATGGCTTGCCTGGGCATCTCTGGGGCCATGACTTCAACCCCAACAGCCGCCATGGAGGTGTTGCTGGATCTGCCCCCCCCTAAACTTAGTTATCATGGGTGAGGCCAGGCTATACAGACTAGCCTGCAATGATAGACTTAAGATCAACCCAGGCTGCAGGGACCACTACAAAATTCAGGAGATCGTGAAGGAGCCCATGCTTGAAATGAGTTCACTTTGTGAGCCCGTGAATCTGCAGGGAAAACAAGTTTACAGTGGAAATCCCCTACCGCGAGGCATGGTGTGGGGAGACGCCGGGCCTACTAGGGGACGCGCTCGTCTGGTTCATGGACGGATCTCATGCAACGGCCTTTCAGGTCAAAATGGACGCCATATTGCACTGGGTATGAGAGAACAAGAGGAGGGGCTACACCAACGAGCGGATCCTCATAGCCACAGATAACCAGGCAGCCCTCAAGGTCCTAAGTAGCACACGGTAAATTCCAGGCTGGTAACTGAATGCAGAGACGAGATGAGCGACTTGGCTGGGCAAACGAGGTCACTCTCATCCGGGTGCCGGGTCACTCGGGGGTCAAAGGCAATGATGAAGCTGACAATCTCTCGAAGAGAGGATCAGCAGAATCATTTAGGGGACCAGAACCGGTCCTAGGCGTGACGGAGAGCACTGCTAGGGGAGCCGTTAAGTCCTGGGCCAGAAACGAACATAAGAGGTACTGGGCAGCCTGTCCAGGGCTCAGACATGGGAAGTCAGTAATTGAGGAACCCAGATCAAAGAGAGCTTTGGAGCTGCTAAATCTTAACAGAGGGCAGCTCAGGTACATAACAGGACTCTCTACGGTACACTTGGCTGTCAAGAAACAACTGCATAAAATGGGGCGGTTCGAGGGGGACATGGCATGCAGACTCTGCGGCGAGGGGGAGGAATCAACACAACACATCTTGTGCGAGTGTAAAGCTCTGGACTGCAAAAGACAACTGATCTACGGACAGCCTAGACAGAGCAATATAAAACTTCACCCTAGCAAATGCTGTGCAGACTAGTTCAAGGCACAGTGATTTTGGAATGGGTGGAGTAGAAAATAAGAGCATCGGTTAAAATGTTCTATCTTTGAAATAGAATTTCGCCAAAATAGAAAGACGTTATGATTTTCAACAGGCGCTGGTACTTTTCCGATGAGCACTATGCATATATTTGAGGGACTTAGCCAATCAGACGTGAGAATATCTCTCCGTAGGGTTTTCGACAGAAACAAAGCAGGGTGAGCTTATTAATAGATGCTAGAACGCCGGCAGAGAGAGATTCTCGAACAACTACAAATAATCACTCTCTAAAAGAAAGTTTCAGCCACCATCTGTTTAAACCACAACAAGTCATGTGCTATTAATTAACTTCTCGAATTGCAGTGTCTTCAACTAAGTTGATTGTTTTGTGCGAAAGGGCATGCACAATAAGCCAAAGGATGCGGTGCTTTCGAGGCGGGAGAGACGTGGACGAGCCCTAAGGGAGGAAAAAAAAAAAAAAAAAAAAAGAGTATGTTTCTTGACTAACCAATCAGACACTGCAACTGAACTGAATCATCAATGAAGTAAACGAGATGTAATCCAGTCCAGTCTGAATCGTTAATAGAGAAGACAAGAATACAGATTCTCAATTCTGTTCTTTAAAATACCTGTAAAATTAAATACAGAAGTAGCGACTTCTTTGTCTAGATTTACACGTATTTGTTTTCTCTTCTGTAAGTGATTTCGCCGTTTCACAGCATCCTCTACATTAGTGTTATTGTAATGAAATAAGTAGCTCAATAGTAAGTACACTTTGGAGAACCCAAATCACCACAACACAGTTTTTTAAAGACCTGACAATCGTTTCAGTAATAAGATTAGCGTCATCAGAGAACAAAAAAATTCTAAACTGCTTACTAATAAACATCACCTTATATACTCAGTTTTAGGTAAAGACTGATACTGAGAGGGAGACTAAATCGTAGGCAACTTTTCTGTGTATTGTATTTTTATTGCCAGAAGAAGTTTTTGAAATTTCTTTATCTCTTTACCTGACAGGTTTCGGAATGTTTACCTGCTTCAAGACACAGCGCACATAGAGGACTGCAAACCCGTGGCGCAGCTCGATTTAAGGAACTTTTGTTTTTTATTGCCCTAGAAATATAAATTCTTTCGTATGTATCAAACTTCGCTGGCTGTCTAATATTTTTGATAAGTTTCAGATTTTTTTTTCAATGTCGTGGTTATTATCCCAAATATGTTATGTCACACATGACTTGTCTACACTCCTGTATCTCAAATGTGCAAGATGTTCGCAAATCTAGTCCCTATAGTTCTCTTAGTCTGTCCAACGTATTTAAGATTACAATCTTTATGACCTATCTCATAGATACCCTTAAGTTCGCTGCAAATCGGCTTTCTTAAAAATGCTCTCGAGGCCGCTTGTGATACGCGGTTCAAAAGCAAGACAAACAATTTATTTTTCCTATTTTATCTTTCCTGAACGTCGTACATTCCGCTAACATTTTCTTTGTTCTGGGTCTATTAATTAATTTTTCGACTAAGCAATCCAAATATTTCCTGATTTAAAACCAGGAGTTATAATTGCATTTTTTTCACCGATCAGGAAAATATTGTTTTTTATACTAAAATTAAAAATTGTCCTAGATGTGCAGGAGAACAAATTGTGATAAGCTGCACTTCCACATCTCTCTGTTGTATTAACTGTTTAAATGCTGCTAAAGTGAAGAAAACCATTCCTGCTGACCATGCTGCCTGGGACCATGAGTGTACAGCATACAGACAGAAACTACAGTCTGTTCGGGCCGATATACTTGATATTCAATAGCAATCAAGTTGTCCACTTTCTCCTTCTATCAGTGATGAACTTTCCTCTTTTGCCTGTTCCACAAAGAAGCAATTTAACATATTTTATCAAAACGCCAGAGGCCTCCGGACACGAACTAATGATGTTTACTCTTTTGTTTGCTCGCAGGCACACCCTCTTGACTGTTTTGCTTTCACTGAGACTTGGCTGGATAGCGATATTTATAGTAGCGAACTGTTTGATGATCAATATATTGTCTATAGATCAGATAGGGATTTTTCTTCCTATTGCAAGACTAGGGGGTGGTGTTCTGCTTGCTGTGCATTCTCACTTTGCTATTCGTCGCCTTGATATTCAGAGGGACTGTGGTGGGTTTGATGCTCTTTCTAACATTCACATTGTGGGGGTCAGAATCTCGGATCATCGAGCCTCGCTTAATGTTTTTGTTGTTTACATACCTCCCAATACTCCAATTAATGACTACTACATTTTGTTCGAAGCTCTAGAATCCCTGTGCATAAAATATGGTCGTGAGACATTCTTAGTTGGTGTTAACATGCCTGAATATGCTTCTTGTCGTCGGAACAACCCCTCTGCTTGTTTGTCTGCTTTTCAAAATTTCTGTAATCTACTACTCCTTGGACAATTTAATCATGTTGAGAATATTAACAACAGGATTCTTGACATGGTTTTGTTTACACACACTTGCTTGGTGGAGGAGGCTCTTGATTCGCCCGTTATTCCTGATGGTCATCATCCGCCCTTAATCATAGAGTTTCCCGTCGAAGGTTCAGTGGTCTCTTCCCCTGTTAGTATGCACAATCAACCAAGGGTTGCGGTGCTATCGGGGCGGCAAGGCCGCGGACGAGCCCTGAGGGAACAAAAAAAAAAACACTAGGCAGAGATCATATAATTTTCGAAAATGTGATTTTGTCGGATTGTATGACTGATGACGCTAACCTTGTTAGTGAAACGATCGTCAGGTCTTTAAAAAGATGTGTTATGGTGATTTGGGCTCTCCAAAGTGTATTTATCAGTACTCATTAAAGGTTCCAATCTTCACGTAGTAGCTCAATAATAATAACAATGTGATTAGACAGGCGCACTGGGAAGATTATGAATAAATAAATAAATAAAATAAATTTTAAATAGTGCATCAAAACAACTGAAACAACAAACAAAAACTAAACATACAAAGGCATTACCTCTAGGATTGTCAGGGCACTGCCTGGAGATATGTCCCTGTTCTTTGCAGATGAAACAGGTAGCATACTGGTACTGGTCTGTGCGGACCACTTTACACTGGAAGTGGGTATGTTCTGTCGACCCACACTTGAAGCAAATACCAGTACCCACCCACATTTCCATCAGCGGGGTCTCATTACCAACCTGAGGACACTCTGAGAGGTTGTGTCCAGACTTACGACAGTTGAAACATACCTGCAAGATATAATAACAATGAAACTTATTTACAGTTCAACACCATTAGCAGAGGTAATGATTATAAAGTGGCAGTAAAAACTAACAAAATGTGACATTTTCCAATATCGATAAAGAAATCTTTTTTTTTTATATTCTTTATTTACGAACCCAAAACAGTACATTTGCACTGGTAACAAGTTCTTCAATTAATGAGATAAAATTACATATGATTTTTTTTCATTTTATTTATTTATTCAACGGAACAACCATTTACAATAATAATAAGAACATCTAAAACTACACTAGTCTTAAATAACCTATCTCAATATGAGAACATAACAAAAAAGCAAAACATAACCTGCACACCGTATGTATGACAATTCAATCAATAACACCTCTCAAAATGCTTCTAATTGAACGGTCAGAATCATTAAACATATCCAAGAGCTCCGAATACTCATTTGCAGTTCTCGCCACTCTCGACATCGGACTGAAAAAGTCATAATTGGTTCGATGGAAGGGAACCACAAAAACCTCCCTTGCTCTCGTGCGGTCCGGGATCCTTAGAGAGACTAACTCAAGCAAAGAAGGACTATCAATTTTATTCACTAATAATTTATGCAAAAAACAAACATCACTGACAATCATTCTACCACTGAGTGACTGTAAGTGCAGCCGATTCCGCAAATAAGAAAAGTTAAGATCATTTCTCTGCAAGCCCATTCTGTAAGCACAAATTCTTAAGAATCTATTTTGTATGGCCTCAATCTGATGATATAAATATTGAATTCGGACTCCGGACTACAGAAGAGCATTCTAACAAAGAGCGCACCAGACCACAATACCGCCTTCTCAAGCTATTGCATGAAAAATCCAGAGTTGATCTATGAATAAATCCTAACATTTTATATGCTTTAGATACTATGTATTCTATGTAATCCTTAAAAGATAATTCCCTATCCAATACAATGCCCAAATCTTTAATCATTTCCTTCCTCTGTAAAGCACTAGAGCCCATGAAGTACAAAGTCAATGGGAAACTGAGTTCTAGTGAATGTAATGCAGAAACACCTATTAACATTCAGAGTCAGAAGATTGCCACCACATCACAGAGCAAAACGATTTAAGTCTTCCTGTAAAAGTAAAGCGTCCTGTCTGGAACGAACAATCTTGAAAATTTTGATATCACCAGCAAACATCATAATCTGACTACGCTTAAGTGAATGTATGACATCATTGATAAAAAGATTAAAGAGTACTGGTCCACAAGGGGTTAAGGAGTCGCGGGCCAAAGGACTCCAGGGGGCAAGCTGAGGAAGTGGAAATAACAACATAAACTCCCGATGAAGCTTTCCCCAAGACCGTCATGCGCGGTAAAAATCCGCATCCTGCACGAGGTGACCCTGCTAATAACTAAACATGACGGATCTAGACAAGGAGGTCGAACTAAACTCCCCCAATCTACGGTGTCACGTGACCCGTGCCTATGGATGGATGGCACCAGGGCGATGGTGTCGTGAACGGAACCTCTGGAGTACCAGGCAACCCTCCAGAGTAACCCGCCTTGCACCACACAGGGGGTTCTGATGGTGTGGACAGTATTTCCCCCATTCTCGTGGGAACAACATGAAGATTATAAATACATATAAAACCAAAACCAATGAGGCTCGAGGAGTGGCTCCGGCTACAGACTTGAGCCTTGAGTCTATCCCGGAAACGGAGACGAGCCAGGGTGCGGCAGCGGACTCTGGAGGTCCCACGACCGGCGTAGATACGGGGGATCAGGGGGTAGCTTCGGCCAGAGACCTGTCCCCGACACCCAAGCTGGAGGCTGGGTCCCACCGGAGGGCGGCGAGCTCCGCGGACTCCGGGGGCCCCTCCACCAGTGAGGACTCTACTGTTAGAGTAGAGGGACTGCCCCGGCAGTCCAAGCGTCTTTCCGGGGCGCAAAGAAAGAAGCTCCGGAGGGCGCAAAAAATGGCGGCCGGGACCTGGACGGTCGAGAAACCTGTAAAGGCGCAAGAGGGGAGTGCGGGTCAGAAGAGGACGCGCTCGAACTCTAGCACGCCCACTACAGACAGACGTTCCAAAAGGGCCAGGGTGCCTGTAAAGGCGCAAGAGGAGAGTGCGAGTCGGAAGACGCCGCGCTCTGGCTCTAGCACGCCTACTACAGACAGACCTCCCAAAGGAACTAAGGCCGGAACACCGGCGCAGACTGGCTCTTACAGGGAGGCTGCGGAGGGCCTCGGGATGGCGGTGATTGACAGACGCCATCCTGAGGTCACGCTAGACCAGGGGAAGGCGGACCTGATCCAGGCTGCGGTGGTAGCTGCAGTGGACTCTCTTCAGGAAGGGGAGAGCCCGCCTCAGTTCCACCGGACGCGCCTGACGGGGGGCATCCTCTGGATAACCTGTGCCGGCCCGCAGTCGCGGGACTGGCTGCGGAAAACGATCGGGGGCCTCGGTCAGATTTGGGAGGGGGCGGACTTGACAGCCGTCGAGCCCAAAGAACTCCCAAAGAGACGCAAGGTCCTCGTACGGATCCCTGACACCGTCCCGCAGGAGACGGTGATCAGCAGACTTAAGATCCAGAACCCTGAATTGGGGACGCAACACTGGTCGGTTCTAAGCAGGAAGGCAGAGGAGAAAGGACAGACGCTCGCCTTCTCGATCGACCCGACATCTTACAGAGCCCTTGAAGGAACCTCCTTCAAGGCATTCTGGGGCATGGGAAGGGTTAGCTTCCGCCCACTGGGGAAGCAATTAAGGGTTAATGGGACTTAGGTTCCTTCAGGTCAACCTCCAACACAGTAGGGCAGCCACGGCCGGACTACTAATGGCTCTGAGGAACACGGATGTGGCCCTCATCCAGGAACCGTACTCCTACAAAGGAGAGATCAAGGGACTCGGCGGAGCTAATGGAAAGCTCATCTACAGCAGGTCCAGCGAGAATCCGAGGGCCTGCATTTTTGTCAGGGAAGGGATAGAGTTTCTCCCTCTAATGAATTTCTGTTCCAGGGACCTGGCAACGATCAAAATCCGATGTGGAGGAGCGGATGGGCTGAGGGACATTACTGTCGCGTCAGCCTATCTGCCAGGGGACAGCACGGACCCTCCTCCACCCAACGAATTGGAGCAGCTGATGGTGGGTAGCAGAGCAGGTGGATGGCAGACCATCATCGGCATGGATGCGAATGCGCACCATGAGTTGTGGGGTAGCTCGGACACAAACTCTAGGGGTGAGGCACTTTTACAATTCTTTATGAAATTTAATTTAGACATATTGAATAGAGGTAATAAACCGACATTCGTCACAACACGGCGTGAGGAAGTTTTAGACCTAACAGTTTCCACCCAGTTTCTGGGTGACTTTGTTAAAAGCTGGGCTGTGCCTGGGGAAGTGAGTAGCTCAGACCACAGATACATCCGGTTTGAAATCGCCAAAGTCGAAAGAGAAACGGTATGGTACCGGGACCCCCGCAAGGCGGACTGGGAAGCCTACAGGGCAGACCTAGCTGTGGAACTGCGGGGGGTTGAGAGGGCCATAAGGGATTCAATAGACCTCGAGATTGCAGCAGTCCAATTGCGAGACGCAATTACCTCGGCCTATAACGCCAACTGCCCCCTGAAAATGAGGGTGTCCACCAGGAACGTCCCATGGTGGAACGAGGACCTCAGGCAAAGGAGGACGCAGGTTCGTAAGCTGTTTAACGTGGCCAAAAGGTCGGGAGCATGGGATGAATATAGACAGGCCCTATCGACCTATAACAAAAGACTGAGGGACGCCAAGAAGGAGTCGTGGAGGAGGCACTGCGAAGAAGTGGAAAACACGTCCGAGAGTGCTCGACTACACAAGATCCTGTCTAAGGGCCCTCAGACTAACATAGGCTCCCTTAGAACACCCACGGGAGGCTTTACAAGCTCGGGGGAGGAAACTATGGAAATTTTACTCCAGACGCACTTCCCCGGCTGTAACATAATAAACCAATCACCTCCGGACTGGGAACACTCAGAAATAGAGGCGCCTTATAGGCGGGCATCTAGAGTAGACTGGACAGTCGCTAAAGAGGTGGTTACCTGGAGCAAAATCAGATGGGCCATTAACAGCTTTAAGCCATACAAATCGCCGGGATTTGATGGAATAATGCCCATCATGCTCCAACAGGGGATAGATATACTGGCGCCGGTGCTTACCCTCATTATGAGGGCCAGCCTGGCTCTGGGGTACATTCCGAGGGCATGGAGACTGGCCAGGGTTGTATTTATTCCTAAACCTGGGCGTCCAACAGACCAGGCAAAGTCCCTGAGGCCAATAAGTCTCATGTCCTTCTTGCTGAAAACAGTGGAAAAACTGCTCGACCGGCACATTAGGGGCGGTGTACTGGAAGCATATCCTCTACACTGCGGACAATATGCATACAGAGCAGGATTCTCAACAGAAACAGCACTGCACCAACTGGTGCTGAAACTGGAGAATACGCTGGAGAACAAGGAGGTGGCGCTGGGGGCCTTCCTAGACATAGAGGGGGCCTTTAGCAACACCTCGTTCGGATCGGTTCTGGCAGCTGCCCGGGAGCGTGGAATAGAGGAGACCTGCTGCAGGTGGATCGGTTCCATGCTCAGGGACAGGGCGGTGTTCACCTCACTCGCGGGAGGGACTCTGCTGGCGGGGGTCGCGGCGGGGTGTCCGCAGGGGAGCGTTCTGTCTCCCTTGCTCTGGTGTCTAGTCGTGGACGGCCTGCTGGGGAGGCTCTCGGGAGGGGGGTATGAGGTACAGGGCTATGCGGACGACATTGTCATCATAGTCCGAGGAAAGGTCACACAGGCAGTGTGGGAGCGTATGCAGACTGCACTGAAAGTGGTGGAAGGGTGGACGGTTGATCAAGGGCTCGGGGTGAGCCCCGAGAAAGCAACCGTCGTGCCGTTTACGAGGAGGAGGAAGTGTGAAAGCCACAGAACTCTCACTCTATACGGTAGGAGCGTTCCAATGGCCAGGGAGGTAAAATATCTTGGGGTCGTATTGGACTCTAAGCTAACCTGGAATGGTCACATTGGAAAAATACTGCGTAAGGCAGTCATGACCTTAGCCGTCACTAGGCGGCTATATGGAAAAACGTGGGGACTAAGACCTAGTATGGCCCACTGGCTGTACACAAGGGTGGTCAGACCATCGTTAACATATGCGGCACTGGTCTGGTGGCCTAAGGTGACACAATCCAGTGCCAAACAAAAACTAGGCAAGATCCAAAGGATGGCTTGCCTAGGCATCACAGGGGCCATGTCTTCAACCCCAACAGCCGCCATGGAGGTGTTGCTGGATCTACCCCCCCTACACTTCGTTATTATGGGAGAGGCCAGGCTAGGACTATACAGACTAGCCTGCAATGGTAGACTGAAGATCAACCCAGGCTTCAGGGGCCACTGCAAAATTCAGGAGATCGTGAAGGAACCCATGCTTGAAATGAGGTCAGACTTCGCGAGCCCGCGAATGTGCAGGGAAAACAACTTCACAGTGGAAATCCCTGATCGCGGGGCATGGCGGGAGGAGACACCGGGCATACCACGGGACGCGCTCGTCTGGTTCACGGACGGATCTGGCGGGGAGCGTGGGACGGGGGCAGGTGTTTACTCGGAAGGACCGAGGGTGTCACAGTATTTCCCTCGGAGCCCATGCAACGGTGTTTCAGGCCGAGATGTACGTCATCCTGCACTGTGTGCGGGAGAACAAGAGGAGGGGCTACACCAACAAGCGGATCCTCATAGCCACAGACAGCCAGGCAGCCCTTAAGGCACTAAGTAGCCCACGGGTAAATTCCTGGCTGGTGAGTGAGTGCCGAGACGAGACGAGCGACCTGGCTGGGCAGAATGAGGTGACCCTCATCTGGGTGCCGGGTCACTCGGGGGTCAAAGGCAATGAAGAAGCTGACAGTCTCGCAAAGAGGGGGTCAGCAGAACCATTTATGGGACCAGAACCGGCTCTGGGCGTGTCAAAGAGCACTGCCAGGGGAGCCATTAAGTCCTGGGTCAGAAACCAACACAAGGTGTACTGGGCGGACTGTCCAGGGCTCAGACATGGGAAGTCAATAATTGACGGACCCAGTTCAAAGAGAGCTGTGGAGCTGCTAAACCTTAGCAGAGGACAGCTCAGAAACACAACAGGTCTCTTGACGGGACACATGGCCGTCAAGAAACACCTACATAAAATGGGGCGGTTCGAAGGGGACCTCGCATGCAGACTCTGCGGCGAGGGGGAGGAATCAGCCCAGCACATCTTGTGCGAGTGTATAGCTCTGGACCGGAAAAGACAACTGATCTACGGTCACTCTAGACCGGAGACAGAGCAATATAAAACTTCACCCTACCAATCGCTGTGCAGACTAGTTCAAGGCACAGTGATTTTGGAATGGGTGGAGTAAGACTAGGGGTATGCACAATCAACCAAGGGTTGCGGTGCTATCGGGGCGGCAAGGCCGCGGACGAGCCCTGAGGGAACAAAAAAAACAAAAAACTGGTCCACAATGTGAACCCTGAGGAACTCCTGAAGAAACAGTAATACTATCAGAAATGAAGTTTCTTATCTTTACACTCTGGGACCTACTCGTAAGGAAGCTGCGCACCCAAGACAACAAATTGGCACTAAAACCCAACAATGCAGGTTTTGAGAATAATAAGGCGTGATTAACCCTATCAAACGCTTTGGAGAAATCTGTATACACAATCAACCTGTAACCTATCCTCCAAAGCTGAGACCAATACATTCTGGTAAAGAAGAAGGTTGGTTGTTGTAGATCTTCCTTTAAGAAAACCATGCTGCTGTTCGTTTGTCTAGAGACAAAAGTCAAGAAGTTTGGTTATCTCTGACTGAATACAAACAGCTCTATAATTAGTAACCAAATGCTTTGGTCCCTGCTTATGAACGGACAACAAATAAGAATGTTTCCAAACATGTGGAAACTCACCAGACAACAAAGAGCTGTTAAAGAGAATCCTCAGTGGAATTGCCAAGGTGAAGGCACAAGATTTTAACAGATGGGAGGGGATTCCATCTGGACTGTAAGTAACTTTATGTTTCAGACTACAGATACGATCAATAATATCAGCAGAAGTAACACTAGGCACAGTCATATTTACCGACTCACGCAAAAAAGGATCGGGACCGACACTCCCAGCTTGATCCTCATACACAGATGATCAAAAACTAGCAAAAAGATTTTGAGGTTAATTTAACTTAAATTACATCAATGTCAGGTAGATACTTTAGAAACTATATACTCTATAACCAAAAACTGTTTTGTGTATTTAATAAATGTCTTTAGACTAGGGACCCTAAAGTTACTAAATCAATTGACAATTGACAGTTCACTCCATTGGCGCTCATTTTCCTTTTGGTTATTTTGTATGTATATTGTGCATTTTCCAAGTTCGACCAATGTTTACCTTCTTCAAATAATTTTCTATCTGTTGGACAATAAAAATAAACAGTCGTCCAGTGGTCTATGTATTTCAAAGCCTCAAGAGCATGATGGCCCGAGGTTTGCTACATTTCTTCTCCGTCAGTCTCTTGGAATTACCCAATCGCATGAGGACTCTGACAAATTGCCTTATGACCTGTATTGCCCTAGCCTGAAGAAGGATCGTCAGCAGCTTGTGGAAAAGGCGCGCCAGCGGTGTGGATTGTACTTCTGTACAAAGAAGAATGTTAAGGCACATGTAAATTCATGTCACAAGCAACTCAATGATTCACGCAATAATAGTCCAGAGATGCACAATGAGATTCTCTGTGTAGCGCGCGAAAACGATGACGCCGAGTGGCTTGATGAGACCGACGTTGATCTTCAACAAAGCACAGTGCCAACAGCTGACTTGCAAGATGCTTATTATCCACTTGTTAGTGTTGAAGAAAGTCTTGCTAATCTGTGGTCCGAGGACACTGTGATTTAAATATGTTCATATACCAGTACAATTATATGTTTTTCACATGATTAGACCTTTCCTTTATTATTTTTATGCCAGTCAAAAACAACCTGCAACCTTAATGTCTGTCTGAACATTTTTATCACGGTCCTTAATTTCCCAGACTTAAATTAAATTAGACTTAACCTGTATGTAAAGATAATATTCTAAAAATTTTAAGATACTTCGTACTTACAGAATACACATGATTTTGGGTGGGGAGGGGAAGGGGGGCTTTAAAAATGCTTAAAAAACATGTGATTAATGGACGAGCCCTTTTCAGGAGTTCGAAAAATATCAGAAAGACAAAAACTACTTTAGTTTATAAAAAGCCTGGACGCAGCAAGTGCGTTATGATAGTGAATTCGCATAAAATTGTTTTAAATAGCAAATATGTGTTTTTTTTTAAAGAAAACAGACATCGAATTTGGTTACCAGTATAACATATATAGTAGAAATAATGTAACATATTTCATCAAAATAACCTTATTGTTTGAAAATGTACAAAATTTTTTCGAAAATAAAATTAAAATGTTGCCGAAAAAACTAGTTTCCTGGCCAACGAACCTTATAGGTTAATAGCAAATTGAGCTATTCAAATTTGAGGCATTCAACAAAAATTCGCTACCATAACGCACTTTCTGAGTCCCAAATTTATTTTCTTACAAACATGCACTATATTTTCGTGGTTGAAATTCCATACATTTAAGGTTAGCTCAGAACTGACACTGATAGGGGGAATTAAAAGAAATCATTGTTTAATCTATTTCAACTGAGCAGATTTTCCTGGTTAACGAACTTATCCAAGACACTTGCAAAACGAAGGTACTCACTAAATTTGATCAAAATCGGCCCATTATTTTTTGAGTTATCGGTGTGATACATTATATATATATATATATATATATATATATATATATATATATATATATATATATATATATATATATATATATATATATATATATATATATATATATATATATATATATATATATATATATAAACATATAAAAATTGAAACCGACGCCGGATATGTGTTCTCGGGGGCCTGATTAATGCTAATTTGAAGGAATTTTTTCAAAATTCAATAGTCAAGATCTCCTCATTAGTGAATTTTTTTAAAGAAAATTCACTAAAAATTGACCACTTAGTGTTTCCGCCAAAAAAAATATGGACCTAAAATCTTACTACCAACAATTGCAGCATTTACATTTAGTTTCTGGAAAGTGCATTTTTTGCTTAATTAACCAATTTAGATTTCTTCCTGTTTTCTGTAAAATACTTACAATTAGTATGTCTAACATTGCAATCAGCACCATCAGCGTGACCTGAATTGTGGAGATTTTTATACAAATACAACAGAATTTTGAAATGATTATTTTTATTTCTCAAAAAATGCCATTAGCGAATTTTCATTAAGATAAATTCACTGTTAGAGGTCACGATGAAAATCTTTCGGAAAAATTTCTTCAGATGAGCGCGAAATTGGGCCCCTAGAACCCAAAGCCAATTTTTAAACTCAAAACTAAATTGCTTTCAATCAAACTTGGCGGCAAAAATCTTGTTTGGGCAAAAATGAGGTCGAGTTCTTTAATCAGCCTTTATGCTCAAGTTTTTCCGGTGGAAAATCGGGGAAAACTTTTTGAAAACACTATATTTTTGTAAGTATCAGAGTAACTGGAATAGGACTTTACATGTGGCTATAAATAGTGCAAATAAACCTATGTTGTGAATTTTAAGTAATTTGGTATACAATATTTAGAGTTTTTTCCAAATTAAAAATAAATCCCAGACAAGCGTTGAGACGACTTAGTGGTTAAAGTCCAATGTCTGGCAGAAAGAGTAGTTAACTGCCACGTGTAGATTGATTCATACAACAGGTATAAACCATACATCAACGGTAACCAAACTAGATATATACCGGGCATAAAACATACTACCCGAACCAACAATCGTGAAATCTCGGCCGCAATTATGAAAAATGACAGACATGAAATTAAAAATTTGCCAATTGATTGTCATTTAACTTGGGGATTCAATCAGTTTTTAAAATACACTATATCTGTAGCTTTATGAACGGCCTCAAATACAGTTTTAGCGCAGTATAGATATATTATTCTGTCGTATAATATACTAGAAATGTAAACAAAATCAAGCCAAGTCTCTATAAAAATGATTCTAAAATAGTTTCTTTTATTTTTAAACTTAAACACAAGACACATGTAAGACCAAAAAACAGTCGTGGGATGTGTTTCAATGGTAATTCTACTAATTCTGTAATTAATTATGTATACTTTGAATATAATATCCCGGGCATGAAGCCTGTATCGAGTATCGTGTAAACAAAACCTTAGTTGATGTATTACCAGATAGCTCAGTGGAAGCATGCTTATCTAGTACGCAGAAGATTCCATGATCGAATCCAGCTTGATGAATGTGTTTTTTATGTTTTATTTTGACATTTGGGGAAACAATACTGCACAGATTTCATACGTTTTGAACAAGATTTTGTTTAAAACGCCAGAATAAGTTCGTCACCTTTGAGTCTGAAATTATAATTTTGTTATTGTTGATATTGAAAAAACTAGTTTGATTAGGTTGACTAAAACGAAATCATACTGGTGATTAATAAGGAAAAATAACTGCTACGTTTATAATTTGGCAGATACATTACTTTTCTAAATATGAATTAAGATTCCTTCTGGAAATCTTTATAACTCTAATGAAAATTGTAATACAAGTTTCTTTTAGAGAGATTTACACTATCTACAGATATATCAAAATTTGATTCCTTAGCTTCATAGAAAATTGGGTTTTGGGCATTTTTCTCAAAAGGAGTTAGAACGCAAGATTTATTGATAATAGAGAGATATAGATGGTAACACTTTCAAAATAATTCTTCAAATGTGCGCGTACTACGACCTCTAAAATCGCTCTTCAAAGGTCTGTGTAAGTTTAAAGTATTAAATTTACTAATATGCCATATAACAATTGTATACCATTCTTATGAAAATTCGCTACTGTAACACACTTGCTGCGTCCCGATATTTTTGTAAATTTCCAGCATTATAAAATTCGCGACATTTTCTGCTTCTTTATGAATAAATTATCTCGTCAAAAGAAATGGTAAACCATTTAAAATATTCAATATTATACAGAAGATGCACAAAATATGTCTAAAGTTAAGCATAATATATTTTCACATACACGAAAGTATTATTTCTTGATGGTGTTCTACCAGTGAGAAGTAGAGGGTGAAAATCAGAAAATAACTGTACTTATGGCAACCAAAATGCCCAACATCATGTGGTTACAGGACCGACAGATTTACACTCCCTCTAAAAGATGGAATGTGCAGACATTCAACTTCCGCAAACACGATGCAACAACCTCAGCTGATGTTAATTTTACAATAAGAACTGAAAAGAAAATTACACTTGTACTGGGAACTCCTGTTAACAGGACCTTTAGCTTCAGAGGCAAAGGTTCTTACCACTGGACCACCGAGGCTGCTTACAATTAAGTTATTCTAACATATGTTATTTCAGAGTCAAACCTAATTTCTACAGTTAAAATAAGATACCACAAAATCATTGATGCGACCCTTACCTTCCTCTTTTCTCGTGCCAGCAATTTCTCAGCTCTTCTTCTTTCTAATTTCATGGCCCGCTTAATTTCACTCCCTGGCAAACCTTTTGCAACCATTTCCTTTTTTAACTTCCCTAGCCTCTCAGCATCCTCCTTCTTTACTGGAAAACCATCAACATAATCAATATCTACTATTTTATCATTTATCCTCCATGTCTTTGGCCTATCCATGTTTGCATACTTATCTTTCTTCTTTTTCTTTTTATCTTTTTTATCTTCTTCACTTTCAACACCATTCTGAGATGTTACTTTTTGTTTTCCCTTTTTCTGTTTTTTCTTATCCTTAGTATTTTCCTCGTTTTTAACATCCTCTTGAGACACCTCTGTTTTTTGTTGACTGTTCTTCTCCGTTGTATTATTTTTTTGAATATTTTTTGTAACAGGCAGATCTTTTTTAGCAGGTATATTGAGAGTGACCAATTTTTTCGAAGCACCAAATTTAGTTTCACCTGTAGAACCTTTCTCTTGTAATTCCTTCTGCTTTTGCTCTTTCAGCTGTGCTTTCTTCAATTTCTTTTTCTCCAGTTGCCTTAAACGTTTCTGCTTCTTTTTTTCTACTTTACGTTTCGCTGCTTCATCCAGTTCGCCACTTACCTCAGTGTTCTTTTTCTGGTCTATCTTCGTCTTTTTATTAGTTTTCTGGTTCTTCTGTCCATCATTATTGATTTTCTGTTTCTTCTGTCCATCCTTAGTAATTTTTAGGTTTTTCTGCCCATCGTCATTAGTTTTCTGGGTTTTCTGACTGTTTTTGTTGGTTTTTTTATTTCTCTTCTCATTGTTATTAGTTTCAATAGGTGAAGTGTTTTTCCTTTTGTTTGGACGAACATCAATTTTGAGTGGTTGCTTTTTTTGTTTCTGTTTTTTTACTTTTATGTCTGGTTGTTCAACTTTTGAGCTTATTTCGTTCGGTGCTTCATCATCTGATTCTTCTGTGTTGTCGCCATTACTTTCTTCTTCATCACTGTTACTATCTTGACACATTTCTTCTTCACTTCCTTCCTCGTTTTGATCGATTTCAGATTCAGTCTTCTCATCTAGACCAATTTCTTTAGAACCAGAATATTTTGCAATGTCTTGCTTTTTTCTGTCTAATGTAACTCTATTATCATCTTCGAGTTCTTCAGAATCAGAGTCTTCTTTATCTCCATCTGAAGCTTCGTTTTCACTGTCTTGAAGCATTTCATCTGACTCAGAATTTCCATTATCTAGTTCGTCATTTTCTTCCATTTCATCTAGCACATTATCAATCTGCATCTTTAGTTTGTCGAATTCTTCGTCAGTTTCATTATCAGAATTATTACTTTCAAGTTCAGGATTTTTGGTAGTGTTTTTTGCTGTCTTTCCTCCTGCAGTTTTCTTTGTTTTCCCCACATTCTAGAAATTACAAAATTTTAATAAAATTTACAAACTTCTAACAATAAATCATAAACAATAATAGGTTTAGTGCTGGTTTTCAATATATATATATATATATATATATATATATATATATATATATATATATATATATATATACAAAGTAGGCCATGACAAAAGAGAATACTCAATTGAAAAATAATTTATAATTGATGCAGTGTTGCTAGATTAAGATTTAGCATGAGTTACCATGTTTGATTAACAAATATGTAAATACCTTATTTTATTATGAATAAAGCTCTACATTTTTACACCATTCAAAAAATGACTTAGCAGTAAGAAGGTCTTACGTAATAAGATAAAAACTCGGGACGCAGCAAGTGCGTTATGGTAGTGAATTTTTATTAAATGCTTCAAATTTAAATAACTCAATTTTCTATAAACTTAGAGAGTTTAATTTCAATACGTAGTAAGGTTTTTCCTAAGGCAAGATATCCACAAAATTTCATTAAAATAACTTTGTAATTTTCGGAGAAAAAAATTTTTTTCGAAAGAAAATTTAAAATTTGAGTAACTCAATTTTCTCTAAACTTAGAAAGTTGAATTTTGGTACGTAGTAAGGTTGAGGCAACATATATAGTAAATTTCATTGAAACAGCTTTGTTACTTTCGGAGAAAAAAAATTTTTTCGAAAGAAAACTCAAAATTTTTCCGGAAAACCCCATCTGATTTTTCTGGATAACGAACTCATCCAAGCCATTAATAAAAGAAAGGCACTTTCCAAGTTTCATCGAAATCGGTTAATTATTTTTTGAGTTATCATATATATATATATATATATATATATATATATATATATATATATATATATATATATATATATATATATATATATATATATATATATAAACATATAAAAATTAAACCTATTTACAAATGAACTTTAATAAGATATTATGCTGTGACAATACCTCTCTCAAGCACTCTAAAATATTATCAAAATGTGCACAGTTATATATGTTTTATTTCTTTTTCCCTTGTCTTAATACACTACATATTTTATGACAATCGATTTAATTTACTTATTTGATTTCATAAATAGGCGGTTAATAGTGACTTGGAATGAAGTAGACACCACATCTTCAAACATATTAAGAGAATATGAGTAAATCAACAGCAACTGGGAATGAATTCGGTCAGTCGCCCAGCCACGTGGTTAAAAAACACTGTTTGTATAATGGTTACAACTCTAGATCTAAATAAAAGGACTGTAACAGCGGCAGAAGCAGAAGTCAATGGAAGGTTGATGAATGAACCAACAGCAACCACATACTTATGATTTAAACATGTTTCAAATTTGAATAGCTCAATTTTCTGTAACCCTAGAAAGCTGAATTTTGGCACATAGTTAGGTATTTCCCAAAGCAATATGTAGACCAAATTTTATCGAAATTTTCGGAAAAAAAAATTTTTTTTGAAAGAAAACTCAAAATTTTCCCGGAAAACCCCGTCCGATTTTCCTGGCCAACGAACTCATCCAAGCCATTAATAAAAGAAAGGCACTTGCCGAGTTTCATCTAAATCGGTTAATTATTTTTTGAGTTATCAGAGGGATACATATATATATATATATATATATATATATATATATATATATATATATATATATATATATATATATATATATATATAAGCATATAAAAATTCAAACTGACCCGGATATGGGTTCTAGGGGTCCTAATTCGCGCTCATTTGAAAGAATTTTTGCAAAGTCTCACCATCGATACCTCTCTATTAGTGAATTTTTTAAATAAAAATTCACTAAAAGAGTCTTCATTAAAGTGCTGAGAACATAAATAAGAATATTTCGGCAGCGTATCCGTTTTTATACTTAAGGCTGCGCACCATTTTTCTCTCATTTCTTTAATAGATGGAAACCTAAAAATAGTGCCAAACTGACGTGCCGCCGCTGAAAATAGCAAATAGCAAGGTACTTACGTATGCAGAGACACCGTTGCCACATCCCCAGGTAATCTTCTACAAACAATACACCTTTTCACCATTTTGCCAAAACAAAACTCAAAATCTTTATTGCCAATCAAGGTAACACATAAAAATAAACTCTCAGTATACTTGCATACTATTCACAGACAAATACAAGCCACAACTGAGGATTAATAAAAATCTAGATACTTCACATGCAGCAGGAAAACGATTTAAAATAATGGGCTGAGTTTTCTGGTTATATTTACATAAAGAAGGGAGAAACCAAGGAAAATATATGTTAGTACATCTTTACATTCATAAATAAGCCCTAATGAAAGTGTAATGTCTTAAGTGACAGAAAAGTAATAAATTTGTCATCCTCAATGACTTCCTTGTCATCATATTCGGCGATTTAAGGATGAATTATTACATAGCGGCAACGCGTTAGCCACCACCCAATCAGAGCAGAGGACCGATGTAAACATAGAGTCCCTTAAATGTTGGCTTCAAACAATTCGGCTGTGTGCCCAGTCTATTCGTAGATAGATAGTCAATGGTTACAACTCTAGCTCTAAATAAAAGGACTGTAACAGCGGCAGAAGCAGAAGTCAATGGAAGGTTTGTGTATTCGGGAAACTATTCACTATTAATAACAACAACTGACTAAAAACGCTGCGAGTTGTAAGGCAAAAATAATTATACTACAAAGGTTATAAATGATAATACATTACAATAGGGTTATATATAATCGTAAATGCTTCCAATGATTAACAATCAGTGAATTCAGTATTATTGACATTTCTCGGAAACTTACAAATGAATCTCATGAGTCAATAAGAAAAGCATTGACTAACCAACAGCAACCAGATACTTATGATTTAAACATGTTTCAAATTTGAATAGCTCAATTTTCTGTAACCCTAGAAAGCTGAATTTTGGCACATAGTTAGGTATTTCCCAAAGCAATATGTAGACCAAATTTTATCGAAATTTTCGGAAAAAAAATTTTTTTTTGAAAGAAAACTCAAAATTTTCCCGGAAAACCCCGTCCGATTTTCCTGGCCAACGAACTCATCCAAGCCATTAATAAAAGAAAGGCACTTGCCGAGTTTCATCTAAATCGGTTAATTATTTTTTGAGTTATCAGACGGATACATATATATATATATATATATATATATATATATATATATATATATATATATATATATATATATATATATATATATATATATATATATAAGCATATAAAAATTCAAACTGACCCCGGATATGGGTTCTAGGGGTCCTAATTCGCGCTCATTTGAAAGAATTTTTGCAAAGTCTCACCATCGATACCTCTCTATTAGTGAATTTTTTTAATAAAAATTCACTAAAAGTAGTTAATGTGAATTTAACACTACAAACAAGTGACCCACTAGCATGGTAACTTACAAATGCTTACCGCAAGGTTAGATAATTTACCATTAAGCAAGTTAATTTTGCAACATTTTTAAATGTTTGCAGCCAAAAAACCAAACTTACAAATGAGACTTTAACATAACTTTCAAATATAATATCTCCTTTACCGGCTTGTTGTTTTTCTCCATTTGTATGCCCTTGTAAAGTTACAATTGTAATGTTTCTGAAAGTTTGTTTTAATTTGTAATCATTTATTTGAATTCCCTCTGTTTTCGTGATCGTGTATGTTCGATCGTATGTCATCGTCCTCCAATAGCAATACCAATGTCAACAGCGAAATGACTCTGACAAAGCACCCGGCATTAATGATTAATGACGGATTGTTGTTTATATTTATGATTTCATCATCATAAGGTGTTATTTGATCTATGTCTATTTATTTTTCCGGAAGTTTCAAAGATTGAACAATCTTATTGTAGCCTGAATTGTATGAATTTTGGGTAAGTAAGTAATTCATTGTCTGAAGTGTGGATAATGAAACATGGAGTATATCGACAAACATGTGAGGTAAGAATCCCTAAAATAGCTATATACTAAATACATGTGTGAATTCAATAAAATTAGTCACTTTTCTGTAGCATAATTAAATTTTGGAATGTCACTATTGGTGAATTATTCTAAAATGGCTGCTCCTATTTATATTCTTGTTTCTTTTTATGAAATCTATTCAACGAAAAAGAAAAGCTAATTGCTAAATATGAATTGTCCTTAGAAGCAGCGTGAAGATGTCTTATCTGGTCAGACCAATTAATTTTAAAACGTTACATGACATGATTGACGAGGTTTATCCCGAGAAATCGACATCATAAAAACAGTGGAACAGTACAGTACCTATCAAGCAGCCAGGATTGCTTATTTTGCACATTGTCGCAGTATCCTATCGTATGGAACATTGATATGGGTTAACTAGTCAGCAGCGGAACATGTGTTTATCATGAAAAAAAGAGCAATAAGGACATTGTGTGCGTAGGTCCAAGAAAAAGCTGCACTGATGTGTTGAGGCCAATGGGATACTTAGGTACCCTTCCAGCCATATTCTTCTTCAGTATATGTATTCAAAATATCCAGTGAATAGTGAAGCTCACAACATGAACCAGGTGCAGGCATGAATTAAAAATAAGGTTGCACAAAAAGGAGAAAACAAAGCAGATGTTTGATTACTTGGCAATCAAATTCCTCAATTTTCTACCTAATGTTATTAAGATGCTCCTACTAACAAGATTAAAGTAGGCACTAGTGGATGTTATAAAACAAAAAACCAAGGTGAAGGAATTTATTGGTGCTCTAAACTAATGTGTATAGTGTTACATACTATTTGTATTCATTCTTTGTAGAGTGTGTGCCTGTGTGGGTGAGTGCGTTAGGCAAAAGCTTTGGAACGCAAGTTCCACTAGCCACAGACATATATATATATATATATATATATATATATATATATATATATATATATATATATATATATATATATATATATATATATATATATATATATATATATATATATATATATATATATATATATATATATATATATATGTTTAGCTAACAACGGAGGGCACTTTGAGCACTTAATAAACTAGGTTTTTGTCTTAAACTATTGAATAAATTTTTCCGAATTTGACGTTTTTTTCTTCTAAATTCAAAAGTTGGCGGTGGATATAAATTTCGTGAACGCCGTTGAATTAGGATTTTAAATACCTTTAAAATGTATCTCAAGCTAGGGGGTGCCATTTAAAATTATAAAGTTGGGGTGACTGGGGCTTAGGGGGTGAAAAGTAAAATTCTGAAAATACTGTTTTTGAACGTGCCCCTCGAAATCCCAATTGACCTGTTTTTTTTAAGCAGATTTCCTTGATAAAGAAATTAAGGGTGGCTAGTTTTGAAATGAAAGCACTATATATATATATATATATATATATATATATATATATATATATATATATATATATATATATATATATATATATATATATATATATATATATATATATATATATATATATATATATATATATATATATATATATATATATATATATATATATATATATATATATATATATATATATATATATATATATATATATATATATATATATATATATATATATATATATATATATATATATATATATATATATATATATATATACATATATACATATATACATATATATATACATATATATATATATATATATATATATACATATATATATATATATATATATATATATATATATATATATATATATATATATATACATATATATATATATATATATACATATATATATATATATATATATATATATATATATATATATATATATATATATATATATATATATATATATATACATACATATATATATATATATATATATATATATATATATATATATATATATATATAAATTGAAACTGATATGGGTTCTAGGGGTCCTAGTTCTGGCTCCTTTGAAATTTCTTTTTCAAACGTCGGGATCTCCCCATTAGTGAATGTTTTCTACGAAAATTCACTAATACAAAAGAATTTAGTCCGAAGATGTTGCCTTAATTATGTTATTTATTTAAATTCATAATTCAAAATTAAGCTAGGTTAGGTCATCAAACTCTCAACTGTCAGACGCCCAACATCATTCAAAGTCGGTACAGAAAACTATCAGAGAACCGTTCCAATCTCTTATTATTTTCATACTGATATGAAACCATGCAAAGTCAACGTCTGAGCGTGAAATCAATCATAGCGTTCTGAAATCAGTTTTATGGAGATACAAAAACTGCTGGTTGGAACAAACCTATTGTTGACTTCAAGCAGTATTTTGATATTTGTCTTGTCATTTTTTAATTGTGCGCTATAACACTCTATAGCCATAACCCAAAGTCAAAGCAAAATTATTTTTTTTTAAATAAAAAATGGATAATGAAAATAGTTAGTGATCCAACTTATAAACCTCATACTAATGGAATTAGCTGATGATATGTGATTGGTCTGGTGATGGTGGTGATTGTGAAAATTTAGCTCAGTCAATGAACATAGTGCCACCTGGAAGAACCAAACCAATGAGAATGAAAAATTATTATAAGGATGTGTACAATACACTTCAGATGATTTTCATAACCTTTTCAGAATGTCTTGAACAACTTTCCATGAATTGAGAATAACAAAGAATACCTGCAGAAATAGATAAATTCAACACAGTGTGTGGCTACTACCATGTATATTCCAGTATTATGTTAAATTAATCAGTGAAAATTAATTCTGCTTTGAGAAATAGGCAATAGTTGTCTTTCAGTTAAAACTCAGTGGTATGGCTGAATCTATACGTTGACTTAACTATTCAACTGCTAGTGCCTGGTGAACACAGCTATTCCTTTGCAATTATAAACTTAAAATGCTTAATTAATCCAATATATGTTGGGTATGGTGTAAAATAGTTAATATCAATTTGTTTATAACACATGAAAATTATTACACAAATGATCAAAGTTGGCACACAGGACTTCAAAAAAGCAACTTTAAAACTAAGTGCAATTTCAAATGAATAATTCAAAGGTACATTTCTCTTTTACAAGAACTACAAGCCAACATTACAACTTACTTTGCCATTGGTTGCCCTCTTTTTTAATTCCTTGGTCTCTTTCCAGGAGAAAGTCTCTTTGGCTGCGTTTTCTTTTAAACACAAAAGCATCTTTTGTTTCACTTTATTTCTACCAGGTTTCAATTTAGCAACATTCTTCTTGACGCCGGGAAACTCGGCCCACTTAGTTTTCTTGTTTTCGTTTGACTCGTGTTCGCTTAAAAACTTTTTGTAATTCAACATTTTCTCTGAATCAGACTTAGCCTTATTTTTTCTGAAAACTTCCTCATTGGCTTTTTCAAGCAACTGCTGTTTCATCTGAGACCATGGGGTTGCTTTCTCTGGCAATTTTTCGTTCGATGCTTTTGAACCCTTGGCTCTGGCAAACCGCGTCATATTTATTTAAATAGTTACTACTAATTCATTAATACGATTAAACGCAAAGAAACACACGATACCTTTCTTGTTAGTATGTTATGCGGTTTGAAGCAACTTTTACAGTTGCAGTTATAAAATCAAATTTAAATTCAAATTCTCAAATTTTCTTGCAAAACTGATAACACGTGCTAGGTTAGTTTTATTGAAAACGACATATGTCAATGTCAAAAAATTAAGTGCCATATGTCAAAGAATGTCACGTCAAAGCTCACATACAACATGTAAACACTGACATGTTATGCGAGCGTCTCACCACAGTAATGATCCAACTGCACTGATCAGGCGCACTTCGCAGAAAATTTTAACTAACGAAATTAAATGCCTGGCGTGCTGTTTACAGACAATCCTCCCAACTGACCTGCCCTGACATCAGTTTGCTTAATCAAAAGCTAAAAGAAAGAAAAAGGGGAAAGAAAAGTACATTATGCTCACATGCTTCCCCTTTTAGTTTTTAAAAGGGCAAACGGATGTCAGAGCAGGACAGTTGGGAGAGTGTGTGTGAACAGCACGTCAGGGAGGTCTTTTATTTCGTTACTTAAAATATTCTATTATTCAAACTTAAAATATATTTTTTTAATGCAATTATCTTGAGGACAGAGTAACCTTGATGTATATTATATAGGAAGTCTTCGAATCATTTTGATTATTTTTGTTTTTATGTGAGCTGATCATGTACCTGTTTTGCGCATATTTGCTAGGGAAAAAGTTGGGAGCATATGGTGCATTCAGTTTCTGCATTCTCATCATTGTCTGCAAAGTTAGGTGCAAAGTCATGGAATTTTTGTATATGAGCATACAAAAGTCTCTTCTCGGTAAATACACTCATGCATTCACTACACTTTATGATGGAGCTCAATTTAAAGAGAAACCGAATGATTAATAATGACAAATATTATATATATATATATATATATATATATATATATATATATATATATATATATATATATATATATATATATATATATATATATATATATACAATTGAAATGCCAGTGATGGTGATTTGTAAAATCTGTTTAAAAACCTTTTCGGATCAAAGTAGTATATTATATCCTATTGTACGAGGTCTTCCGTCAGAGGTATTACGATTAAAACTGCCAGATTCAGTCAGACGAGGACGAATGTTTATGAATATTTGTCTACGTAGAAGGACACGATCAGGATACCTTTCTTGATAGAGCCGCCGGGCCTCCGCCGAATTACCATTGGCAAGACCATAAAGGAAATGCATTTGTGTCATCTCCAAATTAGAATAGTTATTTTCCATTTTTTAATAGCACAATTAACCATTTGACCAGAGGGAAAATAATAACAAACTTTCACAGAAATTTAAAAACATTATGTTCTTAATGACAAAACAACGTTTCCTAGCAACGACAACAATTAACTTGATTTTATTTTAACAATTTTTCGACATGCAATGAAGTTGTTTTTATTTTTTTCCTCGAAAAGGAAGTAATATACGAAAATATATTCAGAGACAAAAAAGTTGTATTTATAGGTGCTTTATCTGAAACAAATAAAAAAAAACTCAGTAGCGTACATTTTTTTAGTCAATATTATTCGTGACACTGCCCCCCGAGACGCCACTGGAACTTATAATTATCTTTTTGTTAGTGCCAACTTAGCGTCTTATTACAATGAATAACCCTGCCAGATTTCAAAAAAATGGGCAAAAGGATCATTAAGATAATAAAAAAAACAATTCTTTTTAAACTTTGACACCCTGTATCTTGAAAACCAGACTTCTCACGACACATGTTTTATGAACTTTTCTACTTGAATTTGGTTCAGGAACGCGCCCTTGCAATTTTTTGTAAATAAAGCAGTTTTTTATGTCTTCTTTAGTTTTTTAAGTCGCAATTTAACCAATCAAATGGACAGATTTCGTATAATGGGGTAGGTACGAAATGTGCGATTCTATCAGATGATTTCATCTGAATACATTCGTTAATTAAAATCAGATATTCTGGGTTACTTTATTATTACAAATGACAGTTATATCCATAAACTAGTTGTGATTCATCAGTAACACAAAGCTATTTAGAACATATTTATGCAACGACCTGTTTAACAAAATTGACATTGTCAGATTTGTGATATTTAATGTAATCAGCAGCCTTAATTAATCGCTACACTTCGAGCATTAAGCATTTTAGTGAATGTTCGTAGAAAAATTTCATTAATGGGGGATCCAGACTTTTGAATTTTGAAATTTTTTTTTAGAAATGAGCGCGAACTAGGACCCCTAGAACATATATCTGGGGTCAGTTTCAATTTTTATATGTTTATATATATATATATATATATATATATATATATATATATATATATATATATATATATATATATATATATATATATATATATATATATATATATATATATATATATATATATATATATATATATATATATATATATATATATATATATATATATATATATATATATATATATATATATATATATATATATATATATATATATATATATATATATATAACTATATAACATTAAGTAAGACCCTGTATACACAAAACTCTTCATTAGTGAATTTTTTGTTTTACGAAAAATTCGCTAAAATAGTGTTGCAAATTCAATCATAACTTCCACATCGCTGTAATAATCTACTCTTCGCAGAAAGACTTTCTCATGAAATGAATTTGGGGTCGATCTGATTACAAAAAAGTAGTGTTGCAAATTGAATCATAACTTCCACATCGCTGTAATAATCTACTCTTCTCAGAAAGACTTTCTCTTGAAATCAATTTGGGGTCGATCTGATTACAAAAAAGTAGTGTTGCAAATTGAATCATAACTTTCACATCGCTGTAATAATCTACTCTCCGCAGAAAGACTTTAACATTAAATGAATTTGGGGTCGACCTGACTACAAAAAAATAGTGTTGCAAATTCAATCATAACTTCCACATCGCTGTAATAATTTATTCTCTTCAGGAAGACATTCTCATGGAATTAATTTAGGACCCATGAGTTGACCACAAAGTAAATATTTGTATCCCTGTACCCATAAACTTTTGAAACGTTCTATCACTCGAGTTTCATTGAAAAATGTCAATTTTCACCAAACCATCCCTTATATATTCCTACCCCCTGAAGCGATCTTACCCAAAAACATTTCGGAGCGTTCCTTTGTCGGGTGCTAACTCGATACCAAATTTGAAGATGATATCTCAGATATATAAGTACACTTGGAGAAACATTTTAAAAGACCTGACGATCGTTTCGCTAACCAAGTTAGCGTCATCAGAGGATGAAACATTATGAAACGGTCTCCCAAAAATTCATAAACCGGGAAATTCAATTAGACCTATTGTTTCGGTTATAGATTCCCCGACTTATAATTTAGCTAAGTGGTTGACAGATGAGTTTAAAGGCTTGCCTGTAAAACAGAAAAGATTTCAGTAACAAATTCTCTTGAATTTATTAATAAGATCAAAGAGGTTAAATTGACCGAAGGCGAGGTTTTAATTTCGTTCGATGTAACGTCATTGTTTCCTAGCGTTCCCACGGAGCAAACTTTAACATATTTAGAGCAGTTGCTAAAAATGAATAACATAAATGAAAATGTCTGCAAAGAGTATTTAACTCTAACAAACCTTTGCATCAAACAAAATATTTTTCAATCAGCAATGAATTTTTTCAACAAACACAAAGCACGGCAATGGGCAATCCGCTATCGCCATTTATTGCAGGCCTTTTCATGAGCAGATTTGAAACAGATCTTGAAAGTGAAAGTGGTTATTTTCCTAGAGTGTGTGTCGTTACGTGGATGATATTTTCGCGGTGTTTAACACAAACATTTGCAGAATAGAAGATTTTATTGCCAAATTAAACAATAAATTTGATTCTATAAAATTTACCCACGAATTAGAAATTAATAATAAACTACCCTTTCTAGATGTACTAGTTATCAAGAATAAAGACACTTTAGAATTCGATGTCTATAGAAAAGAAACCACTACCTTAAGCTACATCCCGAGCGACTCACGTCATACATACGCACAAAAAATAACAAGTCTGAATTTTTTAGTAAATCGGTTAATTAATTTTCCTTTAAACAAAAGTATATATACCAAAGAATTAAATTATATTAAGAACGTGGCCGAATATAACGGATACACTGCTCGCCTAGTGGAAAAATTAATCAACAAACAGAAAACAAAGAAAATGTTGACGGAATCAACGAGGTTCAGAAGAGAAAAATCGGAAAAAAACTTTGTTTGCTTACCATTTGAACCTAGAATCACGAGGGGTCTAGACAGCATTTTTTTAAAAGTCGACCTACAGCTAGCATTTTCAACAACAAATACCTTAAAAAACTTGCTAGGTAACCCAAAAGACAAGGATAGCGCGGAAAAAATGTCGGGAATTTATGAAATAAGTTGTAAAGATTGTAATCTTAAATACGTTGGACAAACAAAAAGATCGATTGGAATCAGATTCAAAGAACACATATCCCAATTACGTTACGGTACTGTAGATAAGTCTGCCGTCGCCCGACATATTTGGGATAATAATCATCACGTTGATAAAGATAATCTGAAATTAATAAAACATGTTAGAAAACCAGGACAGCTAAATGGGTTCGAGAGCGTATATATTGCGAAATATAGTTACAACAAAAAATGTATGAACACTTCACCAGCGCCAATTACGAGTCACTTGATCAATTGCTTTGCTAAATAAAATTCCCACGTTTTCCGCACGTTTTACCGATAACATAAGTATACAGTTATTGCCGCCAAAGGAATCGTTGTTAATTTAGCTGTCGTTGAACTTTCTCAAGACTATTACAGATGGACACTTTTTAGATAAAGCAGTAGGGATAGCGCAAAGACCCTGTCCGGCGATAAAAATACAATACACTTTGGAATTTGCCTACGACTAGTTCTCGTCTCGGTTCGATCTCTTTACCTGAGATCCGGTATATAAGTTGGTGTTAGTTTTTTAATTATTTAGAATGTTTCATCCTCTGATGACGCTAACTTGGTTAGCGAAACGATCGTCAGGTCTTTTAAAATGTGTTGTGATGATTTGGGTTCTCCAAGTGTACTTATCAGTGCTCATCACAGGTTCCAATCTTCACTTAGTGAACAATATTCCACCCCCACACATAGACCCCCTAATTTAATTTCAGCACAGAATACCAGATGTTTGATGAAATTAACAGCCGTGAACTATGAAGTAAGACAGGGCCGCACTAAGGCAATCAGGTGAAAGTGCTGAAGTGATAGACAAAGCTTGAAGGCTAATAACTCGGCTAATACAGGAGAACAAAGGGTAAGATTAGTGTTACCGTGCATGTACGAGAGCAAACTTTATCTATCAGCAGTCAATATTTTTCAAATCGTTCGGGAGTTAAACTGCAAATTCACCGATATCTCAATTCGTTCTAAAGTTATCGTGGCTACAAAGAGAGACACAGACCGACAGACAAAAAAAATTTTCGTTCCCAAAGCATGTTTTCTATATGTTTTGATACTTTTTACGACGTTTAAGCGAAAAAACAATTTTGCAATATTTGTATGCGATACTTTCACACGTTGTGACGACGTGGAAGTAATTATAAAATAGATTACTTTGTTAAAACTCCGTATTTCTTCCCTTTCTTTCTAAGCGATTTTACTCACAAAATATCCAGGCTATCCCGATACCAAATTTGATGTCGATAGCTCAATTACAAAATAACTTGATATGTCATCCCCATGATATAATGACTTAGAACAGATATGATATTGCGCATATGCCCCATGATATAATGACTTAGAAGAGATATGATATTGCGCATATGCCCCGCCCCCTCCTCTGACGTCACGCGGTGAGTAACGTTATAGATGTCCAACTACACACTTAAAACAAAGTCATTCTCAATCAAAAAGTTTCTATACGTCAGTTTAATGCGGTTGAAGTTACGCCTATATTGTCTTTTTCAAATAATATAGATCACAGCACTAATTTTAACCTTTTTTATTTTTATTACTTCCAACTGTATGCACTTAAATATTTGTAAAATACGTAATTTGTTAAAAGGTTGTAATGAAACGTCAAACCGCACTGCACGACAGCATATTATTGTTGCATTGGACTCACCACTTGACACCATGCGCGTGACAGGTCTAAAAATAGGCAGTCGGAATATCATATCTCTCGTTATTTGTATCATGCATATGCCCCGCCCCCTCCTATGACGTCACGCGGTGAGTATCGTTATAGAAGTCCAACTACACACTTAAAACAAAGTCATTCGCAATCAAAAAGTTTCTATACGTCAGTTTAATGCGGTTGAAGTTACGCCTATATTGTCTTTTTCAGATAATATAGATCGCAGCACTAAATTTAATCTTTTTCATTGTTATTACTTCCAACTGTATGCACTTAAATATTAGTAAAATACGTAATTTGTTAAGAGGTTGTGATGAAACGTCAAACCACACTGCACGACGGCATATTATTGTTGCATTGGACTCACCCAATGACTCTATACGTCGTTGGACTCACCACTTGACACCATGCGCGTGACAGGTCTAAAAATAGGTAGTCTGAATAACGTCGTTGGACTCACCACTTGACACCATGCGCGTGACAGGTCTAAAAATAGGTAGTCTGAATATCATATCTCTCGTTATTTGTATCATGTGTCATCCCTACATGATCAGTTCCTACTTGAAATTCATGAGAAAACGTCAGGTCCGTTGTAATATTTGAATTTACATAATAAAAAATTTTCGATTTTCCGTTACCATATTCGCACACGTTTAAGACGATGTGGAAATAAAATAAACTTTTATATGGGCAGGTGATTTTTTAACAAACAAAATTAACTTGTCGCGGGATTTTAGAAAAAATATCTTATAACGTAATTATAATTTTGATGCACTATCGACTCTTCACGACATGTTAAGGGTAACAAATTTGGTACGGCCCTGGTAGCTGGTGCAGAGTAAAGGTAGAGTAGAGAGCGTTCACTTCTGGAGCTATTATACCAGGTGAGGCAGGCATGGACATTCTACATAGAGTCTATAATAATACGTTAGAAGCAGGCTAATATCTTTGTTCTCGATATAACGGTATTCTAGTTTGGTAATTCTCTTTTCTCTCTCTACTCTCTACCTATACCACTAGCCAAGCTGCCTTCAGCTTTCAGTTTACGTTTACTAACAAAGTTTCGACCGCGTGTGATTTGATCTGTGATTCATCTGGTATGATTTACAAATAAAAAATCATATAAAATAATCAAATTCAGGAGTTATATCAAGTAGATAAAAACATATTATCTTAAATGTAAGTTTTTTTATAATCTATTTTCTGTTTTCCTGTATGCTACTGTTATCAGTATTGTAATAATAAAATTGTGCTTCTGTTTCTGTAGGGGCTGTAGGTACCTATAATAGTTATAATTTAATAATATCTAATTTAACATACCTAGTAGTAGTTTTTTCTTAATTTTTGTTCTAACATCTTTGTAAATGACAAAATACTGTAGGCTAATTATCTATTTGTGATAGACAATTATACACACACAAATATATATATATATATATACATATATATATATATATATATATATATATATATATATATATATATATATATATATATATATATATATATATATATATATATATATATATATATATATATATATATATTACTTTTAAGTGGCGACAATTCATTATTTCATAACGGGTCGGCCGATTTTCAAAAAAAAAGTTTAAAATGACTAAAGCATGTTAGGCATTTTTTTAAAGAAAAAAACAAACATCTCTATAGCTTTAGGCGCATCTGTAATCCACAAATCCCAAGTTTCACTATCGTAACTTATACCGAGTGTTCACAACTTGAGTGCAAAAAATGAAAAAATCGACTTTTTGGAGTGCCCTGTGTAAACGCTACTGAGAGTCTTGCAAATATTAGATTTCCAATGGGTTAAGAGTCCCCTAGTGTATCGATTCACACAATATCATCTGCATATCTTATACAGAGTGTTCATAATAAATACGGAAACATATCCTTTTGCAATGTACTACCCAATTTGGACTTTGATCGGATTAGCATCTAAAATTTTGGGAAGACACCACTCCATTATTTCTGAAAGTAGCTAAGTGAAGATTGGCACCTGCGCTGAGGACCGATAAGTACACTGGGAGAACCCAACTCACCATAACACATATATTTAAAGACTTTACGATCGTTTCACCAACAAAGTTAGCGTCATCAGAGGATGAAAAATTATATTATCCATTTTGCTTATCAGTGCTCAGGAAAAAACATATAATAATTCAAACGGACCTTGGATTTGGGTTCTAGGAGCCCTAATTCCCGCTTATTTGAAAACATTTTCCTAAAGGCTTGCCATAGTTACTTCTCTATTGGTGAATTTTCTTACTGAAAATTCACTAAAAAAGGATATTCTCTGAAGCAACGTGTTCTGGAAATTCTTAACAAAAAAGTCCGTTTTGGATGTTAATATTGGAGGTATAATTTCGAAATACTAATTTATAAAATTAAAAATATCTCCCCAACGGTTGACTTAAACCTTTTTCAATAAGCACCTATACGTTTTTTGTTAAAAAAAGTCCACTATCTATATTTTGTTACTTCAAGGTGTATACGAGGGCCGAGAAAAAAGTTAATGCATATTTAATGCATAATGCCTGTAGAGGGCGCCCCGTACACGACATCATAAATCATTATTATATTATCTTTCCAAATCTGAAAAAAAAAATGTCTCGCTATAAAATTTGAAACATGTCTGACTAAAACTTTAGAAATTATTAGGCGAAAATAATTTTGATTTGTCATTTCGACACCCTGTATCTTTTTTATTATGCGACTTGGGATATAGGCATAGGTTAGGTTAATCAACTTGTTGTTGTTGTTGTTGTTCGAATTATGGCTGTGGCTTTTTGCCATTAGCTCATTTTTCCAGTTTAGGAGGTATAGTCAAATATTTCCAGACCAGCCGATAACTGATACCGATTGATAATAAACAATAGTGTCGGATCACTCTATGTAATGATATATACATTTTTATCTTTCCCATCCATACACCCTATCATACAACATACTTCTCAATAAATGTTTGATATATAATATATACACATATATAGACACAATCATACACACATATGACATATGTACACACAAATATATACACACATTTTTTTTTTTTTTTTTTTTTTTTTTTTTTTTTTTTTTTTTTTTTTTTTTTTTTTTTTTTTATTCAGGATTGCACAGGGGACACATGTCTTCGTGCCAAGGGGTCTATCATGGCAACTTTATAGACAAACAGGAAGACCTCTATAAGAATAGGAGAACATAAAGGGATTGAACACTGGGAATATCTACCTAAACTACCTTAATTCTATCCTACGTCTAAATATATTTATCATAATTTTAAAGCCAACCTGTGCACGTGGTCTATTAATACTTTATATAATGCTATATTTTTCATCTCTAGTATTTGTGTTATGCAAAATGGTTTTTGTACTATATTTAAGTTGTTAATATATTCTATAAAAATTTCAATAATGTTATATTTATTGGTACATTCCAACAAAACATGCTGCGCGTTTCCTACTTCCCCACATGCACAGGTTGGCTCATCTGAAAGGCCTATTTTATATTTATGGCTTGGGAATAAAGCATGGTTGAACCTTAACCTACATATTATCGTTACAAAATTTTTTTCGTAATAGCAATTTCTAAACCATGGTACCCTAGGTATCGTGGGCTGAATATCTCTGTAAAACTTTCCTTTTGTCTCTCTGCTGTATTGCTCCGCCCATAATCTATTACTATATTTGAGACCTTTCGACAAAAAATCTTCAAGTGGACAGAGATACTCAGTCGACTGACCCTCTTCCAAAGCTTTTTTTGCTAACCTGTCTACAATTTCATTGGGTACAATGCCACAGTGGCCCTTAATCCACATAAATCTCACCACTTTGTTGTTAAGCATTAGAATATGTAACCACTTGGCAAGTTCACCAAATAAATAGTTGTTACAAATATGACTATTGAAGTTTTCTATTTTTTGTAGTACACTTTTGCAGTCTGTAATTATTACTATATAATTGTCGTTGCTGTCGGTGGCATACTTCAGGGCTTCTATGATAGCTATCAATTCTGCTGTGTAGTTAGACATATTTTTGTTCAATTTAAAAATTTTTGAATTTTCGTCTTGGACTGCAAAATAGGCACATGCTGTTTTTTCGTCAGTTTTTGATCCATCTGTGTATATCAGACAGCTATTTGGTGGTACTAATTTACTAATGTCTTCCTGGAAGATGTTGTTTCTTAACGGCTGGGCTATGTATGAGTAATCTGGCAGGTAGTCAATTTGTACATTTTGCAATACTTCATATTTTATATTGTAAAACGGCTGCGTATCGTAGGTGTACATATCGGGCTTTACTTTGAGTGCAGACAAATATGCTTCTACTGTAAGTGGGATTGCTTTTTGACTCCAATAACGATGTCTTGCTGTGAGCTTGTGTAATTGGTCCAATTTGAGTAGGATTGGGCTGTTTTTTGCTTGTAACTTTAATATAAATCTTATTGCTATCATTTTTCTTCTGAATTGAAGAGGCATCTCACCACATTCGGCTAGCAAATTATTAACTGGAGTGCTTTTTAGTGCACCTAATGCCAACCTTAAGCATTTATTTTGGATGGTACTGATTTTATTGAGGTGGGTTTTCGCCGCTTGGTCATAGAGGAATGAGCTGTAATCTAACATGGCTCTAACAAATGATCTGTATATCATTAAGGCTACATTTGTGTCAGCGCCCCATCTTGTGTGACACACCATACGAAGTATATTTATTGCTTTCTCAGTTTTTGTCGTTAGATGTTGAAGATGATCCCTCCAGAGCAGTTTTTTATCCAAAAACACCCCTAAAAAGCACACCTTATCCTTAATGGGGTAATCAGTGTTGTTAACAGTGACCGTAGTGGGCAGTGGCTGTCTCTTGCGCGTAAATATACATAGCTGAGTTTTTTTGGTTGATATGTTCATGTTGTTGTTGTTCGTCCATTGTTGTAGTTGCTCTATAGCTTTTGTAACTTCTTGGATTCCCCTATCTATTTCGCAGTTGGTGTCATAAATGCATATATCGTCGGCAAATTGTAATACTTGTATGTTGATATTGTTGCTTATGTCATGTGTATAGATCAAATATAAGAGAGGACTGATTATACTGCCCTGTGGTACTCCTCTTGACGTGCTTCTGGGAGTGATATTTTCATTTGCTGTTAGAAGATGTATTTTTCTGTTTAAATATAATTTTATAATTTTACGGGCAAAGTTTGGTTCTATTCCCAAGTATATCATCTTATCATACAATAGGCTTAAGTTTATATTATCATAAGCGTTTTCTATGTCGATAAATCCTGCCACTGTTGATTTTGTGTTGGTGAATGAAATGTTGATATCTGTGGTAAACTTTGTTAGACTTTCTGCAGTGGAATATCCCTTTCTAAAGCCAAACTGATTTGGAGATAATTTATGGTTTTTTTCCAGCCAAGTCTCTAGTCGTCGTTTGATCATTCTCTCCAACGTTTTTAGTACACAGGACGCTAACGATATTCCCCTATATGACTTGGCTAAGTTGGGATCTCTAAATGGTTTCAAAAATGCCATAACCAGATATGTTTTCCAGCTTTCTGGATATTCTTCTGATAGCCATATTTTATTTATTACGTTTAGTAATAAATCCTTAGCTATTTGGGGTAGTTTGTACAACATAGAGTAATGTATGTTATCTGCCCCTGCAGCTGTGTTGTTGTTATTCTTAAGACTAAGGTTTAGTTCTTGTATGGTGAATATTTCGATGTTAATATTGGATATTGGACCGCCTCCAAATGAGTTCTCTTCCACCCAAGCCGGTGCTTGTAGCTGCATAAACTCTATCATCCAATCGTTGTTCAAACTTCGGGGTATGTTGTCTGTTTGCACGCCATTTATACATTTTATTGTTTTCCAGATTTCCTTTATTCTAGTGTTTCTATTAAGTGTACTACAAAAGTTTTGCCAAGTTTTTCTTTTATTATCTAAAATTACTCGTTTTGCTATTGCCGCACATTTCTTATATTCTATAAAATTTTGCATTGTAGGGTTAAATTTATACGATTGTAATGCTACTTTGCGTTTATCAATTGCTATTTTACAATTTTCGTTCCACCATGCTTTATTAAATTTTGTTTTTTTAGCTTTATTCACTGGAATAGTTTCAGAAATTATTAGATTTAGATTTTGAAGAAACTCTTCATAGCCTATGTTTGTATTTATTTCTAAGGCATTTTTTGCAAATTGCTCTGTTTTTTGTTTGTATTGTTCCCAATTAGCTTTTTTAACATTCCATTTTTTGTTTGTTATTTTGTTTTCCGAGGAATCTACGCTACTATTTGTATTATCTATAAAAAACTTATACTCAATAACAAAATGATCCGACCCTAATGTTTCATTTTTTACACTCCATTCAATATTTTGAGCTAAAGCGTTTGAAGTTATTGTTATATCAACTGCAGACCTGGAAATACTATTTGGCTTAGTCATACGCGTTTCTGCACCTGTATTAAGATAAGTAAGTTGATTATCATCAATGGCTGAAATTAAGTTTTGGCCATTTAAGTCTGTACTGGTACTTCCCAACGCTGTATGGTGGATATTGAAGTCGCCCCCTAGAATAAATGGTTTTTCTAAGCTTCTAAAAAAGGTATCCCATTGAGTAACTGAAATTCTATTTCCAGGTTTAATATATATTGAATAAAAATTAACGATCTTGTTACGATGTAGTTTAATTTTTGCACCTACGCACATTATGTTATCCACAAAATAAAACTGGTTAATTTGAGTAAAGGCAAATTTATTTGATATTAGTAGCGCTACGCCACCATATCCATCTGCCCTATCTTTTCTAAGTATACTATATCCTGACAATTTAATATTGAATGTAGATTTTAACCATGTTTCACTAAGCAGTGAAATATCAATACAGTTATCAAATAGATATCTTTCAAAGCTGCCCTTGTTTGACATTAAAGACCTACAATTCCATTGCATTATTTTCAGCGCGAATATGTATTTTGGGTTTGTACGATACGTGATATATCTAGTCTAAGTTTATCTAACAGCTCTTTGTCTAATGGGTTACCTGTGCCAATGTTTTTTAGTGTTTCTATAAAAAAAGATACCAGTTTTTCAGTTTTATCTTCGTCTTTTGGTAGATTATATCTAGGGGGTATGGGATTTATGATTGGTGTTGTTCTGAATGTTGTTGGCGCCACAATTTCTTGATGTTGTTGTCGTATGTTTTCCATTTTATTTTCGTGCAGTATATCTGTACGTTTGCGTTTTACTACAGGTTGTGGATAAAACTGAGAGTTTGCTTGTGAATGCGTAAAAGAATTTGGAAAAGTATAATTTGTTGCGGGAAGTTTGGCATCACCGTTGACTGAAAAATTATCTACGTTAGTTACATGTGATTTTGTTACTTTTGCGTAACTTTGTGAGTATTGTGTTGATGCTTCTTTATACGATTTATTTTCCGTGCTCATTATATTTTTGATGGATTTTTGTTTTTGAAATTCTGGGCAACTATTTCTGTCAGTGGCCTTATGTGGTCCCCGACATATAACACATACCGGTGTCCCTGTATGTGTGCACTGATTATTACTATGTTCTTCTCCACAGTTTCCGCACCTTTCTTTTCCTCTACATTGTGTGCTAACGTGGTTATAGCGTAAGCATTTCATGCATTGTATGACCCGTCTAATGTAAGGTTCTACCTCGAAAATGATTTTTTCTATCGACACTTTTTTTGGCAAATATTGACCTTGAAAAGTAACTAGAATTGACTGTGTTGGAACGTATAAAATCTGATCACCATTTTGAACACGCCTGTTCATTCTTCTAACACTAGAAACCTGAAAATTTTCGCCTATGCGCGGTTTTATTATGTTGCATAATTCGCTTTCTTGGATATCTAAATCTACTTTTTTAATTACCCCCTGCCTTTTTGTTAAATACTGAGGTATGTAAGCGTAATAATTTTTATTTTTAAGAATTTCTGAATTTACTAGGTTATTTGCACTTTTTCCGTTATTAAGTTCTAATCTTATTTTGTTCAGGCCTACACTAACTATCGATTTAATGTCTTGATCTATTTCAGGTACTGAATTACGTATAATTCTCGAAGTCGTTATGATATGACTTTTACCTATATTTCCATTGTTATTTTGAATATATACAATGTACGGACCGCTATGCTTGTTATCATAAAAATTATCCACAACTTTATACTGTTTATCGACCACTGTAGTCGGCTTATCGCTTATTGGATTTTTACATATATTTTCATTTACATTTTTATTTGAAGTTTCTACTAATGAATTAAAAACTTCACTTACCAAATCCTTATTGATATTATTTGAAACTTTTTTTTCGCCTATGGCTTTATTTTGATTTTCTGTTCCTACCTTATTAGTTTCGTAATTCATCTCTATATCCTGGGACATTTCTTGTGTTTTTTCATACCAATCTGTTTTTGCAGGATTAGATTCTAATCTTCCGCGATCAGGCGGTTCGCCTGTTTTATTTGTATACATTTTCACTTAAAAACACCAAAACACTTCGTATTTTAACACGATTTTCACTACGTATTCGCTTAACTACCGTTCACCTCGAACGCCGGCTGCCGAATGCGGTTAATCAACTTATTAAATATAATATTTCACATGGTTACTAAGTATCTTCTTTAAATTATTAGTGAATTTTCATTAAGAAAATTCACTAATAGAGAGGTATCGATGGTGAGATTTTCAGAAAATATCTTCAAATGAGCGCTAATTAGGGCCCCTGGAAGCCATTTTCAAGGTCAGTTAAAAAGGTTATATATATATATATATATATATATATATATATATATATATATATATATATATATATATATATATATATATATATATATATATATATACAGGTGTCCCAATAGTGTGTAATTCCTCCATATGTCTCTTACCCTAAGAGCTAGCCAAAAAAACTTCTAACAAAATTTTCTTGTGATTATCTAGCCTATATCGAGAAAATATATTCAGCTTTGTGGAACTTCCGGTTGAACCGGAAGTAGCTACCAACTTCGTTATTTTAAATAGAATGCTATACTTTTTATTGCATTTTTGGATAGAGATTAAAAAATAAGTGTGATTTTAATTATTTTGCAACTTTTCACGTTTTTGGCACATTGCACAAACACATATCACAAATTGTGAAACGGCGTTTTTACCAATAGAAAGCGGGGCCCCATGCAAATGATGCGTTTAGAGCCTTTTGTTTGTATTACTCGTCGAAATAATCGAGCTGCCGTATACAGGCACTCTCAAATCGTGGCTGAATTTGAAGTTTCGCAGAAGTATTTTTAGTCTCCGTAGAAATCATTTTTTGTAACACTTTTGTGAAATGTTGGTAATTAATAATTAATGTTTAGAAGTTATTGTAAAAAAAAGTTGTCGAATTTTCGTAAAAAATATAATTTAGTGTAACGTTACTTAAGGCAATTTCGGCAAAAAAGTTAAATTTTTGCAAATTTTCATATTTTTTTTCAACTTGCCACATAAAGCCATTTGTCAATAATTATAACTTTGCAGGTGTGTAAATAGCTTAAAGAGGTTCTTTGGCCAGGAAAATCGGACCAGTTTTTTTCTGGAATTTTATTTTATTTTCGGAAAATGTTTGTAATTTTTGAAACAACAAAATTATTTTAATGCAATGTGGTACATTGTTAGTACTATATAGGTTATACTGCCAACTAAATGGCCTTTTAAAAACAAGACATATTTGCCTTTCAAAACATTTTTACGAAAATTCGCCACCACAACGCACTTGCTGCGTCCAGACTTTTTTTGTTTTATTTTAACATTTGGAGAAACAGTGCACATATTTCATACGTTTTGAATCACATCTCATTTTTGTTTAAAACGCATGAATAACTTTGCCACCTGAGTCTGAAATTATAATTTTCAGCAGACATTTTGTTATTGTTGATATTGAAAAAACCGGTTTGATTAGGTGATTAATAAGGAAAAATAACTGCTACGTCTTTTCAAAAGACTTGCACTATCTATACTGCCCTCCTAAGCCAAAATGACGCATCTCAATATTTGTTACTTCTGAGATAATTAACATTTTAGAAAGCTATGTTCAGTATGTGTTATTTTTCAAGTTTGTTTTCCATATTTTGCGTATCACTTCTTCAAATAGATATAAAATTAATGTTGTTGTGATTTTTCTAAAAACGTACAAATGAGATACGTCCAATTTACTTAGGAAATTGATGTCAGTTTTTTCAGTTGCGTTTCGTCAACATAGTTCTACTGCAATAATATAGGAATTTCATAATTTGGCAGATACTTTACTTTTGTAAATAAGAATTAAATTTCCTTCTGGAAATCTTTTGTAACTTTAATGAAAATTGTAATACGAGTTTCTTTTAAAAAGACTTACACTATCTACAGATATAGCAAAATTTAATTTTTTAGCTTAATAGAAAATTGAGTTTTGGGCATTTTTCTCAAAAGGAGTTAGAACACAAGATTTTTTTGGTAACAGAGAGATATCGATGGTAACACTTTCGAAAGAATTCTCTTCAAATGTGCGCGTACTTGGACCTCTAAAGTCGATCTTCAAGGGCTGTGTAAGTTTAAAGTATTAATGCCGTATAATAAAAGTGTACAATTCTTATGAAAATTCACTATAACGCACTTTTTTTTTCTACCTCAGGGCTCGTCCGCGGCTTTGCCGCCCCGATAGCACTGCAACCTTTGGCTTAGTGTGCATCTATAATGCACTTGCTAGGTCCCGAAAATTTTGTTTTGTTTAATGATATATAATTTTTGTCGAATTTTCGTAAAAAATCAATAAAGTTCAATATACCCGTTATTCTACAAGATGCGAAAAAAAATGTATACATTAATTATAGGTTGTCTTGAGCTACATCTTAAAAAATTATTTCTACAATCACAGGCTGGTCCATAAGTCGTTGGTGATACAAATTTTCTTCTCTCTTTTATCGAACACCTCTTATGTTATTGCACTTTTGCATTTTTCATCGAGATATAATGCACTTTTGTAAGACAAGAAATTCTGGACGCAGCTAGTGCTGTATGGTAGCGAATTTTTATTAAATGCTTCAAATTTGAATAGTTCAATTTGATATTAACCTATAAGGTTCGTTGGTCAAGAAACCAGTTTTTTCGGGAACATTTTAAGCAGTAGCGGCTCGTGCCCTAATAAATTGGGGGTGCGCAAGAAAAAAAGTTCGGGACGCAGCAACTGCGTTATGGTACTGAATTTTTATTAAATGCTTCAAATTTGAATAACTCAAGTTTTTACAAACTTAGAAAGTTGAATTTTGGTGTATAGTAAGGTCTTACCCAGGGCAACATATCCACCAAATTTCATCAAAATAACTTTGTAATTTTTTTTTTCAAAAGAAAACTCAAAATTTGAATAACTCAATTTTCTAAAAATGAAGAAAGTTGAATTTTAGTGTGTAGTAAGGCCTTTTACCTATCGGGGCGGCAAGACCGCGGACGAGCCTTGAGGGAACACAAAAAAAAGGCCTTTTACAAGGCAACATATCCACCAAATTTCAATAAAATAGCTATGTAATTTCCGGAGAAAAAGATGTTTTTTGAAACAAAACTCAAAATTTTCCCGGAAAATCTTATCCGATTTTCCTGACTAACGAACTCATCCAAGGCATTAATAAAAGAAAGACACTTGCCGAGTTTCATCGACATCAATTGCTTATTTTTTGAGTTATCGGTTGGACATATATATATATATATATATATATATATATATATATATATATATATATATATATATATATATATATATATATATATATACATAAAAAATTGAAACTGACTCCGGATATGGGTTCTAGAGGTCCTAGTTCGCGCTCATTAAAAAAAATTGCAAAGTCTCTCCATCGATACCTCTCTATTAGTGATTTTTTTTTAATTCACTAAAAATGAAGGACTCGCCTCTTTTTTCCCCGAAAATGTATTATAAAAAAACCTACTTACTAAACTAACTAAACTTAATAATTATTAACTACTTACCAAGTTTTCTTCTAGTTAGTTATATGTTATAGACCGTTATAGTAGTTAAAAAGTCCTTTCCTTTGATAATTACTAACACAAATCACAATTCTGTCAACACTGAGCATTCACTTTAGTTTATAAGTTATAACATAACAGACCTATACTCATTCCTTAAACGAAAAATGCATACGTCTATTTTTGATAGCCACAAACTGTTCTAAAACTCTTTCATCAAAGTTCTGTATTTCAAATACAAAGTCCCTGTTTATTGCCAACATTGCTAGCGCATAATTCGATCATTCGATATAGAATTTCTAAGGAAGGTCTTTACTCGTTTTACACACGCTCTGCGAAATGTCCACTGCAAAATGCAAGTGTGGAATTTTACAGCGCACAACCAGATTGCCTATCCGGTCGTTTTCGACGAAGATAGGCGATCATTTCGCATTGAAGTATCGCATTTCCTCAGAGCGCTGAAAAATACACACCGCCGCGCGACTGATGTATATGTATATGGATCCATATAATGTCTGTAACCATTAACACTATACTTATTCTGATTCTGTATTAATGGCTGCCGACTCTACGATCTTCGCTCCTCGATATACTAATTTTGTTTGTTGAATGCAGGAGGTAAAAAAGTAAATAAAAAATTAAAATATAGCATAGCCAAAATATTATTTTTTTCCACGGCAGGCGGCAGCGCGCGCGCACTGGTGCACTTATTGAGGATCCGCCCCTGATTTTAAGTTTACTGTCGGAAATTTTTGTAGATTTTCAAACAATAAAGTTATTTTGATGAAATATGACACACGTTTCTACTATATAGGTTATACTGGTAACCAAATTTGATTCCTGCTTTCTTAAAAAAACGCATATTTGCTATTAAAACATTTTAATAAAAATTGACTACCATAACGCACTTGCTGTGTTCAGACTTTTTAAATTTAGTGTGATAATAGTAGTAATGATAATCATCATTATCCCTAAAACTGCTTCTGTCTTTTTCTACCTCGCATTGTTCGTCCCCTTTAAACGCGGCTAGGCGGCTAGCGGCTAGGTCTATTTAAAGATATTCCTTGTTGGGGTGCTTCCTTCTGGCTGGCGCTCTGGCTTAGAGTGGAGAAATCGATAGACTATGCCGGCTTCTCTGAACACAACAAACATACACCTCTAAATACACCGGGGTTTTCTGTGTTATTTCAATTTGTGCTTAGTTGAATTTAAATATAAAGCGAGTGTATCTGCAAATGCCATTTAATGAAAATAACAGGTAAATATATAACGTATTACAAGTAATATATTGTCAGTTTCTAAACGAAACGCTCTACATCCGGCTGAAAGGAAGCACGGTTGGTTTTCTTTCACACGATTGTTTCTGTATTTTTATGATGGAAATTATGTTATCGAACATTTAATTCACTTTTTAATGCAAACCTCAATCAAACCAGTTTATTTAATGACAATTAGTTGGAGAATTCAAACATTGTTTCTGTCTTTAGCTGTATTTAGATAGGTACTGTTTTGCCGTTTGGCATTAGTACTACTATATTTCTGAATCAGAATTAATAAACGTTCTTGAGGACAGAGGACCATATGTTCGTTGAAATTTTAGGCGGATACAGGACCCAGATGTGCATATTTTGTGTCATAAATAGCTTACCGGGTGAGCCATAAATATAAGTATTTAATAAATTTGTAACGAATCACTGAGCTTTTTATACCTACGCAATTAGTCGTTTCCACATTTAGACTAAAAATTGGGCAAGGCTTTGTTTTAGCGCTAACATATTTAATGTATAAAAATGTTTGGGGCGCAGTGTATTATAGTAGTGAATTTTCATAAGAACTGTACAGTAAGGTATATTATTAAAACTAATTCTTTAAATTTAAATGGACCTGGGAGACCGGTTTTAGAGGTCCCAATTAGGGATTATTTAAAAACTCTGGACGCAGCAAGTGCGTTATGGTAGTGAATTTTCATAAAAATAGCAAATACGTTTTTTAAGAAAGCAGGCGCAAATTTGGTTACCAGTATAATCTATATAGTAGAAACAATGTGCCATGTTTCATCAAAATAACTTTATTGTTGGATAATGTATAAAAATTTCCGAAAGTAAACTTAAATTGTTCCAGAAAAAAATGGTTTCGTGGTCAACCTTATAGGTTAATAGCAAATTGAGTTGTTCAAATTTAAAGCATTTGATCAAAATTCGCTACCATAACACACTTGCTGCATCCAGAATTTCTTTTCTTACAAACATGCATTATATTTCGATGGAAAATGCAATAACATAAGGCGTGTTTGATTAAAAAAAAAGAAAATTTGTATCACCAACGACTTATGGGGCCACACTGTGATTGTAGAAATATTTTTTAAGATGTAGCTCAAGACACCCTATAATTAATGTATACAACGTTTTTTCGTAACTTGCATAATAACGGATATATTGAGCTTTAATGATTTTTTACGAAAATTCGACAAAAATGATATACCATTATACGATAAACTCTATAGTCAACACTACTGCCAAATCATCAGAGAAAGGGTCTATTTGAAATGAATTTTCTGGGAATATTTTAGTAAAATGAAGGACAATGACTATTGAAACCAAGAGTTCAGGCTTTGTAAAACATTCTTCTTGAGACATTTTCTTTCCATAGCTCATATTAGTTTCAGGTTCATTGCCTAAATATGACCAATTTTGACGTTTTAAAACGCGACTTTGACGTTTTGAGGAAAACCAAAATTTATTTTTCTTTAAATGCCTCTAACTTTTTTGTCCTTTAACCTACAGCGCTAAATTTTGGTAGGTAGCTTACCTATAATAACATAAACCCGTGTACCAAGTTGCCATTACTTTGTTAATTCCGGAGATATAAATTTTTTTCGAATAAAAACTCAAAATTTTCCCGGAAAACCTCGTCAGATTTTCCTGACTAACGAACTTGTCCAAGCCATTTACAAAAGGAAGGTACATGCCAAATTTTATCAAAATCGGCCCATTATTTTTTAAGTTTTCGGTGTGATACATATATATATATATATATATATATATATATATATATATATATATATATATATATATATATATATATATATATATATATATATATATATATATATATATATAAATTGAAACTGACCCCGGATGTGGGTTCTAGGGGTCCTAGTTCGCGCTCATTTGCAATTTTTTTTTCAAAATTCAAAAGTCGGGATCTCCCTATTAGTGAATTTTTTCTACGAAAATTCACTAATAAGTTTTATTTTCTATGGAGCTAGAAAATTATAGTTTGGTAGAGATATATGTAAGTACTGCAAGGCTCTTTAAAAAAACTCAAAGACGCAGCAAGTGCGTTATGGTAGTGAACTTTCATAGAAATAATCTGGCACCAAATATTTTATTATAACTTTTTTGCTTGCAACATAGAAATCTGAATTTTTGTGTATAGTTTACCTTTTATATCGTAAACCTACCCACCGAATTTGGTTATCATAGCTTTTTTATTTTTTGAGATAAAAATTTTTTTTGAATGAAAACTCAAAATTTGTCCGGAAAACCTCGTCCGATTTTCCTCACTAACGAACTTATCCAAGCCACTTACATGCCAAATTTTATCAAAATCGGCCCATTATTTTTTGAGTTACCGGTGTGATACATACATACATACATATATATATATATATATATATATATATATATATATATATATATATATATATATATATATATATATATATATATATATATATATATAAAGCCTGGACGCAGCAAGTGCGTTATGATAGTGAATTTTCATAAAAATGTTTTAAATAGCAAATATGTGTTTTTTTTTAAAGAAAACAGACATCAAATTTGGGCACCAGTATAACATATATAGTAGAAATAATGTATTTTTTGAAAATGTACAAAAAAATTTCGAAAATAAACTTAAAATGTTCCCGTAAAAACTAGTTTCCTGGCCAACGAACCTTATAGGTTAATAACAAATTGAGCTATTCAAATTTGAGGCATTCTATAAAAACTCGCTACCATAACGCACTTGCTGAGTCCCGATTTATTTTCTTTCAAACATGCATTATAATTTCGTGGTCGAAATTCCATACATTTAAGGTCAGCTCAGAACTGTCACTGATAGGGGGAATCCGTCTGTCTAATTAAAAGAAATCATTGTTTAATCTATTTCAACTGAACAGATTTTCCTGGTTAACGAACTTATCCAAGCCACTTGCAAAAGGAAGGTACTCACCAAATTTGATCAAAATCGGCCCATTATTTTTTGAGTTATCGGTGTGATACATACATACATATATATATATATATATATATATATATATATATATATATATATAATATATATATATATATATATATAAATTGAAACCGACCCCGGATATGTGTTCTCGGGGGCCTAATTAGTGCTAATTTGAAGGAATTTTTTCAAAATTCAAAAGTCGAGATCTCCTCATTGGTGATTTTTTTAAAGAAAATTCACTAATATATATATATATATATATATATATATATATATATATATATATATATATATATATATATATATATATATATATATATATATATATATATATATATATAAACATATAAAAATTGAAACTGACACCGGATATGGATTCTAGGGGTCCTAGTTTGCGCTCATTTGCAAAAAATTTTTCAAAATTCAAAGGTCGGGATCTCTCCATTAGTGAATTTTTTCTACGAAAATTCACTAAAATTGTGTTACAAATTTCATTAAAGTCACAAAAGTTTTCTAGAAAAAAATAATTATTTACAAAGGCAATGTACCTGCCAAATCATAAATATGGCATGTATTTTTCCTTTTAATTGCTTGGATGGTTTTGTTTTAGTCAACCCAATCGAACTAGTTGTTGCAAACAAAACAACAAAACATGTTTTTTAAAACCAACTTGTAGTTATCCGCGAAGCTAATTATGTTATTTTTCTTTAATTTAGTACCCAGGCTGCGTTTACATAGGTGTCATTATGGTTCAAGATTGAAGATTCTAGCTTAATAGGAAATTGAGTTATCGGATTTCAAATATTTTTACAAAAACTCTCTACCATAATGCGTTTGCTGCACCCAGACCTTTTTCAACACTTATTTACTGTTGCTGTATCCACACTTTTTGAAAATGATGAAACATTGTAGCTCTCTATGTAAGACTAATAAACAAGGCAACCTAAATTTCATTTTTGGAAAAATATTTTTACAAATGAAATGGGGGTAACAATTTAAACATAAATTGAAAATCTTGGTTCGCTGCTTTGTCGCAGAGGTTCCCCTTCCCCTTCTGCATGCATACAACCACCCTCAATGCATAAACAAGAACAATGTAAACAAGAAAAGTTTCTTGGGAACAACTCGCAAGAAAGTTACGGGCCCTGCGGTAAATATAGGGGTTGTGAGTGGGATAAACAGAATTTTAAGAAGGTATAGCTGCAAAATCAGATAAAGGCAGCTTACAGAGGTCTAACTAAGCTGTTTTTTCACACTTTTCGCTCACATTTACTTTTTTATCTTTTTCCCCGCCCAACACCCCTATTCACCCCTGGTCCCGTAACTTTCTTGGGGGCTGTTTGCAAGAAATATTTCTTGTGGTTTGTGCATCCAGAAGGAGATCTAAGCATGTTTCTGAATATTTTTTCTAAAAGGTCCCCGTGTGCTAATCTGCAAATTTACCGAAAATTTAATTTTTACTTACAAAACGAATGTACCTGCCAAATTATAAACGTGGCAGGTATTTTTCCTTATTAGTCGCTTGAATGATCCGTTTTAGTCCACTCAATCGAAACAGTTTCTGCAAACAAAATAACAAGAATGGTTTTCTAAAACAAATTTATCGTTGCTTGTCAAGCTCATTGTGTTATTTTTTAAATTTAGTACCCACGCTGCTTTTATATAGCGTTTAGTATGTAACAAAACTGAAAATTCTAGTCTAGTAATGGAAAATTGAATTATCATTTGGAATATTGTTACGAAAACTCGCTACCATAACGCACTTGCTGCACCTAAACCCTTTTCAACATTTATTTACTATTTCTGTAACCATACTTTTTGAAAATGAAATAAATAAATATAAACCATACAAAATTTTGAAATTAAAAGTGTAATAATTTACACAACATCTGTTTATTGGTATAATTTAAACTACTGCATGATATTATGTAGTTTCATTTACCTCAAATTTTCCATATACGACATGAAGAGTAAATAATAATGAAAATTCACTAAAAACTAAAAGTAAACAATAAGTACCTTATTCTAAGATTCTAAGGTGAGTCTTATTATTTGTTGATGACGTCTGTAAACAAAGAAGAAGACGAAGATAACCTCGAATTCGACTCCCCCTCCCTTCTGTCAGTTTGCAAAATAACAAAATGACAATGACAAATCGCTAACTGGCGTTGTCAGATTTTACAAGGAGAGGGCGATGGGTTTTATATACGTTGAAGAATGGGAAGCTTAATATTTATACATAGTAAAACGTTGTTCTAGATTGCTTTTAAATAAATTGAATAACTTTCATTAAAATTTTTATTTGTTACTACATATTTTCCTGATATCTTCAAATTCAGATGACAGTTTTCGCAAATTGCAGAAAATGTCGCAAAAAGTGTGTTTTACAAACCCTTAAGTTTCAGCTTCAACCGTCATTGTCGTTCATTTTACTAAAATATTTCCAGAAAATTCATTTCCAATATATATATATATATATATATATATATATATATATATATATATATATATATAAATTGAAATTGACCCCGGATATGTGTTCTAGGGGTCCTAGTTCGCGCTTATTTGAATTTTTTTTGCAAAGTCTCACCATCGATGCCTCTCCATTAGTGATTTTTTTAAAATAAAAATTCACTAAAAGTGATAGCGTTCATTGTTTTCGAGTTATTTCAATTGTTTTGACATTTTTGGCACATATCCGAAATTATAATACGGCATTTTTACCATAATATAGCAGAGTCCCGTGAAAATGACGCATTCAGAGAGGTTTACGTTTATATTATTCGCGAAAAAAATCAAGGTGCCGTATAATTTTTTTGTGTTTCTATAGAAATTCTTTGTAAAATTTTTCTGAAATTTTTGTAATTAATAATAAATGTTTAATAAGGTATTGGAAAAAATGTTTTTGGATTTCCCTAAAAAAATTGTTTTATGTATTATTTATGTCTTTTCATGACAATTTTTTGTGGAAGTTGCTTCGAATATCTTTTTGTGTGAATAATTATATCCTGGTAGGTGGGTAAATAGTTTAAAGAGGTTTGTTGACTAGTAAATCAGACCAGCTTTTTCGAGAACATTTTAAGTTTATTTTCGAAAAAAAATTTGTACATTTTCAAACAATAAAGTTATTTTGATGAAATATGGTACATTGTTTCTACTCTATAGTACATATTTGCTATTAAAAGTATTTTTAATGAAAGTTCACTACCATAACGCACCTGCTGCGTCCAGACTTTTTTTTGTGAATTCTCTTTAAAAAAATCACTAATGAGATCGATTTCAATTTTTAAAAATTCTTCAAATGAGCGCGAACTAGGCCCCCTAGAACACATATCCGAGGTCAGTTTCAATTGTTATATGTTTATATGTACAGTGTGTAAAAGCCAAATGGAATAAATTCATTATTTCGGTTACTGTACATTATGATAAAAAATCCCGAAACACGTCAAATTTAAATTATAAATTGACATTTTTCATCGTGAAAATGCGATCCCTACCTTCAACCCCCTTCGAATGATAGGTACAACCCCCAAATTTTTAAAGGGGAAGTATAGGCTTGTGCTTGTCGTTTGAAAGGTCTGTTCATTCTCTATTCAAAAATGTTATCGTTTTCAAGTTTATTGCAACAATTCAAATAGAATAAAATAAAATCATGTGGTTACCGTAATTCCCTATAAAATACTCAAAACTTATTACAATATTGTAATTAGTATACTCAAAACTTATTTCCCGTTTAGGTCTTGAAGATAAGAAAGTAAGCAAAAACCATAGTTATGTGCTTTTTACATTGTACCCATTAAAAATACATTAAGGAGTTTCCGAGGCAATGTTAGTTTGTTTAAAACGCCTAAGCAAATTGTTTTGTAATTATAAGTTGTCATTTAAATTGTTAGTATTATAATTTTAGTTTGAATTTCGTTAATTTCAATTCTGAAAAATGGTTAGATTAACGGAAATGCATAAAATAACAGTTATACACAAATGATTGGTTACGGAGATAAAACCCGTACACACCATGAAGTAACTCGCCTATTTCATGAGGAATTTCCTGATTTACCGCCTATATCCCAAGGAACAATTAGTAAAATAGAGAAGCAGCTTCGCGAGTTTGGCCATGTAAGGCAGATAAAAAAAAGCAGCCAATGCACTGAGTGATGAAATCAAATTAGATGTGATGCTAAAATTTGTGGAAAACCCACATACATCGGCTAGACAGGCATCCACTACATTTAATGTTAGCCATGCATCGATAGTTAACATATTAAAAGAAAATAAAATGCATCCCTATAAAATGATACCTACTCAGGAGCTCATGGAAGACGCTTATGATAGAACTTGTGAGCGAATGACGGACATGTTTGATAACAATATTATCCAATTAGAAGACGTTATGTTTTCTGATGAGTGCACTTTTTCACTTAACGGTCATGCTAATCGGCAAAATTGTCGCTACTGGGCAACGACAAATCCTCACCGGATGAGAGAAGAACACACGCAATACCCTCAGAAGGTTAATGTTTGGGCAGGCATTGTTGGAAACCATATCATTGGTCCCTTTTTCATTGAGGGTAATTTGAATGGCGATAATTATTTGGCACTACTTCAAAATGATGTCATTCCAACATTGTCAAATTTAGATCCTGATCCAGGAAAGCCTCAAGTTCCAGTGAATACGATATGGTTTCAGCAGAATGGAGCACCACCAGATTACAAACCTCGATGCAATATTTCCCAATCGGTGGATAGGGAGGCGAAGATCGATAGAATGGTCAGCGCTATCACCTGATCTTACCTTATTAGATTTCTTTTTATGGGGATATGTGAAGAGCACTGTGTACAAAACTAAAGACAGTTTTATTTAAGATTAGAGTGTTGCCAAGAAGTTCGCGGTAAACATTTTGAACATCTACTTCATTGACATTCAGACATTCATTTTTAGTGTTTTACATTTTATTACATTTTGCATTACATTTTAGTTTTTTGTTGTATTGTAGCGAATTTCGGTAACCATATGATTTTATTTTATTCTATCTTAATTGTTGCAATACACTTGAAAACGATAACATTTTTGAATATAGAATGAACAGACCTTTCAAACGACATATCACAAGCCTGTACTTCCCCTTTAAAAAATTGGTGATTGTACCTGTCATTCGAAGGGGGTTGAAGGTAGGGATCGCATTTTCACGTTGAAAAATGCCAATTATAAATTTGCGTGTTTCGGGATTTTTTATAAGAATGTACAGTAACCGAAATAATGAACTTATTCCATTTGGCTTTTAGACACTGTATATATACAGGATGTCCAAAATAAGGAGGGCCACTATGGCTTCAAAACAGTAGCAGATAGAGACTTGGTTAAATGGGTGAAAAGACCTTAATCTTTAATTTAACATTTAATTTAAAAGTACCTAAACTCTTCAAACCTTTACAAGATACCTATATACCTTATGGTTTTTGAGAAATATATCAGGCTAGATGCATTATCACCACAATTAGAACCGTAGACCGGTTTCGCTCTAATAAGAGCTCGTCAGTACGGCATACTAATTGCAGCGAAAATACACATATAAAGTAATACGGCTATGGTAGCCAGCCTTCCAACACTAAGTGAGATGTAAGACACGAAGCCCCAGTCTACGGTTCTAATTGTGGTGAGAATGCATCTAGCCTTACATACTTTGTCCCTATATTAGGGTAGAAATGGGCCAGGGCTGACAATTTACTAAATTGTTAGTCGGTTGTATACAGTCTCTATTTTTTAACATTCTGTGTTATTTGGAGCTGCCGTGACAACATACTACTTGGTTCCGCAACGAGGTGGCGGCACGTGCTTCGTATCTTACATCTCACTTAGTGTTGAAAGGCTGGCTACCATAGCCGTATTACTTTAAGGTGTATTTTCGCTGCAATTAGTATGCCGTACTGACGAGCTCTAATTAGAGCGAAACCGGTCTACAGTTCTAATTGTGGTGAGAATGCATCTCTAGCCTTACATACTTTGTCCCTATATTGGGGTAGAAATGGGCCAGGGCTGACAATTTACTAAATTGTTAGTTGGTTGTATACAGTCTCTATTTTTTAACATGCTGTGTTATTTGGAGCTGTCGTGTCTTACTTAGTGTGAGAAATATATCAATTAAGAAAATTACAATTTTTGAATATATAAAATATTTATACCATTTTCTGATCTAGAATAACCTGCTGATGAAGTAATTCCACAACAAATTTTCATGGAGGTGTATTTGCATAACTTGCTCTCCTAGCACATTTGCTGCTTCAAAGCTCTTAGTAAACGATAATTTGTTAACTAACTGATTTTTTATAGCAGAAAATGAATGAGACAGACATTGAGAAGGTAGAAAACAAGAATAAGAGTTCCGACAAGCTTGACATCGAGATGGAGGAACAAGAAAAAATGTTGAATGCCGAAAACAAAGCTCAGGACAAGGTGATCATAGAAATAGAGCCAGCTGAAGAAAAGAAGATCGACAAGAATGATATCAAGGACGGCATGGAGGTCAAACCTAAGAAAATCCCCATTGGAGGAATACAGATGCCTGGTTTCTTCACCAGAAGCAAATCCAAGGAGAGATGTAAAGTAAGATACTTTTTTTTTTCGCCAATGTTATTATTTTTCTTCTACACTTGATACTTAAATATAGAATATTAAGTTTATTTTTTCCCCAGGGCTCGTCCGCGGCCATGCCGCCCCGATAGCACTGCAACCTTTGGTTGATTGTACATGCCCTTAGTATTACTCCACGCATTCCAAAATCACTGTGCCTTGAACTAGTCTGCACAGCGATTGGTAGGGTGAAATTTTATATTACTTTGTCTACGGTCTAGACTGACCGTAGATCAGTTGTCTTTTGCGGTCCAGAGCTTTACACTCGCACAAGATGTGCTGGGCTGATTCCTCCCCCTCGCCGCAGAGTCTGCATGCGAGGTCCCCCTCGAACCGCCCCATTTTATGCAGGTGTTTCTTGACGACCATGTGTCCCGTCCTCTGTTAAGATTTAGCAGCTCCACAGCTCTCTTTGAACTGGGTTCGTCAATTATTGAGTTCCTATGTCTGAACCCTGGACAGTCTGCCCAGTACACCTTGTGTTGGTTTCTGACCCAGGACTTAATGGCTCCCCTGGCAGTGCTCTCTGTCACGCCTAGAGTCGGTTCTGGTCCCATAAATGGTTCTGCTGATCCTCTCTTCGCGAGACTGTCAGCTTCTTCATTGCCTTCGACCCCCGAGTGACCCGGCACCCAGATGAGGGTGACCTCATTCTGCCCAGCCAGGTCGCTCGTCTCGTCTCGGCACTCACTCACCAGCCAGGAATTTGCCCGTGGGCTACTTAGTGCCTTAAAGGCTGCCTGGCTGTCTGTGGCTATGAGGATCCGCTTGTTGGTATAGCCCCTCCTCTTGTTCTCCCGCACACAGTGCAGGATGGCGTACATTTCGGCCTGAAACACCGTTGCATGGGCTCCGAGGGAAATACTATGATTTACCCTCGGTCCTTCCGAGTAAACACCTGCCCCCGTCCCACGCTCCCCGCCAGATCCGTTCGTAAACCAGACGAGCGCGTCCCGTGTTATGCCCGGCGTCTCCTCCCGTCATGCATCGCGGTCGGGGATTTCCACTGTAAAGTTGTTTTCCCTGCAGATTCGCGGGCTCGCGAAGTCTGACCTCATTTCGAGCATGGCCTCCTTCACGATCTCCTTAATTTTGCAGTGGCCCCTGAAGCCTGGGATTAAGTCTATAAAAAAACTTTCTTCATATTGATCAAGAAAATTTAGTTGTAATTTTTTGAACCCCTTATCCAACATAACAACCGGCGCAGTCTTTATTTTACATCGCTGAAAGAACAGCAGTTCTTAATAGGTGATTTATTTAATCAATAAGGATTTGATTCTACAACAAAGTCAACTGTCATTTTTAATTCTCTATCAAATGCACTTCCACAAGATATAATTACCACAACTAAATGCTCATTCAGAAATATTATAACAGACTTTTCAAGATATCGCTTACAACATATTTTAATTTAAGTTGTTGTCACTGTAATGGTGTAAATAAGTTGAGTTAAATAACACAATGATATAGCGGTAATATCTTCTAATGTTGAAACATCCATAATAAACAAGGCTTTTGATTTTGAACAGGAGGACGGTGAAGGTGATGCAGAGGGTAGTGGTTTGATCGAGAAGGACACAGAGTCTAAAAGCGAAAACAGTTCATTACCACAAAGAATTAAACTACCAAACCCTTTCAGAAAATCAAAACTGGTCAGTGAAGAGGAAGGTAAGTACTTTAAATACATATCAGTCATAATTATTGAGAATTATATGCCTTCAAAACTTACTCGTTCCACGCTGATTGTAAGCCTTGTGAAGTATTGTAAATTCAAAGAGAATTAAGCAGGATTTAAATGCCTACAGACGTGTGAAGATATTGTCAAAGATGTCAAAGCAGCAGTACCAAGTTCTTATTTTATTGAAAAATGAACACCATGCTAATACATTTATGTTACATACAAGCCCTTGCTTTCAATAAGTGATGCCTTGGTATGCTTTCTACAAGCTTTTGGCAACAGTTGGGGATTTTCTCATGATGTCAGATGTTTATCAGGCTGGATATCAGAATGACTGGCTATGCTGGTTTTCTTCAGCTTCTTCTTGATGATGGCACATATATTCTCAGTGGAGTTAATATCTGGGCAATTTCCAACCGCAGTTTTTTCTCTGTTTTCATTTCGTTGACCAAGGAAACCTATTCTCAATAAGGGTTATTTTAACCTTTTTGCGAGGACGTCGTACAGGCAATCCAGCAGCAACCAGCCTTAGAAGAATCGGTAACCTTCACTCTATACTGCTCCATACTAGATTTTTTTAACTCCTCTTTTTTCAGTTCTACACATATGTTTTGCTTTATTTCGTTGTTCATTATACTTCTTCTCTATGTTTTCCTCTGTGTCTGAAGTATCTGTTGTCTTAACGTTGCCCATTCTTTCAGCTCAGCTTTACATTGCTGATTGATTCAATAAATCTTCTTTTTCTCTTTCTTAGTGATTTTTCTTTAAAAAATCACTAATGAGAAGATCGCGACTTTTAAGTTTCGAAAAAATTTCTTCAAATGAGCGCGAACTAGGCTTCCTAGAGCACATACCCAGGGTCAGTTTCAATTTATATATATATATATATATATATATATATATATATATATATATATATATATATATATATATATATATATATACGTATGGCACCAATAACTCAAAAAAAGAATGGGCTGACCGTGATCAAATTTGGTGAGTACCTTCCTTTTGCAAGTGGCATGGATAAGTTCGTTAGCCAGTTTTCCCGGAAAATGTTGTGTTTTCGGAAAATTTTTATATCCGGAAATAACAAACCCATGGTAACCAAATTTGGTCATAAAAGGTAAACTATGTACCAAAACTTCGATCTGTAAGTTAAAAGGCCCAAAAGTTATAGGCATTTAAAGAAATCAATTTTGAGATTTTCCTCTTAAAACGTCAAAGTCGCGATTTGAAACGTCAAAATTGGTAACATTTAGGCAAAGAACCTGAAACGAATACGGGTTATGTAGAGAAAATGTAGCAAGAAGAGTGTTTTACAAACCCTTAAGTTTCAGTTGCAACCGTCAATGTCCTTCATTTTACCAAAATATTTCCAGAAAATTCATTTCAAATAGACCCCTTCTCTAATGCTTTGGCAGTAGTGTTAGTTATAGAGTTTATCGTTTAATGGTCTAGAATTTTTAGCAAATTTCCATAGAAAAAATTCGCTAAGATCAGACCTCTATTTTTGAACTTTGAAAATATTTCTACAAATGAGCGCGAACTAGGCCCCCTAGAACCCATATCTAGGGTTAGTTTCAGTTTTTATCTGTTTCCATATATACAAGGTGACGCATTTTTACGATAAAGCTCAATATATCCGTTATTATAGAAGATATGAGAAAAAATTGTATACGTTATTTATAGGGTATCTTGAGCTGCATCTTATAAAATTATATTTACAATCACAGTGTGGCCCATAAGTAGCTGGTGATATAAATTATCTTTGTTTTTTAAATCGAACACGCCTTATATTGTTGAATTTCCGCGTTTTCCCTTTAAATATAATGCATGCATGTAAGAAAAGAAATTCGAGACGCAGTAAGTGCGTTGTGGTAGCTAACTTTTATTAAATGCTTCAAATTTCAATAACTTAATTTGCTATTAACGTAAGGTTCTTTGGACAGGAAACCAGTTTTTTTGGCAACATTTTAAGTTTATTTTTTTTTAATTTTTGTACATTTTTAAACAATAAAGTTATTTTTAAGAAATAAGGTACACTGCCTCTACTATATGGGTTATACTATGATAACCAAATTTATTGCCTGCTTTCTTTAAAAAATAAAAAGGCACATTTGCTATTAAAAACATTTTAATGAAAATTCATTACCGTAACGCACTTGCTGCGTCCAGTCTTTTTTTAATCTTGTTGCGTCTGTCATCGCCTTTTGTTATTTTTTTGCATCGATATCTGTATTCTGAAACAACAAATTGACGTTATTTTTGAAAAAAATATGACAACCTCATTTTCTCACTCAACTGTAAATTCCTGTGCAGTGTTGCCAACATGACATATTTATGGGAAAATTCTTATAATTTGTGATTCCACTAATAAAACCTAGAAAATGTATTGCTTAATACTTCTGCTCGGTGTAATAAAACGTTCAGCACCAAATTGAGAGCTAAATCTTCAGCAATATTGTATTTCTTTAGAAAAAGGAACAGAATGAAAAAAATATCTTTTTCAAATAATTTTTACACGTCAGTATCTTTTCAAGATTTTATAATGGGCAACTTTGCATCTTGGTAATTTTAGCTGGGAATAAATGCAAAAGAATGATACATATATTTCTCCTTAGGTGACAAACCTGAAGATCAGAAAGACAGGCGCAACCTGTTGTCTACTATCAGGATACCACTGGTGTCTGTTTTGAACAGGAAAAGGAAGGATGATCCTAATCTGGAGAACCAAACGGCGCAACAGGCTGGTTTGGCTTCCATGGAAACACTGGATGACAAAAGTACTGATGATAACAAGTCCAAGGATTTGAAGAATGTCGATCTGACTGATAAGACTGAACCTGAGAAGGATACACTCTGGACAAGGGATCTTATCATCAGGGTATTCATTGGTAAGGGCTTGTAGTATTTTAATTATCAATAAGTATAATGGCAGGTTCCCTTATATCCGCCCTTAATCTATACACTGTTTCAAAGTTCTGGGAACGATTTTTGCAATTCAGAAGCCACTTGATGGAAAAAAATGCTGCAAGAAAGTTATTGAGTATGCCCGATTTAACAATGGCATCAGGGATGTTGCCATGCTTACCGTTTTCTAGATAGGAAATTTTTTTAAATGCAATATCTACCTTTTTCTTGATATAACACGCCTATCTTTATATATAAACAAATTAGTTCAACTTTTGGACTACATTTGCCTGTCAACATTGCATAACCAGCCTGTATATTATTTGTTTAAAGTTATTTGCGAGTAACTGTATAATTTCTAGGTGGTCTACTTTTTGTGATTACGATCTTCTGCATCGTCATAGTTGCGATTTATGCCCCATCATCGTCAACACCATATGCGGTACCCATCAGGGAAGGAAAGTTTGTGGAGACGATTACCAGCTGTGGTAAAGTGGAAGGGTATGTATTCCTGATAATTCTATACATAAAACTTATCAATGTTGTATCTCTCTTACTTGAACATTTCTGTTATAGGATGGTGGAAGACAGTGCAGTAGCTTTCAGAGGCATCCCCTATGCTCGGCCACCTGTTGGAGACTTGCGGTTCAGATACGCACAACCCCTCAATAGCATCGAATACTGCTGGAACGGCACCTTTCTCGCGCACAATGCCACAGACTACTGCCTCCAAGTGTTAAGCAACGGGTCCCTAATCGGCACAGAAGACTGCCTCACCCTTGATGTGGTAACGCCTTATGTCAGATATGATTCACCACTGCCTGTTATAGTGCTGATAGGTGCTGAAAGTCTCATGGGAGGTTCCCCAGGCAAGATGAGGCCGTCTGCTAGGCATGCCAGGTCCAGAGATGTCGTATTTGTTAGACCTAACTTCAGGCTAGGAGCTCTAGGGTTCCTGGCGTTACAGACATTGAGTGAGTCGGATTATCCTCTTACATCAGGTAACTATCATAATTTAATACGTATTTGTTTATTAGCATGGCAATCATAAAGGATATGTCTGCAATGATAATAATAAGTTTTGTTCAATATGTAAGGGTTTTTTTTGGTATATTTATTAAACCAAAAAGCTCCTATGGAGCCACAACGGTATTACAATATATACAAGGTGAGAAAGATAAATGCCAATCTAAAGTGATTCCCATTAGTAACTTCTAGATGTATCTTATTCTATGCATGGGAATCTTAAGCTCAGATTAGTAGTGATTACAAGGCAAATAACAAACAACAATACACCACGGAACCACCATCACAGTCTTTTATTCATATAGTAGTTTTTCACTCCACCTTAGAAGGTCTTTATATGCTTTATGGTTTTTGTTTTGGATGGAAGTTCATTAAACCAGATTGCTGCTTGATGAGTTATCTTTCTCCTACCCATGTTTGTGGCTGCTGGCAAAAGATGTATATGCTGATTCGTCCTGGTTTTATAATCATGTATGTTACAATTATATTGGAGGTTCGAGTTAGTATTATCGATTATCTTATTTTTTATATTATTTACCACTATCTTGTTGTATAATTTTGTTGACAGTTAGGATTTTGAGGTTGTTATATAATGTTACTGTACTGAAGTTTTTTTTTTGAAAAAAGAGTCTTAACTGTCCTATTTTGTGCAACTTGAAGCCTCTCCAGAATAGTTTTATTGGCTTGGCCTCAGAAAGCAGCCATGTAGTTTAAGTGTGAGTGTACATATGAGTAGTAGATTTTGTACTTTGTCTCAAGACTTAGACATTTTGCATTCCAATAAATATGATATGTAAATGTGTTAAGTTTCCTGATAATATTGTCAATATGGTTGGAGTAGTTTAGTTTATAGTCTATTGTAATACCCATATACTTCATACTGTTCGTTTCAGTTAGATTCTTCTTAGATAGTTTTAATTGGTATATGTTGCTATCTGAGTTATTAAAGAATACAAACTTACATTTTTCTACATTGAGTCTTATTTTATTGGTGTTAGTCCACTTTTCAATTACTTGGAGATCCATTTGAGCTTTATTAATTACTTCTGTTTTGCTGTCACCGACATAGAGAATCGTCGTGTCATCTGCATATAACACCAGTGAACCACTTATTTCACATTTACTGAGGTCGTTTATAAATATTACAAACAACAGAGGGCCAATAATGGAACCTTGTGGAACGCCCGTCACCACTTCAGTTTTTTCACTCGCCGTCCCTCCTATAACAGTAAACTGTTGTCTGTGTGTCAAATAACTTTGTAGAACTTTGAGAGGTCGCCCCATGATACCAAGTTGTTTTAGTTTCCTTCAGAAGTATTTTGTGATCGACATCAAATGCCTTACAAAGATTTGATTTGATCCTATAATGGGCATTAACAAATAAGTTTTGGAGAACTCGATTCCTCATAACACAATTTCAGACCTTTAATTATCCCAAGTTATTAGCTTCATCAGAGTTAGTTAACTTTAACACAGTTTACTTTTAAAAAACTTATTTATTACTTTAAGGTGCAACTTCTTTGTTAGATTAACTTGTGATGAGCAAAGAATGAACACTGCTACAGTGGTAGGCTGCTTATTTATACCCTTTCCAATTGGCGTGGTCCATCATTGCTTTAAAGGTGCATGTGGTTTCCTCTTGGTTCACCTTATTCATTCACAATTATCTTGGATTCATTTAACAGGCCAAATAGCTCAGTTCGCAAGGTGAGTTAACCTCTAGAATTGGACTAGGAGGTTGCGGGTTCGAGTCCCACATTCAGACAGTCAGTCTTTTTCACTTGAATGTGGAAGGGCCGGCTTTTGATGAGTTACAGGTGGTGTCCTGTGTCTATATGTGTGTGTGTGTAAGCTCCCCCGTACAAGTCAAGACTTCTGGGTGCGGAGTCTGTATACTGTGTTATTATTATTATTATTATTATTATTATTATTATTATTATTATTATTATTATTATTATTATTATTATTATTTATGTATTCAGCTTTCTGTTGTTTATTCATCTTAGACTATGGAGAATATAGGACAGAGCATATAGTGACGATTTTGAAAAAGGGATGGTTGACTATGAACAATAAAATGATGTGAAATAGGCACTAAAATGAAAATTTACTTCAGTTAACCTGTACAGGGTAAGTATTATAAATGGTAACCCCCTTTTATTTTCGTTATGTCTGGGCAAATTGTTTCGTTCAAAAACTTATTTTGAACAATTTTTAACGTAGTTTCTGAGTCTGCTATCGCTTTTCAAAAGTGTGAAAAATGTACGAGGTGGAACAAAAAATATAGTTATTTTAAATTATATTATTATTATAATTTGTTGATTTTTTTCTGATTACAAAAATATATAGTTATAGCACATTTGGATAAGCAGTTTGATGAAATATGTAAAACAACAAATGTGTTTACGTATTACTCAATAATATACGAAGTAGCCTTTGGAAACAAAGTTATAATTTTGTATACAAACGTCAAACTATTAGTATATCCAAAAATATGATTTGTCAATGATCAGTTAATTATTATACAAAACTAGCTACGATATCTATAATAATAATAATAATATAACAAGTTTCCTATTCAATGATTGTCACAACAAAATATATAACGAAACCATACACAAGGAAACAAATAAAATAAAAGTATCAAACCTATAAAAATTAGAAAATAATATAAAGATTTACATTTTATCTTCTACATAACTTCCGTTGTTTTCTAAGCATTTTAAACATCGCCGTATAAAATTTGATTGCACATCTTCAAATACCGCTGTATTTTCGTTAAAAGAATTTATTTCTCGTCGTATAAGCTGTTTTAATTGCACAATGTCCCCCGACAGTTCTTCACTATAAATATTGTTCTTGAGAGCACCCCAAAGGAAAAAATCTAGCGGATTTAAATCTGGGCTTTTAGCCGGCCAATGGATGGGACCATTTTTTCCTATACAGAGGTCATATTTTTGGTTTAAGTAGTTCGTTACAGGTCTAACGTTATGTGGGGGAGCTCTGGCTTGCTGCCAGATTGCTCTTAAATTTAGAATAACTGGCAAGTCATCCAAATATTCCTCAACTTGCTCTCGTAGCAAATGGAGATAAACTACACCTGTGAGATTTGTATGTAAAAAAAATATGGACCAATTATTTTGTTTTGGTGTATCCCACACCACACATTGACAGTTTTACGTCCTTGTTTTTTATTTGCTTTATCATATGTGGATTTTCTGTAGCCCAATGATGTTTGTTATGTCTATTAAACAAACCAGCTGTAGAAAAGGACGACTCAGCAGTCCAAAACACATTTCGCAAAAAATCATTGTGTTTTTCAATAATTTGTTGGCAAAACAGTATTCTCTGTCGACGATCATTTTTGGTTAAGTGTTGAACAGGAAGAATGTGAAAAGGCTTATACTTATTTCTTTTGAAAAGTTGCCTAACGCTGCTTTGGCTTACATTTAAATCTTTAGTTACAAAATAAGTAGACCGACTTGGCTCTTCTATAACCGATAATAGAATTCATTTGTATTTCCTCACCAATAGTATTCCTCATTTTTCTTCTATTTGCATTCTTTAATGAATTTGTGTCACAAAATTTATTGTAAATTTTCTTGAATGTTCCTTTGCCAGGCACAGTCTCATTCGGATACAGTCTTCTAAACTCCCTTTGTGAAGCAGTCATGTTTTTATTACAATATAAGAATATTTCAAAAATTCTACACCTATTCTCTAAACTATGATAAGGCATGATCGCTTTTTTGCACACAATAAAGATTCCTAATAGAAAAAGCACTAACAAATCTTAACCTTTTTGACGTTTATAGAAAGTTAAAATTTTATTTCCAAAGGCTACTTCGTATATTATTGAGTAATACGTAAACAGATTTGTCGTTTTACATATTTCATCATAACTTAAAAACTGCTTATCCAAATGTGCTATAACTATATATTTTTGTAATCAGAAAAAATCGACAAATTATAATATGTAAAAAAATACAGGGTGATCCATTTAAAAAATATATATTTTTTGTTCCACCTCGTACATTTTTTAAAATTCTTAAAAAAGCGATAGCAGATTCAGAAACTACGTTAAACATTTTTCAAAATAAGTTTTTGAACGGATCAATTCGCCCAGAAATAACGAAAATAAAAGGGGTTTATCATTTATAATACTCACCCTGTACACTATCGTTCAACTCGAACTCGACAACAAACAATGAGTCATCATTGTTTGACTGACGGCATCAAGTGGTCCCTTAATTCTCCAAAGATAAAGCATGACACACTCCGTTCTGTATTCTGTATAGTCTAAGTTATTCATAGACTGCTGAATAAGTACATTGTTTGTTTATTATTATACAATGTTGCGATAGTGGTCAATTGTGCTCAGGTCTGGTATCTCGCATGTCATCAACATTTTTCTAAGGTCCACTACACCAGGGCGTTTTTTTTTCTTTATTGTAAATGCACCACTTACAAACAGTTGAATATTTTTGACTTTTCAAAAAAAAAAAAATGTTATAAGAATTTGTGACTTTATTTGTTCGAGCAGAATCACCACCAGAGTTTTCTGCTCATCGTTTCTGGACAGCCTGCATAACTTTCATGTGTCAAAATTTGAGAAAATGGTTGTTTTTTCTTAGATATTAAGAGATATACCAATTAAGTGATGATTTTTATTTTATTTTTTTAATTTTTTATTTCAACAACACACCACGAGGGCTTACAGCCTAAATACTATCGTACCGTGGGTGTCGACAAGGAGGAAAGAGGCAACTTGTTCAGAATTAACTTTAAGGTTTGGAGGTTCGGGGGAGAAGGAAAAACATGTGCCGGCAAGGAATTCCACAACTTGGAAGTCCTCGGGACAAAAGAGCGGGCATAACAAGATGTTCTATGTCTGGTGACCTGGACAGTAAAAGGGTGCATTCGCTCTGTTCCCCTGGTACATCTGTTGGGGGCAGCAGGTGGAGGAACTATGGAAGAAAGCTCCTTTGAGCAGTGACCGTGCAGATATCTATAAAATAGAGAGATCTCACCAACGGCACGTCGGTGGGTAAGGGATGGCAGCCTTTGGGTGAGGGTAGGGTCACCGATGAGACGTATAGCTCTCTTCTGAATGGAGTCCAGGATAGCGAGTGTAGAAGCGGCAGCAGCACCCCAGATGCGGAAGCAGTATTCGAGGTCTGGTCTTATTTCTGAAGTATATAAGTTATAGAAACTAGATGGTGAAAAGTATTTGCGAGCCCGGAAGAAGAAACCTAATTTCTTAGCAGCCGCTTCTGCAATTGATGTGACATGTTAGTGCTAATTGAGATTTCGATCCACAGAAATGCCAACAAGTGAAAAAGACTCATTACTTTGAATAACTTGATTGTTCATTGTGATGGGTCTAGGGCTGGTGTATCTCTTATGAGAAAGATAGCAAAACTGTGATTTGGTGGGGTTGAATTGTACAAGATTTCTACTTCCCCAGTCTAATATTTTTTGGAGATCCACGGAGACACAACCCTCCATGAGTCTGCGATCCTCATCTAATTGGGCTAAAGAGACAGGCTTAGAATATTGTATATCTGAGTGGAGGGTGCTGTCGTCCACGTAACTGTGAACTGAGTTGGGTGTGAAGAAACAAACTAGGGGCTAAAGCTGAACCTTGAGGGACTCCTGCATCAATTGGATACAGTTTAGAGGAATGGCCATCCACGACAACAGAAATGCTTCGGTTGGAGAGGAAATTTGCTGTCCAGGTACAGAGTTTTGGTGGTAGGCCATAGGCCGGCAGTTTATTAAGCAGCGCTGTGTGCCAGACCTGGTCGAATGCTTTGGATATGTTTAGAGCGACAATCTGGGATTCACCGTGTAGTTCCATAGACTTGTTCCAAGAATGGGTGGCAAAGGAAAGGAGGTCGGCAGTTGATCTGCACTGACGGAATCCATACTGCCTGTCGTGGATGACACTGTGTTTTTCAAGAAATTTTAGTAATTCGGTGTTTATATACTTTTCCATCACTTTAGAGATGACTGAAAGGAGAGAAATAGGCCTGTAGTTGCTAGGAAGCGCTTTGGGTCCTTTCTTGGGGGTGGGTTGTACTCGAGCAGTTTTCTAGTTACTAGGGAATATGCCTCTATTGTAAGATGTCTGAAACAGACGAGTCAGGACAGGGGCAAGTTCTGGTGAGCATTTTTTGAGAACAATTGCTGGGATCTCGTCAAGGCCAGGGGCTTTCCTGGTATTAAGAGAAGAGAGCATCTTTCGTACCTTTTTAGTTTTGAAAATGATATCATTCATTTTATGCGCGACATTGGGGACTGTTGGTGGTTGAACATTTGGAGGTGGGTTGAGAGTAGAATTGCCGGCGAACAACGAGGCAAAAAGTTCAGCCTTGCCCAGGGCGGTAGAAACAATTTCATCCCCTGAGACAAGAGGTGGGAACGTGCTCTTGCAGAAATTATTCCCAATAGATTTAGCAAGAGTCCAGAAGGGTTTGCTGCCGCTGGAGCTTAAGAGGACTTTGTTTTTGATGTGGTTATTAAACAAGCTTTTTGCCGTAGAAAGAATGCGGACATAGCGGTTTCTTGCGTCGTTAAAAGCTTGATTATTTAATGTGTCTTTAAAAAGATTGCCCGAAAGTGAAATAAATATGTTTCTATTGAAAATAACAAAGTTTGGTGTCAAAACGGTGAAACTATTTTGGAAAAATAGATCATAATGTTTTATATAATTTTAGATTGATATATTTAGTACTTCTCTAGATACTTCTAATATGCAATCACTGTGAAACATCCTGTATATAATATACCAATGATCGTTTACAGCATGTAAAAAATTCCGTTGTATTGTAATAACTGCACAAACTTAAAATAAGAAAACTAGACTTTACGATCAGCAGTCGTAGTTCCGCCTTTCGAAGGGGATGTAAAACCACCAACTATGCGTTTTTGTGATTTAATTAACCCTTTTCATAATTTTCAAGGTAATTATGGTCTATCTGATATACTGGAGGCTCTACGATGGGTGCAACTCAACATCGAACACTTCGGTGGCGACAAAAATTCAGTCACCTTATTTGGCCACAAAGCAGGTGCTACTTTGGTAACAGCCTTGTCCACAGTCAGAGATGCCGACAGATATTTCGCCAGGGCCTGGGCTTCGTCTGGTGGCGCCATCTACCCACAGAAAGAGAGACAACATCATGAGCTAGAGAACAAGGTCTTCCTCGACATGGTCCAGTGTTCAGATGCCGAGTGTCTGAGATCTGTTGATGCAGAAAAGTTGGTCAATGCTGCACCTGATACCTGGAGGAAACCACCACCTGACCTGCCTTCTAAAGACGAGGTAATTATAATAATAATAATCATTTTTTCAATGCTGATCTGGATTCAAACTCGCCTTCGGTTTTCCACAAAATAATGTTTCTGATGTCCGTCATTGTGGTCGGCCACAATAGACCATCAGGTTGCTGATTTTTAGCTCACTAACAACTATAATATAACAATGCAAGCAAGTTCTAGAGCTGGTCAACTCTTTAATAGTTGACTGGTGTGGTATAGTTGCAATATGGTAGGTGGTAGTGAAGGATTTTTTCACGCCCGAGGAGGTACCACCCCATGCATCAAGGGGCCTGGTTGAAGTCCCAACGGACGTTTCCGGTTCTGGTGTATGAGTCGGCTTCCCTTATAAGCAAAAATCACGATGGCTCCTCCTTGTACAAAAGATTCCGGAGGTAAAAGACCCCTCCATTCGGATCTCCGGGAAAGGGGTGTACAGGGGGGCCAACATCAAGATTTAACATATCCTTCTCGAATATATGTGGCCTAAATTCTAACCTGAATTCCGTCCACCATTTCCTCCAGGCTAATAGGCCCCAACTTCTCTTCCTCACCGAAACTGAAATCAGTGCCAAAACAGTTACTAATCACCTTAATTTCCCGGGGTATGAGCTCCTTACTTCCTTTAGATTTCATCGAGGCGTGTGCGCTTACGTCCGTAGCAATCTACCCTGCACCAGACTCCCCAATTTAGAAGCTGGAAGAAAAGACATACTATGGATAAAACTCTCTATCAGGGCTGCAACTAAATTCATCTGTTGCATTTACCGGTCACCTTCTGACAACAACTTTGTCCAGCTCTTTGACTACCTTTCTGAAAAAACCGACCATCTGATTTCTGAATATCCTTCCTCCGAGGTCACTATTCTTGGTGACTTCAATGTCCATAATAAGAACTGGCTAGGATCTTCAAAAACCGATCCACAAGGAAGACCAGCGGAGGCCTTTGCAGTCAGCAATTCTTTAGCCAATATGGTTCAGCAACCTACTTACTTTCCTCGCATCGCAACACACAGCTCAAATTTCCTGGATATCCTTCTTACTACAAATCCTGACTGCTATAATATATCAGTCACCGCGCCCCTTGGTCGCTCAGACCACGGCATTGTCACTGCTTCCTGCGCAATGCAACCCGAGGTCACACAGTCATCGTATCGTTTGGCACTACAACTCCGCGAACTGGGACGAAATGCGAGATTACTTTTCCTCATTTCCATTGGCGTCTGTCTGCTTCTCTCATCCTGACCCCTTGAACCCTCTGATATCTTACAAAAGTCACTGAAATTATCCAAGCTGGCATGGAAATATTTATTCCACGTACACAGAAAACCTCTGCAGCCACTCAAAAGCCCTGGTTCTCCAAATTCTGTGACAAGGCCAGACTTGAAAAGGTCAAAGCTCACAAAACGCTTCTACACAATCCCACTCAAGAAAACCGTCAAGCTTTTAACGACGCAAGAAACCGTTATGTCCGGATTCTTTCTGAGGCAAAAAACTGGTTTAATAACCACATAAAAAACAAAGTCCTCTTAAGCTCCAGCGGCAGCAAACCCTTCTGGAGTCTTGCTAAATCTATTGGGAATAATTTCTGCAAGAGCACATTTCCACCTCTTGTCTCAGGGGATGAAATTGTTTCTACCGCCCTGGGCAAGGCTGAACTTTTTGCCTCGTTGTTCGCCAGCAATTCTACTCTCAACCCACCTCCAAATGTTCAACCACCAACAGTCCCCAATGTCGCGCATAAAATGACGGATATCATTTTCAAAACTAAAAAGGTACGAAAGATGCTCTCTTCTCTTAATACCAGGAAAGCCTCTGGCCTTGACAAGATCCCAGCAATTGTTCTCAAAAAATGCGCACCAGAACTTGTTCCTGTCCTAACTCGTCTGTTTCAGACATCTTACAATAGAGGCATATTCCCTAGTAACTGGAAAACTGCTCGAGTACAACCCGTCCCCAAGAAAGGATCCAAAGCGCTTCCTAGCAACTACAGGCCCATTTCTCTCCTTTCAGTCGTCTCTAAAGTGATAGAAAAGTATATAAACACTGAATTACTAAAATTTCTTGAAAAATAGTCTAATCTACGACAGGCAGTATGGATTCCGTCAGCGCAGATCAACTGCCGACCTCCTTTCCTTTGTCACCCATTCTTGGAACAAGTCTATGGAACTACACGGTGAATCCCAGATTGTCGCTCTAGACATATACAAAGCATTCGACCAGGTCTGGCATGCAGCACTGCTTAATAAACTTCCGGCCTATGGCCTACCACTAAAACTGGACAGCAAATTTCCTCTCCAACCGGAGCATTTCTGTTGTCGTGGATGGCCATTCCTCTAAACTGTATCCCATTAATGCAGGAGTTCCTCAAGGTTCAGCTTTAGCCCCTACTTTGTTTCTTCTCCACATCAATGACCTCCTCTCAAGCACATCCAACCTAGTTCACAGTTACGCGGACGACAGCATCCTCCACTCAAATATACAATATTCTAAGCCTGTCTCTTTAGCCCAATTAGATGAGGATCGCAGACTCATGGAGGGTTCTGTCTCCGTGGATCTCCAAAAAATATTAGACTGGGGAAGTAGAAATCTTGTACAATTCAACCCCACCAAATCACAGTCTTGCTTTCTTTCTCATAAGAGATACACCAGCCCTAGACCCATCACAATGAACAACCAAGTTATTCAAAGTAATGAGTCCTTTTCACTTGTTGACATTTCTGTGGATCGAAATCTCAATTGGCACCAACATGTCACATCAATTGCAGAAGCGGCCGCTAAGAAATTAGGTTTCCTCTTCCAGGCTCGCAAATACTTTTCACCAGCTAATCTTTATACCTTATATACTTCACAAATAAGACCAAACCTCGAATACTGCTTCCACATCTGGGGTGCTGCTGCCGCTTCTACACTCGCTATCCTGGACCCCATTCAGAAAAGAACTATACGTCTCATCGGTGACCCTACCCTCACCCAAAGGCTGCCATCCCTTGCCCACCGACGTGCCGTTGGGGACCTCTCTCTCTCTTTTATAGATATCTGCACGGGTACTGCTCAGAGGAGCTTTCTTCCATAATTGCTCCACCTGCTGCCCCCAACAGGTCTACCAGGGGAATAGAGCGAATGCACCCTTTTACTGTCCAGGTCACCAGACATAGAACATCTTGTTATGCCCGCTATTTTGTCCCGAGGAATTCCTTGCTGGCAGATGTTTTTCCTTCTCCCCCGAACCTCCAAGCCTTCAAGTCCAGAATTAACAAGTTGCCTCTTTCCTCCTTGTCAACACCCACAGTACGATAGTATTTAGGCTGTATGCCCTCGTGGTGTGTTGTTGAAATAAAAATAAATAAAAAAAGAATAAGAAGTGCTTCAAAATATCTTGCAGTTCACAGTGGCTGTGAATGTATACTCTTATATGAAATAAGACTTTATATAAATTAAATTATGTAGCCCCATCTTTTTTGTACTTATTTTTACTGATATGTATTTCTTATTTCTAATACAGATTCCAGAGAAGCGACACGAATGGATCGTCCTAGACGGTAAAATTCTTAGGGAACATCCAGCAACAGTTTGGGCAAGAGAAGAAGGATTACCAGTAGAGTTAGTTTTAGGGACAACAGCTCATGCAGCCTCCTCTGAAAAACTCCTGAAGAAACATGTCAATTGGACAGAGGAACTAGTGAGAAAACACATCAATGAATCATTCTTGACTGCAAAGAATCTCACCAAAGAAGTGCTAGAATTATACCCTCTGACTTACAAGGGATTAAGTTCGATGATAACAGATATTCGTATTGCTTGCCCGTTGTACGCTATTTCGATTCAGATGGCCAAAGTTCCCTTCTATGTTGTTACGCAGACAAGACTGGAACCTCACGTTGCAGATATCGACTCTGATGTCGATGCTATTTTAGGGAGATACGAACCGAAAACACCAGAGCAAAGGAGGTATTTTTCATCTATCCAGGCACTGTTTTACCATTATGTCTGGTATGGTAAGGTAGAAGGAAGTGAGAAATCTAACCATAAAGTCCTGGAAGTTGGACAGGATGTCTTGGTAAATATGACGTATTCCCAATGCGCATACTGGATCAAAAATAACATTGTACTTCCTTACGCTGCTCTCGACTAAAATTCTTACGTTGTAATGTTCAATTTTATTTTTCATATTGTAAATTATTTTGTTCTTAAACAACTCTAAAAAGATTTTTTTAAATTTATAAGCTTCTAATAAGCAAGTTCTATAAAAAGGTGATAATATTAATTGGGATATAGCGAGCGGTTGAAAAAAAATGCCAGTCCCGTATGCTAAACCTTTCAGTACTCCAAATCAAAATTTATAAGTTTTTATGGAAAAGACTGATGATATTACTTTGAACGAATTTAATGCTCAGAATATCAGTATTTTTAATATTTTAGGGTATGTTTTATATTTTCATGGACAGGTCTTTGAACACTTTCATAATTTTAAAGCAAAATTAATTAAGTTATTTGTAAAGTTAATTATGTAAAATGATGCCTAGAATAGTATATAAAAGAAAGTATATTTAAAATATTCTATGAGTTAAAGTCTGGATTATATGCTGGTGAGACCAGTGTCTCCGTGTGGTCTTTCAGGCAGTGGTGGCTGCTACAAGAAGGGGGATGGGGGACTACTCTCCTATAATCAAAATATAAATTTTACACTTTACTACAATTTTGCCTTGGATTCTTAATTACCAATGCTCCACTCTGCTTGTTATAGTATTTTTGTTTGTATCCTGTGTAAGAGATTCTTTTCACAGAGGATATTAGTAGCAGGGTCAGGTGGTAGAATACCATCACATAGATCATGTGATTGGACTAAAGCAGGGGAGAGAACATATTAGAGACACTAGGCAATTGAAGACTATTGCAAGCAGGGGCTCGACACAATCGGTTATGGTATTTGATAGTAGTCATTTTGTGGTTTTCCTTATCTTTGAATTTCCCATATGACAAGTTCGTAGTTTTTAAAATTTTATTTCCAATTCAACGTTTCCTTCTATTGCTGTCTATTTTGTCAACCATATTAAAATATTGATTCGGAAAGGTTAAGCTGTCAATCAACATTGGAATTAAAATGAATGCTCTCTTCAATATGTCTGCATTAGATCAAGTCACTGACGAAAAAACAATGGGTGAGTTTAATAAGGAACCCAAACAAGGATTCGTGTACTCGAAGGAAGAATTGGGAGTTACAGGACTGTTCAAACATACTACTGTTTGTGAAACAAGGCAGTACTGTGTTGTGACGCCTTCAGATCATCATAATGCCGGGTTGCCATCTCAGAATACACATCTCTGTTACACTGAAAATTTAAAAGATTATTTCTAACATACACTGTAACACTAAGAATGTATAAAAACGGTACCATCAGTATATGAAGAGCAGTGACGTATTGCCTACATGGTGTTCGAGACGGGGCTGCAACGAGACACCTTATAATTCTCACCTCACCAATGAAGACACTATGTGTACGGGCCGAGCATCCCCAAAACAAGATACCACACTGTAGTACATACTGGACATATAAGTACTGACACTTTTAATGTACTTAATAATACCTAACTTTTCATGTATCTAATAAGATAACAAGTACTAGTTAACTACAAACTGTCCCATTATGGTTTTGCCGGCCTAATCTACTATATAGTGTTAGTCCTAGAAACATTAAGGTATCAGACTAATGAATAGAGCACCAGTGAGAGTGCATAGGATATATGTCTGTCTGTGGATTACAGAAAACCACTAGCTCAGTATTGAGCCTAAGTTTATAGCGACCACATCATCTCTGATATCATGTTTGTTGTCGTAAAAGAGGGTGCTTGCATAGATGTTGCTGAAACTACGCATGAAGAGTCCTCTACATATTGAAATAGCGATGCTACCCCAAAGTGCCCACATATAGCATTTGCGTACAACAAACAAAATAGGTCCCAAAATGGAAGCTTGCGGGACACCAATATTGGTCATTTCAGGCTTCGAAATATGCTTTCTAACTTGATTCCCTCCAGTTAATATCAAACAGACCTGTTGGTACCTATTGCAGAGAAAATATTTTATGAGCCTGGCTGTAATACCCCAAAATCCATAGCAGCTTGAGCACAATTTGTTAGAGCAAATTGGTACAGTTATTAAACACAGCCAATAAGAAAAGTATATTGTACAAAGAACCGTTTAGAAGATTATGAATAAAATTTTTAACTCGGCCTTTTCTACAAAATTATGCAAATTTGTGACATTTTATTGAAACATCTAAAACATCCTGAAATACATGTTTCGGACAATGAATATTATACACTGGCGAAAGAAATTAACGCAGCACCATAAATTTATCATAATTTTGAGGTTAAGTATTTTGCGAACCAATCATCCAATTTTGATGTTTTTTTTTGTATTGTACAATTACTCTTCTGGAATTTTACTATGTCATTGATTCTTTCACACGTTCATGTTTATCTTACATACAGGATGTTATTCTGATATTGGATTTTTCGGATATTTTCAAAACACCCAGTGAATAACAGTTGCATTACTAACAAATCCCAATTAGACTCGAACTGTAGCATCATTAGTTCTTAACAGTCCCTTTTTTGATTCACCTTCTTATCTCTTTGATGAAAGGAGATACATATCTTTATAACACTGCATGTTTTGATTACTTTATTGATAACTCAACTAACAACACTTAACATTAACAACACCTAACTAATATTTAAGTGTTCCCTCCTCTTGCACAAATCGCTGCCTCACATCGACGCCTTGCACTGAAAATTAAGTTTCTAATTGCACCTTGATCAATATTTTCCCAAATTTGCTGTAGACTTTGTCCAAGCTCTAGTCGATTAATTGGATGGCGAGGAAGTTCACTCAGCCGTTTGTCCATAATGTCCCAGAGATGTTCTAGTGGATTAAGATCCGGACTTCTGGCTGGCCATCGCATTGTGGGAATATTAACTTCGGCAAGATATTGTTGTACAATTCTGTTACTATGCGGTCTAGCATTATCATACATGAAAATAAAATTGTCCTCTACGAAAGGCGCAAAAGGCATTACATAAGGTTCTAAAATGTTTTCAATGTAAGAGGCTGTCGTGATATTTCCTCTTGGTATCACCAACAACTCCGTATGAGCCTCTGCCATGGTGGCACCCCACACCATAATAGAGCCTCGACCAAACATAGCTGTTTGAACAATGTTACATTATGCATAACGTCCACCTGGCCGTCTATACACACGCGCCCATCAATCACTGTTATAGACGCAAAATCTGGACTCGTCACTGAACGTTAGCCCAATCGGCCTCTAACCAGTTAACGTGTTCTTGAGCAAATATTAATCTGGCTCTGCGATGCTCTACGTTTAATTGAGGGCCTGTTGCAGGTCTTCCGGGTCTTAAATTAAAACCACACAGCGGCTTTCGTATAGTAACACAACTTAAATGAACATTGCGCGTCTCTTCCAGCATATTTTGTAGCCTTGGAGCCGTAATAAACCGCTCCCTGAACGTTTGCAGCAACAAAAATCGATCTTGTGGCTCGTCTTCTCCCCTGCCCTGGGCTTCTCACGTGCTCTTGAGTCTCACGATACCGCAGCAAGATTCAGGATACGGTCGATTGATTAACACCAAGATGTTGAGCGATGTAACGCTGACTCCTACCATCTTCGGCAAGGGTTACTTAAAGTACAAATTCTTTAATATTTATGTTGCTATTCTGGATAATATTGACATTCATGATGAAATATTGCATTTACTGTTGATGTTTTAACAGATGTTCTTTTGAAATGAAACCATGTCAATAAAACACAAAACCAAGCCTGCTGTGCGTTTTCTTTTTTTCAATGTGCATAAAAAGGTCAATAAAACATACAGTGTTATAAAAATGTGTATCTCCTTTAATCAAAGAGATAAGAAGCTGAATCAAAAAAGGTAATGTTAAGAACTAATGAGGCTATAGTTGAAGCCTAATGGGGATTTGTTAGTAATGCAACTATTATTCACAGGGTGTTTTGAAAATATTCGAAAAAAAGATCATCAGAATTGGATGATTGGTTCGGAAAACACTTAACCTCATAATTATGATAAATTTATGGTGATGCGTTAAATTCTTTCGCCCGTGTAGAAGGAAAATCGAGGGCGATAATGATCCATCGTCACCTAAACGTCTTATATATGAAAATATGAAGAGAGCTATGAAATAATAGCCAAAGAAATGCAATGTTATATCAAATATTGTAGATAATCGGTTTTATTTTGGTGACCATATAGCTTAAGATATGATATTTCAAAATATCAGTTATTTTTTGGACAAAAAGATTCAACTTGTGTCAAAATTTTTTAATATAAATGCGTGTTCTAAAACATGAATTAAAAGTAAGTGACCATCGACATGATTTTTGTGGTGTCTTTGTGGCTTATATATTGATGAAACATTTTTATAAAAATAACGTATTTTCCAAATGATGGAGCCAGTGACGTGCTGAAAGTGAGCCATGGATATTTAATTAAAAAGGTACACTGACTGTTTATGCATAATATAATTTTTGTGACCGTAGCCTGCCTACGTAGAAGATGGTAAAGGTACAATGAGGTGAGGTGAAACAGAGACAGGCAATTGTCAGCTGGCTGTCCAGTTAACGTAAACTTCACAGATAAAAATATTGAATCTTGTTTACACCTTTCTAATTCTGTATCGCTGAAGTGAGCTCTGTTCCCCTTAAAATGAATCAAGGTATTTACAACGAACGTAATCAAAGAAGACAAACTATCTGCACTGGTTGCAAGTTTTGTGGATAACAGAACAAGAAGCACCAAATTTAAATGGATGTTGTAAATTACTTTGCACAACAAAATGATGTGTGTGTGGAAGGAATTGGCTTCGAACATTACGTCCATTGGCCACAAAACTCTGCAGTAAATTTGTACCATTGTTATATCTATACATTGTTATAAAAAGCGATTCTCCTTCAAATATATTTATAATTTGCAGCATGGATATCAATACTTACAGCAATAGGGAGGATTAAAGCGATAGACGTACCTTTATGTGTAAGCCTTTACAGAGTATGACTATTTCTAAATGGCTATAGCATAAGCAATATTTATCTTCTAACATATCAATTTTGTCAAAATATAAATGTTTGTGTTCTTACTTATTATTAAGGATAGAAACAAAGGATACTCGCTTCTCGCCCAGGTGTCCTTCAGGGCATTTTTTTAAACAAACAACACTGGACAGCTAATGACATGGGATAAAAAACAATAGATGAGACAGTAGGAAAACTAAATTTATATTAATATTATTCTTAACGAAGGCTAATACTAAAATACACATATAGAGAAATAGCAAAACTAAATTTTGATTTTTGTATGCCGAATGAATTTTATAAGTATATTATAGATTTTCAGGCTATTTGTACAAATAAGTGTTTCTAAGTTCACAGGAAACTCTACTCCTGCATCTTTGAGTTCTTTCCAGAGTTGTTTGCGTATCGGGTTATACAAACTGCACTGAAACATGAGGTGTTCTAAAGTTCCTAGGTAAATGTTGTCACATGTACAATAAGGCGTGTTACTAATGCCTATTTTATGTAGGTGTTGTGGAAAGCAGCCGTGATTCAGCTTCATTCTGGTAATTATAGTAGTATAGTACCTTGGCATAATAAATTCGTCAATATGTGGAATTTTTTTAGGCAACATTGGATGAATAAGTATATATTGGTTAGTTGTTTTGTTAACAAACTCATGCCAAACTCTTTCCCACGTTTCTCTTATTGCAAATTTAATTTTTTGATTTACATCGTCAGCAGTAATCCAGTTTATTATTTTGTTTGGACTTTCAATAGATTCTTTAGCTAGTTTGTCTGCTATTTCGTTGCCTGCTAGTCCCGTGTGCCCTTTTATCCACATAAATATGACTCGATTACCACCATACTAACAAAATGACAAGAAAATTAATCTCAGCTTCAAGCATGTTAACTAATGCAAAATTATTTAGGATTTTATCATATCATATCTGTAGCCTCATGGGTTTGGTTCATACAATTTGCCTGAATGTGCATGCAGTATATTCATATATTCTTGCCGATCTCCGTTTTGCAAGTCAAAATTTGCAGTTTTACCTCACAATGTGTATATCCTAAATGAATAAATAATCAGCGAAAAAGTTTAATTGCTTGGAAGTTGGCACTACTACCCCTCCGGTAAAATGTTACACCAGCCGCCACTGCTTTTAAGGCACTCTTTTCCAGTTGCTTGAGGAAATTGTTATAAAATTTTGTCCAAACTAATGTGTCATTTCACTTTCACAAGTCAATTTTAAATGTTTGATATATGTGTCTAAAAAATATAATCCGGTCTAGATGTCACTTTCACAAAAGAATATTAACAAACTAGCATTAAACCATTCTGTCAGTATTCGTTGTGTAATTTAGGAATAAACGATGTGTCAAAAATATAAAATATTTTCGTATAAGTTTTTTACTTATTTCTAGGGGGCCTAAGATGCCATGTCATTTTGGCAATATTTTTGATCTCTTTTTTTGTATGTTTATAATATGTATTCGCTCATTTAATGAAGCATTGTAAGATACTAGTTTAGTTGACTATATACCGATATTTTGTACGTGTGCTTTAACTTATACATAGATACATACATAATTATAATTATATAAAGTCTTTCAGGATTTTCGTTATTTCAGTGAAAGTTATATGCACAGTTATGCAAAAAGCTTGGTTAAATACGAAGGCGGATCAATAAGTCAGTGACTTTTTGAATGAAAGACGGGACAAAAAGTCATTTTATTTTTCAACATACTCTCCTTTGAGCACTATACACTTCGTCCAACGTTTCTCCATTTTTTTTATCCCTTCCAAAAAATAAGATTTGTCGAGGTCCTCAAAATAGGTATTTATTTGTTTCATCATTGGAGTCAAATCTCTTTCCGCCGAGTAGTCTAAGAGCCAGAGGTGAAAAAATTCTCTAAACTTACAAAAGCTGATTTTTTGATAGTTAATTAGGTACGCTGTGCACGTACACATATTCACGTCAGTCAAGCGAATCTTAGAACAGGTGCCACAGATGCGCCAACAAAGATGTCGTTTTTACCGGGGTAATAAAATGAATTTACAAAAGCTGATAATTGTTATAGAGATTCTATATTGTATAACAATAAAAGTTATGTCAGTCAGTCAGCTGCATACGGGAACAGAGCTGGTCAGTCAGTTCGAATGTGTGTATGAAAAATAAATAATGTGCAATTTATGTACAAAACTTGGAAATTTTGTTGTGGGTATATATTGATCTGTTAAACATTAAAAAAAATAGTCAGTCAACTGTTTTGTAGAACAACGCCCGTCAGTCAGAGGAAAAATATAAAAATTTTGCGCGCCGGCGGCGTTACAGGCGGCATGCTCGCTCTTCTCCTTCCATTATTATTATTTAAAATATCAGAAAACTATGTGAAATTATAAGTTGTAATTATAAATTAGTTATTTATTGTTTTATTAAAACATATAAGTATATTAATAATGTTAACAGACAGTTTATTTCTTTATTTAATATAGTTTAATGTCTTATCCAATTTTTAAAAATTTATGCAATAAGAAATTTAGATTAAATGTTCAATATATGGAGTATATGAAAATTAAATTATTACTGAAAATATACATCCTTCTCGAAAATAAAATTTTATGCGAATATATTTCGAAGATAATACTAAAAAGTGCACAGCGTAAATAAGAACCCGAATTTTCCCACACAATAGCTAGGATTCCTGTACCTTCCCTTTATTACCTGGGTGACATTGAAGGAGAGAGGGCATTTGCCCCAGCATCGAAGGCCTTCTACTGGTAAAAGATTGGATAAAATACATTAAACTATATTAAATAAAGAAACAAATTGTCTGTTAACGTTATTAATTAACTTATGTTTTAATAAAATAATACATTACTAATTTATAATTACAACTTATAATTTCACATAGTTTTCTGACATTTTAAATAATAATAATAGGAGAAGAGCGAGCATGCCGCCTGTAATGCCGCCGGCGCCAACGAAATTTTTATATATTTTTTCGCTGACTGACGGGCGTTGTTCTACAAAACAGTTGACTGACTATTTTTTTAATGTTTAACAGATCAATATATACCCACAAAAAAAATTCCAAGCTTTGAAATAAATTCACATTATTTATTTTTCATACAGACATTCGAACTGACTAACCAGCTCTGTTCCCGTATGCAGCTGACTGACTCGCATAACTTTTATTGTTATAGAATATAGAATCTGTATAACAATTATCAGCTTTTGTAAATTCATTTTATTACCCCGGTAAAAACGACATCTTTGTTGGCGCACTTGTGGCCCTGTTCTGAGATTCGCTTGACTGACCGGAATATGTGTACGTGCACAGCGTACCTAATTAACTATCAAAAAATCAGCTTTTGTAAATTCAGAGAATTTTTTCTCCTCTGGCTCTCCTCCTAGAGCCATTTCTTTAAGTTTGGAAACAAGAAATAGTCACTCAGGGCTAAATCCGGAGAATAGGGCGGATGAGGGAACAATTCGTAGCCCAATTTATGCAATTTCGCCATGGAGACTACACATGTGTGCACCCTTGCATTGGCTTGGTGGAAAATAACTTTTTTCTTGGCCAAATGCGGTCGCTTTTTCTTCAAATCGTCATTGAATCGGTCCAATAAGCTGGTATAATATTCATCAATGATTGTTCTTCCCTTTTGAAAGTAATCAATGTGAATTATACCGTGTGCATCCCAAAAAATGGTCGCCATGACTTTATTGGCTGACAAACCCACCGTGGTCTTCTTTGGCGCCGATTCGCACGGAGAAACCCACTGTTTTGACTGCTGCTTAGTCTCTGGTGTGTTGTGGTGAATCCATGTTTCGTCCACGGTTACGAAACGGCGCAAAAGCTCGTCCCTATTGCGGTTGAACAACGCCAAACACTCATTTGATGTTGTCACACGATTGCGTTTGTGGTCGATTGTGAGCAAACGCGGCACCCCTCTTGCGGATAGCTTTCTCATACCCAAGTGATCATGCAAATTCGAAACCACTGAGCCATGTGATATGCCTATGGCTTCCACAATCTCCCGCACTTTCAATATCCGATCAGCCAACACCATATCGTGAATGTTTCCAATTGTTTCGGGTGTAGCGACCTCAACTGGGCGTCCAGAACGTTCGGCGTCATTCAGTAAACCACTTTTTTACCATGGAAATTGATGGTGCAGAGTCCCCATAGTATTTATCAAGCTTAGCCTTGGTTTGGATGATGGTTTTTTCTTTTCGCAAAAAATAATGTTTGGTGAGAATACAAAATTACCCTTTTCCCATTTTCGTTATAACTCAAGAGGTTGTCAGCTTTCAATGGCTATCTAACACAAACTAAATGACGCAGCTTGTTCAAAATTTTACAGGAGTCCACTGACAGATGCTTGTTGACTGGAGCAGTGTTGCCTTTCCTGTGAAGAGGCAAGAAATTCAAAAAGTCACTGACTTATTGACCTGCCATCGTAATTAACATGATGTTAGTTAATAATGAGAACAAAACTGAATCACAGTCTGTGATTGGTCATCTGAACCAATGATTAACTAACTCTACAACACTTTCTGCAACAGGATATTAAAATATTGTTTTAGTAGTTTTTTATTAACAATGGCTTAAAATAAATTCAAGCAAAGATGTACAGGGTGCCAGCCAAATTTAAAGATGAAACACAAAATTTATATACCTAAAGAAAAGCAGTGACACTGCATAGAACAAAATTTAGGAACCATCATTTGCTGTAAAGTGAACGATAAACAGCAGCATTTTTTGCATAGCCTACTGCAAAATTTTGATTGCGAATTATGAAAATTTGGATTTTTTTGGTTGTTTATTAAAATAGACTTAATGTTATATTTCCGAGACGCTTGTGAAATGCAAATTAATTTCTTGACAAATGTACGGGCTGTCGCATTCAAATAAACTAGATGTTGGTCAATATTCCATAAACAGTAATATTGAGAAAAAAACAAACTATGCCACTAGATTCTACATAGAGTTCTAAAAGGATTCGTTTTTATCTTCTTTGACAAGTTGTCAGACAACTGAAATACAAGGAGTAGCTTAAAATGCAATATTTTCATCATCGTCCTGTATCTCCGAAATTAAGAGGGCTATGACAATTTTGTTTGTGGCACCTCTCGTTTCACAAAAAAGAAGCGCAGGTTCGCAAAAACCGAAAATGCTATCTTTACTAACACCCGAGATACCCAGCAATTGCTACCAAAAAGGGACACCTTGTATACCTAAATCTTGTATTTTTAAAGAACAACACGATTTACCAAACCTATTCGAATACATACAGTTCATTTGATAGGTGATGCTGCAAAGTATGCCATGATTATTAAGTAACAAGTGGATTTTCTGACTGATAATAATTTTATGAATTACTGATTAGAAAAACCACCAATAACAGACAAAAAATTCTGAAAGTACTTTTAAAAACCATAATATTGATAGAATATCTTATTGTGCTAACTGTAATATTTATGTGTAGCATATTCTATTTATTAAAGTAGTATTAAGATGATTAAAGTTGCAGAAGAAAGGGGGATAATCTTTTTCGGATGTTTATATATTGTGCTAGTTTTTAGGTCTTAAAATTAAGTAAATTTGTTGCCGAGATTTTGCAGAGTATGTTGTTGGGTTGCTAAACAAAATCTGTCTGTAATTGTTTGGAAATAGATTATCTCCCTTTTTTGGCATATAATGCTTGTACGTTTTTTTATGTTCCTTCTTAATGACTTGAATTTCAGGACAAATGTTCAAAAATGACTGATAATAAATGTAATCTACCCCAACCCTTTTTTAATTTAATAAACTACTGTTGTGTATTTTGTGTTTTTATTTTATCATAATATTTGAAACTTTTTGTAAACACTGCTAAGCATATCATATGTTTATACTTTTTCACTGCATCGTTAAGAGCTGCCATGGTGGAATTATCAAGAAAAACAACAATAAATCACAATTTGACGCAATGGCATGAATGAAGACCCATTGAACTGAGCTGTGGTATATCGTTCGGTCGACAGTTTGTTGGACAGACACATTGTAAAGTCGACACTACAATAGAGCGCCGATTCGACCAAGAATACCGCTTTTTAGTGAATTTTTATTTAAAAATTCACTAATAGAGGTATCAATGGTGAGACTTTGCAAACATTTTTTCAAATGAGCGCGAACTAGGACCCCTAGAACCCATATCCGGGGTCAGTTTCAATTTTTATATGTTTATATATATATATCCAACCGATAACTCAAAAAATAATTAACCGATTTCGATGGAACTCGGCAAGTGCCTTTCTTTTATAAATGGCTTGGATGAGTTCGTTAGCCAGGAAAATCGGACTAGGTTTTCCCGGAAAATTTTGAGTTTTCTTTCGCAAAAAAAAAATTTTCTCCAAAAATTACACAGCTATTTCAATGAAATTTTGTGTATATGTTGTCTTGCATAAGGCCTTACTACGTACCAAAACTGAACTTTCTAAGTATATAGAAAATTGAGTTATTCCAATTTTTTTTTTCCAAAATAATTTTTTTTTCCTGAAAATTACAAAGTTATTACAATGAAATTTGGTGAATATGTTTCCTTGAGAAAGGTCTTACTACGTACAAAAACTCAACTTTCTAAGTTTATAGAAAGAAGAGTTATTCAAATTTGAAGCATTTAATAAAAATTTACTACCATAACGCCCTTGCTGCGTCGCGAATTTTTCAGTATTTATCTGGCCGACTGGCTGAAGCCTAATATTGATCTCTGCTGCATATTTAGTTGCAAAACATGACATATACGCGAAATTGAAATAAAAATACCTGTTTATATACGCACGGGGCAATACGCACTCTTTATATGTTTAAAATGGCTTACATAATAGTTATTTGTGTAAAAAAATATGTTGAGTTATTAGATACAAATAAACATACTTATGGGCAATTGATTGTTATATATGTAAATATGTATGAAACTCAATCCTGACTCACCTTAATGAAAAGGTCATTTTCTAATTTAAAAAAATCGATTGATATAAGATTTATTTCATATTTTAATTACAAAAATGTGATTTAAAGCGTGGCATATCGTTCGGCCGAGAGTTCGTTGGGCCGACAGATCGTAAAGTCGACACTACAATAGAGCGGCGATTCGACCGAGAATACCGCTTTTTTCAGTATTTGTCTGGGGCGACTGGTTGAAGCCTAAAATTGATCTCTGCTTCATATTTAGTTGCAAAACATGACATATAAGCGAAATTGAAATAAAAATGCCAATTTATATGCGCGCGGGGCAATACGCACTCTTTATATGTTTAAAATGGTTTACATAATAAAGTTATTTGTGTAAAAAAAATATGTTGAGTTATTAGATACAAATAAACATACTTATGGGTAATAGATTGTTATATATGTAAATATGTAGGAAACTCAAAACTGACTCACCTTAATGAAAAGGTCATTTTCTGATAAAAAAAATCGATTGATATAAGATTTATTCCATATTTTAATTACAAAAATGTGATTTAAAGTGAAGCCACATATTATTAAGCATTTATTTTCAAGAAAGTTATCTTTGATGGCATCTACTTTTTTACATTTTATAATGTAGTTGCACAATTGTTTGAAAATTTATGGTTGATGGCAGAAGGTTAAGTACTTCTTTTTTTATAAATGTATATAGGCAATGAAGAAAAAATCATTAGAGATTGAATATGTGGTCATGCCATTAGTTATTTGTGTAAAAGAAAAATCGTTGTTTTTCAAGAATATATAAATAGTTGTAAGCCAGAATTATAATGTCCACACTCAAAGAAACTATGGAGAATGACAGGCATGTTCTGTTATTGTCGTAAAAAAATCGAATGATATGTTTTATTCAATTTTTTCATTAAAACAAGTTGATTTAAAGACAAACCAGATTTTCATGAACTTTCTATTTTCTTCTTTTATTGCCAAATATTTTCAAAAAAGCTGTCACATTTTTTAATGCATTTATTGGCGGCAAATTTATTTCTCAAAATTTATTATATCTTTTTAAAATAATGAACAAAATAAACAAGGAAAAAGCTGTCTTTTATATTACTTTTTAATGCTTATTTGCTGCAAATATATTTGTCAAAATTTATTATCGAGGGCGAAAGGTTATATATGTCTTTTTTAAATAATGTACATAATAAGGAAGGAAAAAGTTGTCTTACATGTCTTTTTTTAAATAATTTTATTTTATTTATTTATTTATTCAACGGATCAACCATTTACAATAATAATAAGAACATCTAAAACTACATTAGTCTTAAATAATCACAATATGAGAACATAAAAAAAAAAGCAAAACATAACCTGTACACCATATGTATGACAATTCAATCAATAACACCTCTCAAAATTCCTCTAATTGCACGGTCAGAATCATTAAACATGTCCAAGAGCTCCGAATACTCATTTGCAGTTCTCGCCACTCTCGACATCGGACTGAAAAAGCCATAATTGGTTCGATGGAAGGGAACCACAAAAACCTCCCTCGCTCTCGTGCGGTCCGGAATCCTTAGAGAGACTAACTCAAGCAAAGAAGGACTATCAATTTTATTCACCAATAATTTGTGCAAAAAACAAACATCACTGACAATCCTTCTACCTCTCAGTGACTGCAAGTGCAGCCGATTCCGCAAATAAGAAAGGTTAAGATCATTTCTCTGCAAGCCCATTCTGTAAGCACAAATTCTTAAGAATCTATTTTGTACGGCCTCAATCTGATTGATATAAATATTGTAATTCGGGCTCCAGACTACAGAAGAGCATTCCAACAAAGAGCGAACCAGACCACAATACAGCCTTCTCAAGCTATTGCATGAAAAATCCAGAGTTGATCTATGAATAAATCCTAACATTTTATATGCCTTAGATACTATGTACTCCATGTGATCCTTAAAAGTTAATTCCCTATCCAATACAATGCCCAAGTCTTTAATCATTTCCTTCCTCTGTAAAGCACCAGAGCCCATGGAGTACACAAAGGCAATGGGAAACTGAGCTCTAGTGAATGTAATGCAGAAACACTTATCAACATTCAGAGTCAGAAGATTGTCACCACACCACCGAGCAAAACGATTTAAGTCTTCCTGTAAAAGTAAAGCGTCCTGTCTGGAACGAACAATCTTGAAAATTTTGATATCATCAGCAAACATCAAAATCTGACTATGCTTAAGTGAATGTATGACATCATTGATAAAAAGATTAAAGAGGACTGGTCCACAATGTGAACCCTGAGGAACTCCTGAAGAAACAGTAATACTACCAGAAATGAAGTTTCTGATCTTTACACTCTGGGACCTACCCGTAAGGAAGCTGCGCACCCAAGACAACAAATTGGCATTAAAACCCAACAATGCAAGTTTTGACAATAATAAGGCGTGATTTACCTTATCAAACGCTTTGGAGAAATCTGTATACACCGAATCAATCTGTAACCTATCCTTCAAAGCTGAGACCAATACATTCTGGTAAAGAAGAAGGTTGGTCGTTGTAGATCTTCCCTTAAGAAAACCATGCTGCTGTTCGACGAAAACATGTCTGCATTCCCAAGTTATATGTCTAGAGACAAAAAAGTCCAGAAGTTTGGGTATCTCTGACTGAATACAAACAGCTCTGTAATTAGTAACCAAATGCTTTGGTCCCTGCTTATGAACGGGCATCAAATAAGAATGTTTCCAAACATGTGGAAACTCACCAGACAACAAGGACATGTTAAAGAGAATCCTCAGTGGAATTGCCAAGGTGAAGGCACAAGATTTTAACAGATGGGAGGGGATTCCATCTGGACCGTAACTAAGTTTATCTTTCAAACTACAGATACGATCAATAATATCAGCAGAAGTAACACCAGGCACAGTCATATTTACCGACTCACACAAAAAAGGATCGGGACCGACACCGCCAGCTTGTACCTCATACACAGATGAGAAAAAACTAGCAAAAAGACCCACTGAATCATGCAAAGAATCACTTCTAACATCATCATAATACATAGCCTCAGGAAGATCATAAATCCTCCTCAACTTGTTAATATAAGACCAGAAAGAACCCGGATTGTTTTCAAAATTATTCTCAGTATAAGCAATAAAATTTCTGTAACAAGTATCACGGAGATTCCTACATTCCTCTCGGAGACCAGAAAACCTAATATAATCATCTATTCTACCATATTTCTTATACTGACTGTGCACCCTCTTCTTCTCAGTTATCATGCCTCTAAGCTCGACACTAAACCAAGGAGGGAAACATGATTTTTTACATCTCTTAACTGGAACAAACCGATCCACAGCATTAAACAGAATGTCATAAAAGCACTTCACATGATCATTTATCTCCAATGACTCAAGATATTCCCAGTCAAATTCGGAAAGAAAATAATTCATGGCACAATAATCAGCATTACGAAAGTCATAAAAATACTCTTCATAGGGTTCAGTTGGGGGAGTCTCAAGTGAAAAAGAAATGTCTAGGGGCACATGATGTGCAGTAGCAGGAAAAACCGGATCCAAAGACGCATCAACACATATGTTATCTATATTACTAAAAACTAAATCTAAAGTTCTATTTAATCTATTAAGTACAATTTTTTTTTGAAACAAGCCCCAAAAGCCAAAACTGTTAGAAACAAGTGAGGCTGATGGACTGTAACCACAAATAACTGGAGCACTCTCAGCACTGCTTGTCCAGGTAACGTTTGGGAGGTTGTAGTCCCCACAGACAACGACCTCAGAATTGGGATGATCAGACAAAACACGGTCGACTGAATCACAATGGTGTTCATATATAGCAACTTCTGAATTGGGTGGAATGTAACAAACACCAAAAATGAGGCTCCGCCTTCCTATCCTCACCATCACATAAACTTCATTAAGTGAAATATCACCAGCAATCCTAGTAGAATCAAGGTCTTTATGCACAGCTATCAGCACACCACCCCCCCGATCCCTGATATTGCCCGGAATACTGTCACGATCACTACGGTAAATATTATAATTCATAAAAGAGAGTTCAGCATCAGAGTGGGAAGCAGTAAGCCACGTCTCCGTCAACATAACAACATGAAAACAGCAAGAAGACAGACCCTGTCGAAGCCTGGGTAATTTTGTTCGTAGTCCACTAACATTATGATAATGAACAAACAAGGAATTCTCATCACCAGGAGTGCTTAATAATAAATGGCCATCCGACACCCCTAGTTTTTTTTGAGGGGAACAATCTTAGGAACCCCACCAATATATCTAATAGTGAGATTTTTATCTTCTATAGTTCTAGCCTGTAATTCTAGGCGAAGTTTCTTTAAGTACTCCCTCTGTTTGATTGTAAGATCAGAACTGACACGTATATGAGAATCCACAATTTTATTTCTGTGTTTTAATATATGTAATATCACAGATTTGTCTCCAATAATAACCTTCATAGGACGGGGTCTATCCGAAACTCTTCCAACACGCAACACCTTAAAATCTCTTCCAGATAGTTCCACTACTGGAGCTAGAATATCCCTGATCGCTGTTGCATCATCTAAAATTCTCTCAGAGGGTGCGTTCCTCGATGACTCAGGAACATTATACATCATAAGGTTGCCCTCACGAGTTCTTCTATCCTCATACTCCCGAATGAAATCTTCACATATAGAAGATGAATGCGGGTCCTCCGTCACGCCCTGCACTGACAACCCTGCCCCAATCTGTTCACCCATACTATCAATCTTTCTCTCCAGATCTTCAATTCTTTTCCTGAGAAGAGGCACCAGCCGGAGACCATCCTCACAATCGGGACAAAAATATTTCAGTGTTCTCTTTCCCTTAAGTTGAAGACATCTGATCTCAGAAGATGTAAGACCAGTGCAATCAAAGTGAATTGCACCATGACAACCATCACAGTAGCAAAGCTGGTCACTTTTTATGTATTCCGAACACTTGAAACACTTGGCATCCATAGTTGATCTATAATGAACTAAAATATCTTGATCAGTCCTGGTATATTGATGGAATTTGCAACACAATTTATAATTCCAACAAGTAAAGCTTATCAGCAAAATTCTGATAACGGGAGATTACAATGTACATAATAAACAAGGAAATGCTGTTCTACATTATTTTTTAATGCTTATTTGCTGCAAATATATATATATATATATATATATATATATATATATATATATATATATATATATATATATATATATATACAAAAAATTTTAGATCATTTATATGAACACTCACTCCCATAGCACACTTTGTCGCGTCCAGACTTTTTATTATGAGTAGCAGAATGTTCGCCACATGATTGTACACTTATTTTCTTCTTACGCTGGTTGCATTTTCACGCATTCACTGTTTTTGGAATACCTAGTAATACTTTAATTCTTTATAAACTTAGTGTGCAGTTCTCCCGACATAACATTTCTCAATCTGCACATTTTTATAATATTCATTGATAACAACTTATGTCCGGTTATTAATAATAAACTGACAGAAAAATAAGGTTGGAACTGAAATGGTCTCAAAAACTTTTAAAAATTTTGATTACAATTTGGAGATATATTTACTATTTTAGTTTAAGTATGTTTTATGAAAATTCGCTGCCATAACATACTTGCTGCGGCCACACTTTTTTGTTATAGACAAACCTAATTAAGGCACCTTTTATTAATTTTTTAAAAATATATCAGAATAAATGTGTGTCAGCAGTTTGCGTTTTATACAGTTTTTAAGGTATCCCCATAAAAAGAAATCAAGAGGTGTAAGATCTGGTGATCTAGGGGGCCATTCTACGAAACCGCTTCATCCAATCCATATTTGTGGAAAGACTTCGTGTAAATACTCCCATACTGGAAGAGGAAAGTGGGGCGGTGCACTGTCTTGTTGAAACCATATCCTTTCATGGCGAATATTCGGTTCCATTACATTTGGATACAATTCTGCTAACATTGGGACAACCTGTTCTCTTAGCATTTCTAAATATCTTGGACCATTTAGATTTTCTATAAAAACAGGTCCAACTACGTGATCACCAATGATACCAGCCCAAACGTTCAACTTCTTCAGGACGCTGAATGTGTGTTTGTCGCATCCAGTGGGGGTTTTCGGCAGCCCAGTATCTGCAATTTTGCCTGTTTACATCGCCATTCAAAAGAAATGTTGCTTTATCAGAAAACAGAATGTCAGCAGAAGAAATAACATTTTCATGTAACATGTCAAGCAGTTGTTCACAAAATTGCAGTCTTCTATCAGAATCACGGTCAATCAACTCTTGAACGTGTTGTAGTTTATAGGGATGCATTTCTTCGTTTTTGATACACCTAAAACTGTTGATTGACTAACATCATTTTCACGTGCAACTTGACGGATTGAAGTTATTGGTTTCTCTGGAAGTCAATTAAATATAGAGTTTTACATCTTCTTCAACAAACTTGGGTCTCCTAGGCATGTTCATAATCAGGAAACTGTGAATGTATCTTAGACATAGTTTCCTGGGTTAGTGGGAAATCTGGATGTTTTTCATTAAATAGGTTAACAACTTGTGCCTGTGTTCTACACATATCACCATTTTTTTTTTTTTGTTCCCTCAGGGCTCGTCCGCGGCCTTGCCGCCCCGATAGCACCGCAACCCTTGGTTGATTGTGCATACCCCTAGTCTTACTCCACCCATTCCAAAATCACTGTGCCTTGAACTAGTCTGCACAGCGATTGGTAGGGTGAAGTTTTATATTGCTCTGTCTCCGGTCTAGAGTGACCGTAGATCAGTTGTCTTTTCCGGTCCAGAGCTATACACTCGCAACATATCACCATACTCAATCATCATTAATATTTCTGTTCTCAGAGTTTTAGTTAAGCATCACATTATTAGACCAAAAATTAATTGAAATTATCGGAACAAAATTATGATTAATTTATTAGGAGACCGTGCATTCAACACAATACACCACAAAATGAAACAGAACTGTTAAATTTTACCTTTCTCACTGCAAAAATTGGTAGCTAATAAGAAACGATTAATGATACCAAGTACGTTTTAGATAAAAGACAAGATAAGAAATTTAAGATAACTCAGTGAAGAATTCCAGAGCAGATTATTTCGTTGTGTGCAAGTGAATGGAGAACATTTATTATAAGAAAGGGAAGTTTTTATTAAGCTTATTTTCGAAAGTTGAATTTCAGGGTAAACTGTTTAGTATTAATATTCCGGTATTAAATTTCCACCTGTATTGAAAACTGTAATATTAGACCGTACATATGGGGTATCTCCGCATTCAGAAAAATGTGACCCATCGAATTGTGATGAAAAAATGTATGGTTGCTATTTTTTTTTAAATGGTGGGAGTTTAATTTTTTTAACTTTGATTATAAGATAATGTGCGACAAATAAAACTTCACGTGTCTCAGCGTTTTTCACAAAAACTATTTTTCGCTGAATAATGAATTTTATTCCATAAGTGTGTTTCACAGTGTATATGTAATTCGGGAGATGGATATTTTTTTGTCATTTTTCGATAATCCGAATATTTCGACAATCCGGATCACCCAGTGCAATTATTAATTTTGTTTAAGAAGGTTGTAGTGTACTATGAGACACTTGTTGTGTCCGGAATTTTTTTAAATATTTATTTATATTTCCAAAACCTTTATGGCATTAGTAAAATGTTGAGATTGTCCATAATATTATCAAATAATACACAGAAGATGTAGACAAATCTTTTAATGGCAGTGTATAAAGAATCGTAAGCTTATACATAAAATTTAACAGTTTGAATGTAGAAAACATTTTTTCAATTAACAAAGATTTCTAAAGAAAAAATATAATAATAATGTAAAACAAATAATGGGCTCGGCTCCAACACACTCTCTTGACCTAAACCATTGTACTTATTTTTTTATAATAATTTGACCAAAAATGTAAACTATTAATGAAATTCAGATATTTATCAGCTTTATGCTTTTTCATCCTGTAATAAATCATTTGTTTGTTTTCTTTGTTACATCTCAAAGTTCCTATTTCTTATTTTTGGTAAGTTAAAACTAAAACAGTCTTTAAAGTAACTAAAGGCTCAATCATATAAACAGAAACACATTACATTATCAATAAAACAGATTTAAATAATACAGTGCCACAAAATAATAAATTAAATTAGCTATGCGACAGCAAAGAGGCAGCATGTTAAAAATTTGTACATTTGGTTAAACACTTTGTTTTAGTCACATTAAGTTCATAGATAGGGGAGAAGGGGGCAGGTCCGGACATGGGGCACCTCCGAACAGTTCAAAATAATAAATTAAATTAGCTATGCGACAGCAAAGAGGCAGCATGTTAAAAATTTGTATATTTGGTTAAACACTTTGTTTTAGTCACATTAAGTTCATAGATAGGGGAGAAGGGGGCAGGTCCGGACATGGGGCACCTCTGGACAGTTCAAGTTTGCAGCCAAGAATGATACTAGAATAACCAATCCCCCCAGTAGTTTCATCAGTCTACCATCTTGAAACGTTGACAACAGACATCGTGAGTGTAAATTGAAAATTATAAAAAATACATAATAAACTGTGAAAAACGGACTCTTGATATAAGATTGGGCTACCTAGTAGTAAGGTCCTACACCATGACTTTTGAAATTCAGGTAAGATTTGATAGTTTCACTAGGAAGAGTGATTATTTTTATGTATATAACCTAAAAAAACTGCTAGAATTTCATGTGCTTGTAAAAGTTAGCGCATTTAAATTCAATTATGTTCAGCTGGGGCACATCCGGACAATTCATGTGGGGCAGGTCCGGACTGTACGAACCTGCCCCATCTTCACTTACCCTGTAATAAATAGATTACATAGGATACGCATTGTTTCTGTTAACCCCACTATATAATGTAGGATTGAATAGTGGCACTTCTTATCTTGTTAAGTGGATTACAGAAGATTGAGAATGTGATCAATTCTAAAAATATGAGATAATACAATATAATAGGATACAGTTTTAATTCATGTATATCTAATGTAATCTGACAATTTTTATCAGGTTGATATTCATTTTTGTTTGCAGGATGGTGCAAACATTAAAAAAACCATTCCATTAAACTAGAAATCCCCAGTGATGTCTTAAGGAATGCTATAAGAAATGTTATCAGCAAAACTATGGCTTTAAGAGCTGCTGCAGTCGCACTCAATATATCAAAATCTACTCTATATGATAGCGTTGCGAAAGTTAAAAAGTGCTTGAATGATAACATCGACGATTCTGGGAACGAAGGTGATGCATCTGAACCTGAGACAGGTGTATCAAAATATGCCACACGGCAAGTATTTTTTAAAAATGAAGAAATAGAATTGGAGTTATATCTCACACAATGTTCAAAAATGTGTTACGGCTTGACATATAAACTCTGGCGTGAATTGGCTTTCGAATATGCCATTAAGTTGGGTAAGAAGGTTCCTGAAAATTGGGTGAAGAGCAAAATAGCAGGCAATGATTGGATGCAGTGTTTCATGAAATGCCATCCAAAGCTTTCTAACCGTAAACCTGAAAACACAAGTATACCAAGAGCTTCAGCTTTCAACAAAGTCAATGTGGAAGAATTTTCTAATAATTATGCAACAGTGCAAGATAAATATAATTTTTCGCCGGATCATGTTTCGAACACAGATGAAACAGGAGTCACAACAGTCCCCCAAGCACCCAGAATAATAGCAGAAACAGGATCGAAAGCAGTAGGACAGTGTATATCTGCCGAACGAGGATCTCTAGCCACAATGTGTGGAGTAATTTCAGCTGTTGGTGGTTCGATTCCCCTGCTCCTCATATTCCCTCGTGTAAGAATGAAGGATCAGTTTTTGTCCGGTGCTGTTGGTTTTGGTGATAAATCTGGATGGATGTCAGCGAACATATTTCTTAAATTATTAGAGCACATTAAAAATCATACACATTGCAGCCCATCGAATAGGATTTTCCTGTTATTAGATAATCATGAGACACATGTGTCTTTAAATGCCATTTTGTATGCCAGAGAACACGGAATTGTATTGCTATCTTTTCCGCTGCATTGTACTCATAAAATGCAGCCCCTGGACAAGGCTGTGTTTGGTCCTTTCAAATCTAAATGCAAGGCATCTTTCAATGATTTCATATTATCGAACCCTGGGAAGCAGATTACTATTTATGATGTAGTGAAATTGACAGCTCAGCCATATTTGCAAACTTTCACTCCCTGTAACATCATTAGTAGTTTCAAGAGCACTGGATTGTGGCCTATTGACTCGTTAGTCTATAATGACGATGATTTTTGCGCCTCGTTTGCTACAGACCGTCCTTGTCTTGGAAACGAGGATAACATGATTCCTGCAAAAATTGTTGATATAAGCCTTACTGTTCAGCCCGACTTGGATATAGAAGTTCAAAGTTCATCTAAAAACCACGACGTAGAAGCTATGATCAGAGTTATGCTGAATGAATTGGTAGATGAAGCTGTCAAACCCAGGGATAAAATTGGGATACTTTCTGTTGTATCTATTGTAAAACCTTTCGATGTAAAACCGTTACCTAAGGCTTGCCCAAGAAATTCGAATAGAAAATCGAGAGTAGGAAAATCAAGAATATACACTGCTACACCTGAAAAGGAAAGACTTGAGGAATTGGAAAAATCGGACTGTTAAGGTTAAAAAAGACAAACACTTCCAGAAAATTGGTGTCAGAATCTACTTCAAAGAAAACACAAAATAGTGATCAGTTAAAAATAGAAAAGAAGAGAAAGAAGAATAGAGCAGTTCAAGATGACACTTCATCAAATTCTGACATAGATTTACCCTTGAATGTCATTGCAACTAAAAAGTTTAGAAACAATTTGTCCGATTCTGATACAGATTTAGATTTTAAAGCTGATAATGACAATATTGCTGAACTTTTAGATGATGAAGAAATCACAAAGGATGATTACTTGTTAGTGAAGTTTGCAACAAAAAAACGATCCCTATATTATATTGGAAAAGTCATAGCTATATTATATTGGAAAAGTCATAGAAGTTTTAGAAAATGGGGAATTTGAAGTCACATTTTTGAAGGGGTGTCTTCAAGGATTTGTATTCCCACAGAATGAGGATATTTCATGGGTTGAAAGGAAGGACATTGTGTCGAAGCTACCAAAACCCATGACAACACCAGGAACTTCACGAATGGCATCATATATTCGATTTTATGTAAATTTTTTTGGTTATAATGTTAAGTAATGTTGTAAAAAAAAAACATACTTTGTTATTTCTCACCTAATAAATGTTCTTAATAAATGAAATCCCTGAAAATTTATTTATGTCCGAAACTGCCCCGGCCTTGTCCGTGAGTACCCCACAGTGGGGCACTTCCGGACAATTGTAACTTTTGACAAAATTCCGAATTTTTTCAAAAGATAACTGACATTCGATTTTAAATCTTAGCAGAATGTTGGGAAATATCTGTTCTTCATAGTGAATTATCAATTTGCTATTAATTTTTCTCTAGGCTGAAATATAAGAATTTGAAAAAAGGTGTCCGAAGCTGCCCCCTTCTCCCATACTATCATTTCTGCCCATGCAACATAATGACAAAAATAAACCTTTCTTTTGGCATATCTCGAAGATATTATAAATAAATTAATAAATAATAAAACAAAATACAACTAGATAATAAAACAGCTATAAAAGAAATGAAAACTATCTAAACGTATGATCTAAATGAGACTGTATCAGTTCCTGTCTCTCAGAGGTCCAGGACTTTCCACTTTATTCCCATTCATGGATCGATTCGGACTTGATGTGTTTTCCTTATCATCTACCGGTTTCAGCCTTTTCACAGTTTTCCTCAAGTCTGAGTTTTCTTTTTTCAATTTCTCTATTGTTTTCGAATGACATCTTACCTTCGATTCAAGTTCCAGCTTGCTCTGGAAGTAAATATATCAATTACATGTAAGCTCACTTAAGATTTCTGTATTATTATTGTTAGAACATAATATAGGCAAATTAAAATGATAAAAAAGAGAAAAAGATCGGTAATCCTGTATTGTAGACACCTCACTAGTAAACAAACAATTCGGGTGGAATCGGAACGCAGAAGTGGACGCTGGGCGATGTGCACTGTTGCCAGATGAGTATTACCTTGAAATATAGAAGGAAATCAAGGGGTGAACAAATGTTTTTATAATGTAAATAAATTATAATATGGCGGCATCTACATAAATCGATATTTGACATATTTTGCGGAAAGCAGTAGGAAAACACACACGACAACTGTCGATGATAAACATAACCGAGAAAATGGCTCAAAATGGGCTTCCCTTCGGACTGTTTGTTTTTATTTTAGTTTCCGACCTTAAATGAGTGTGAAAAGTGAATTAAGCAATTTCCGTTGCGAATTGCTGATGATAAATACAACTGTATATGCTAATTGCAATCGGTATCCAGTATATTATTTTAAAAAGTCGCAATGTTTCATGGTAATGAAGCAATTTCTACTGACAACTGTCGATGATAAACATAACCGAGAAAATGGCTCAAAATGTGCTTCCCTTCGAAGTGTTTGTTTTTATTTTAGTTTCCGACCTTAAATGAGTGTGAAAAGTGAATGAAGCAATTTCCGTTGTGAATTTCTGATGATAAATACAACGGTATATGCTTATTGCAATCGGTATCCAGTATATTATTTTAAAAAGTCGCAATATTTCATGGTAATGAAGCAATTTCTAATCACAACTGTCGATGATACACATGTTGAAGTCCATTTTGAGTCATTTTCTCGGTTATGTTTATCATCAACAGTTGTCGGTAGAAATTGCTTCATTACCATAAAACATTGCGACTTAAAAAAATATATACTGGATACCGTTTGCTATTATCATCGGCAATTTGCAACGGAAATTGCTTCAATGGCTTTACTAAAGTGATTCATTCACCTCGCAAAACCCACGTTTTTTCCCCTTGACCACCATGGCTGAAAATTAACTTTTTACATTTCCGTTTTCCTACTGATTTCTGCAAAATATGTCAAATATCGATTTATGTAGATGACGCCATATTATAATTTATTTACGTGATAAGAACATTAGTTAACCCCTTTATTTTCTTCTAAATTTAACCTGGCGTCCGACATGTGAGGTGTGACAAACCCAGAGAGAACTAAAATGTCCGACGATTTCAAAAATACCGCGCTCACATGCATATCCCTCTCGTTAGCTTTCGGAAATGGTCGAGTCTCTTAGCCTGCGGAGCCATTTTGACAACAGTTTGCTAGAGTTTGTGTTAATGAATGGTTTAGTTTACCTAGGGTTTGTCAAATCCCACGTGTCGGATTGTGTTACAAAATTCGAACATTTCTCAAATAAATTTCTATCGCAGTTTACGCGCCTTTGCTTCAAATTTTGAGGTATGTCTCCTTATTAAATGTCGATATTATTCACCAGCCCTTGAAATCATTAGGTTAACTATGGGAGACTACGAAAAGGAAATGCGTCGCCTCCAGGATCTGTGGAAGGAGGTGCAAAGCGAAGATGAAGAATTAATTGAATCAGACGATGAGAGTGAGATAGACAATGTAAGCATAAACAGTGACTATCCAGATGTTGAGCAGGAAGCAAATAATGAAGATAGACAAGGTAACCTTATGGAAGCTGCCGGTGTTACCACTAACCCACACGAAAATGATGTAACCGAAAATGAATCTGAAATAGTGCAAGATCGGGAAAAATACTATTTAGGGAAAAATGGAACTAAATGGAGAAAAACATATTATAACAGGAATGTGAGAACCCGAGGCGAGAACCTGATAACTCAATTGCCTGGTGCCAAAAGATCCGCTAGAGATAAAAAAAGTCCTCTTGAATGTTTTCTTATTTTCATCGATGAAGAAATGATAAGACGATATTACGCGGTGCACAAATCAACGAATTGAGGAAAAAACACGTGAATGGGAGAAATAATATAGAACTGAAAGCTTTATTCGGACTGCTATATTTAGCAGGAGTTTTTCGAAACAACCACCGTTTACTGAAGGATTTATGGAAAACTGACGGAACCGGTTTTCAAATATTTCGAGTAACTATGGCCCAAAGATGGTTTGAATTTTTGCTTACATGTTTGCGATTTGATAATAAAGAAAATCGCTCGCAAAGACGTGAAATAGATAAGCTGGCACCTATTAGAGCCATAACAAAAATTTACTGAAAATTGCAAAAATGCCTATTCGCCTGGTAGATATTTAACCATTGATGAGAAATTGGAAGCTTTTAGAGGCAGATGTCCATTTCGCCAGTACATACTGAATAAACCGGCTTAGTACGGCATTAAGCTTCAAGCTTTGGTAGATGCCCGAACGCATTATTTAGTAAACATGGAGGTCTATGTGGGTAAGCAACCTGATGGGCCCTTTGCTCTTAGTAATACTCCAACTGCAATAGTGGAACGGCTCGTCAGTCCATATGATAGTAGTCACAGAAATATTACGTGTGACAAATGGTACACAAGTTACGATCTATTTGAAAAGCTCTGTATAAATCATCTGACTGGAGTCGGTACAATTCGAAAAAATAAAAGGGAAATCCCTCCGACATTTTTGAATGTTCGAAATCGACCAATAAAGTCAAGTGTTTTTGGTTTTCAAGAAAATTTTACAATAGTATCGTACATTCCAAGAAAGGGCAAGGTGGTTCTGCTGATGTCAACCCTTCATCATGATGATTCCGAAGATAAGCTATCTGAAATAATTTCATTCTACAATCTAACGAAAGGAGGGGTAGATACCGTAGATGAATTGTCTGGAAACTATAATGTATCTCGCAATAGCCGACGATGGCCTCTAACACTATTTTTTTCTATAATGAACACTGCCGGTATCAATTCCCAGATAATTTATCGTGAATATAATAATGGATTAATTCTGAAAAGAAAATATTTTCTCACAATGTTGGGGTTTGAGTTGATAAATGATTATCAAAAAGCAAGGATGACCAACTTTAGAATACCTCGCGAAATAAGGACGGCTTTGCTCAAAATCAGAGGAGAACCCGAAGAACCTCCTACAAAGAAACAAATAACTAACAAACCGCGCAGATGTGATTTTTGTCCTCGTAATCGTGATCGCAAAACTCAATATGTATATGAGGCTTGCGAAAAAATGTTATGTTTACAACACGCGCTTATGTACTGCGAAAATTGTAGTCACTTTGCAAATGCATAACTTTTTTGGTTTTACATATTTTGATATAATTTTTTTATACAGTACACTGCAATGTATTATTTACTTATATTCTATTGGTTCTGTTTATTTGATGGTATAGAACCATTGTAAATAAAAGTTTTTTATACTGCCTAAAACAGGATGATGTGAGCTTTTCTTTTTTAATTTTCTTCTTCTAAAGAAGTTTTTGTGTTGCTAATGAAGAAATGTGATATTTGTATTTAGTGTCATAAAAAAATATATCAAAAATTTAGTTAAAGGAAATTAAAAAAAAATAAAATAATTGTGGGGTATGTGATACCCCACATGTCGGAAGATGTTAAATATTTTCACATGTCAGACGCCGGGTTAAAATGACCCTTGGTAATACTCATCTGGCAACAGTGCACATCGTCCATTGTCCACTTCTGCGCTCGGATTTTACCCAAATTGTTTGTTTACTAGTGAGGTGTCTACAATACAGGATTACCACAAGATCTGTAACACAAGACATAATGGTTACATACCTTTAAGAGTTCATCGTTTTTGACTTTTAAGTCAACTAAATGTTTGATCTTTTGTTTATGGTTTTGGTGCCCCAATATCTCAGCATATTTGTGTCCAAGTTCTTTGGCTTCACTTTCAATGTAGTGTTTCTCATTGACTAACGCCATGTGTTCAGTTTCGTACTTTTCAAGTTGCTCTCTAAATGGTCCAATCAATAATTCTTGTTCCTTAATCTGAAAAATGAAAATAACAAATACACGACACTAACTTATAGCTAATTTTATTCATTAAAATTCAAATTTCGCCCAGCTGATGATGCCAGAAAAGCCAAAAATGGTTGCAAAAAAGAAAACAAGCACTTGTGAAACTAGAGAAGAAGTTGCTACATCTGTATTAGTGAATTTTCTTAAAAAAATTCACTAATGAAGATATTGCGACTTGCGAATTTTGAAAAAAATTCCTCAAATGAGTGCAAACGGACGTTTCCGGTTCTGGTGTACGAGTCAGTTTCCCTTATAAACAAAAATGATGATGGCTCCTCCTTGTACAAAAGATTCCGGAGGTAAAATACCCCTCCATTCGGAACTCCGGGAGAGGGTGTACAGGGGGCGCCAGCATCAAGATCTAACATACCCTTCTCGAATATATGTGGCCTAAATTCTAACCTGAACTCCGTCCACCATTTTCTCCACGCTAATAGGCCCCAACTCCTCTTCCTCACCGAAACCCAAATCAGTGCCAAAACAGCGACTAATCACCTTAATTTCCCGGAGTATGAGCTCCTTACTTTCTTTAGATTGCATGGAGGCATGTGCACATACTTCCGTAGCAATCTACCCTGCACCAGACTCCCCAATTTAGAAGCTGGAAGACATACTATAAATAAAACTCTCTCTCAGGGCTGCAACTAAATTCATCTGTTGCATTTACTGGTCACCTTCTGACAACAACTTTGTCCAGCTCTTTGACTACCTTTCTGAAAAAACCGACCATCTGATTTCTGAATATCCTTCCTCCGAGGTCAGTACCACCCTAGGCAAGGCTGAACTTTTTGCCTCGTTGTTCACCGGCAATTCTACTCTCAATCCACCTCCAAATGTTCAACCACCAACAGTCCCTAATGTCGCGCATAAAATGACGGATCATTTTCAAAACTAAAAAGGTACGAAAGATGCTTCTCTTAATACCAGGAAAGCCTCTGGCCTTGACGAGATCCCAGAAATTGTTCTCAAAAAATACGCTGCAGAACTTGCTCCTGTCCTGACTAGTGTGTTTCAGACATCTTACAATAGAGGCATATTCCCCAGTAACTGGAAAACTGCTTGAGTACAACCAGTCCCCAAGAAAGGATCCAAAGCGGTTCCTAGCAACTACAGTCCTATTTCTCTCCTTTCAGTCGTCTCTAAAGTGATGGAAAAGTATATAAACACCGAATTACTAAAATCTCTTGAAAAACACAGTCTAAACCCCGACAGGCAGTATGTATTCCATCAGCGCAGATCAACTGCCGACCTCCTTTCCTTTGTCACCCATTCTTGGAACAAGTCTATGGTACTACATGGTGAATCCCAGATTGTCTCTCTAGACATATACAAAGCATTCGACCAGGTCTGGCACGCAGGGCTGCTTAATAAACTTCCGGCCTATGGCCTACCACCAAAACTCTGTACCTGGACAGCAAATTTCCTCTTCAACCGGAGCATTTCTGTTGTCGTGGATGGCCAGTCCTCTAAACTGTATCCAATTAATGCAGGAGTTCCTGAAGGTTCAGCTTTAGCCCCTACTTTGTTTCTTCTGTTCAGCTTTAGCCCCTACTTTGTTTCTCCTCCACATCAATGACCTCCTCTCTAGCACATCCAACCCAGTTCACAGTTACGCGGACGACGCACCCTCCACTCAAATACACAATATTCTAAGCCTGTCTCTTTAGCCCAATTAGATGAGGATCGCAGACTCATGGAGGGTTCTGTCTCCGAGGATCTCCAAAAAATATTTGGGAAGTAGAAATCTTGTACAATTCAACTCCACCAAATCTCAGTCTTGCTTTCTTTCTCATAAGAGATACACCAGCCCTAGACCCATCACAATGAACAACCAAGTTATTCAAAGTAATGAGTCCTTTTCACTTATTGGCATTTCTGTGGATCGACATCTCAATTGGCACCAACATGTCACATCAATTGCAGAAACAGCTGCTAAGAAATTAAGTTTCCTCTTCCGGGCTCGCAAATACTTTTCACCAGCTAATCTCTATACCTTATATACTTCACAAATAAGGCCAAACCTCAAATACTGCTTCCACATCTGGGGTGCCGCTGCCGCTTCTACACTCGCTATCCTGGACTCCATTCAGAAGAGAGCTATACTCATCTGTGACCCTTCCCTCACCCAAAGGCTGCCATTCCTTGCCCACCAACGTGTGCCGTTGGTGACCTCTTTCTATCTCTCTCTCTCTCTTTTATAGATATCTGCACAGGCCACTGCTCAGAGGAGCTTTCTTCCATAGTTCCTCCACCTGCTGCCCCCAACAGATCTACCAGGGGAACAGAGCGAATGCACCCTTTTACTGTCCAGGTCACCAGACATAGAACATCTTGTTATGCCCGCTCTTTTGTCCAGAGGACTTCAAAGTTGTGGAATTCCTTTTTTCCCCTCAGGGCTCTGTGGAATTCCTTGCCAGCACATGTTTTTCCTTCTCCTCCGAACCTTCAAGTCCAGAAGTAACAAGTTGCCTCTTTCCTCCCTGCCGACACTCACAGTACGATAGTGTTTAGGCTGTAAGCCCTCGTGGTGTGTTGTTCAAATATTTAAAAAATATATATTATAGGCTTCCATGGTTCCACTTAAATTGTCTACCTATGGGGAATGTCCGCTTAATGGAGCTGTCCTTAGGGGGAATTTCACTGTATATGTTTATATATATATATATATATATATATATATATATATATATATATATATATATATATATATATATATATGTTATATATATATATATATATATATATATATATATATATATATATATATATATATATATATATATATATATATATATATATAAATAAACATAAAAATTTTAACGGACCTTGGTCTTGGGTTCTAGGGACCCAAATTCGCAATCTTAAGAATTTTTTTCAATAGCTTTAGCACTCAACCCAAGGTGGTATCATCTGGAAGCCCTCTCCCGAGGAACCACCATGCGAGGTCAATTGCCCATTTCTAAGCCCAGAGCGGAGGCCTCAAAATCCGGGTGCATATCACTCCCCAGAGATATCCCTCCAGGTCCACCTAGACAAGACCCCCGCCAGTGTTTGACTCTGATTAGTCGCCTCTTACGACAGGCAGGAGTTACCTTATGCCTATTCTTTAAGTTAGTTCCCGGACCCACAGGGGACATCACTCATTTAAAGTCAGAATACAAAATAAAATAAGCAAATATCAACATCACATGCTTACTTCAATTTTTTGGGTGTTTTTTCGACATTAAACAAAAACGCAACACAGCTGAAAAGGAAGCATTAACTCCTAACACTAACAGAAGAACTTTCAGTCATCAAGTAAGAATTAAAAAAAAAGTATAATAGGTGAGTAAAAATACAGAAAGCTCTAAATAGTTCAGTTAAGATATGGATAAAAAAACTTACAACTTTTTTCTGGTTACAACTCTCCGTTTGGAGATTTTCCACTTCTTGCAGTAATTCGTCATATTTCCCACTTTGTTCAATGTACCGTTTTCTTATTTGACTTGCCTCTTCTATTTCCGTTTCATAATCAGCCGTCTTACACTTATAATAATCACAGCATTCCGATATTAACTGGCTTTTCTCTTTCACCTGTTGCAATTCTTTCTTCAAACTTTCAATATCATCATCTCTTAAAGCTATCTCTTGTAAAAGCCGAGATATCTTCTCTGACTTAACTGTTAATTCATTTTCTACTTCATGATATTTGTTTATTTCTTCAGTGTATTCTTTTATCTTGGTAATAAGGTCTTCATTGATTATTTCCAATTTCTCTAGCTGCCTTTTAAGTTCAATATTCTCCACCTCAACTTCATCAAAATGATCTTCGACTCTCTTAACCAAAATCTCACACTCTTCATTTAACATTTGATTCTGTTCCAGCTGCTTCATTGCCTCATTATAATCACGTTGTTTTTGATCCAGCTGCCTTTTTAGTAATTTTATTTCACTCTCAGATATTTTTTTGTAATCATTTAATTTCTTCAATAAGTTATTTTCAACTTTCTTAACATCAGTTGCTGCAATCTTGAAGGTAGATTCGTTTTGCATCTCCAATTCCTCCATAGCATTCTTCATTCTCTGTTGTTCGCTTGTTAGTTTGTTACAGGTATCTTCACATTCTAGAAGTTTCGATTCACAACTAGTCAATTCACTTTTTAATTGTTCTACATCTCTATCGGATTCTATCAGTCTTTTTGTTAAAACATGTATTGTATCTTGTAAAGTAACAATAGTAATGCTAAAGGTGTGCTTTTCCGTTAAAAGATTATTTATTTGCAAGTCACAGTCTCCAATTTTTTTTGTAGTCTTTTCGTGTGTTTCTTTCAATTCCACAACCAGCTTTTTAACCTGATTTTCAAGTCTCTTATACGATTCAGTCAAATCATTATATTTTGTGGATATAGCCTTATATTTTTCATTCAGTTCATCTAATTCAAGTTCTGTGGTTGCCAGTCTTTTTATGCAATCGTTTTTTTCAACTTCACTCTGTATAATATTGTATTCACTAATCGCTTGACATTCCTTCAAGATCTGCTCATGCTGCTTCTCTTGTTCAACAAGTTTTGATTTATACACAACTTCAAGCTCCTCCAATTTGTTTCTTAGTTTGTTTTCTGATTCAACTAAGCAGTTTGTTTTATCCTCCTCTATTTTTAACTTATTATTCATTTCGTTTATTATCTTGTTGTATTCATTTTCAATGCATTGAATTATATCTTTTATAATAATCTTTTTATCGTTAAATAAGTATTCTAATTGTTCTTCTTGGATATTTAAGCCTTCTACAATTATGTTTTTGAGACAGAGTAGTTCTTCTGTTTGAGAGGCTTTTAATGTTTTGATTTCGTTGTCGTGCTTCTTCTGGATGTCAAGACAGCTTTCTTGTAGGAGATTTAATTCTCTTTCTTTATTGAATATTTCTTTTTCCTTTTGTTCTAATAAACTTTTTATGTCTTCTAATGAGATTTTATAAATATTCTCTAACTTGTCTATGTTTTTTGACAGTGCAACTATGTCTTGACGATCTTGTGTTTTTAGTTCGCTATATTCTTTTAAGATTGTTTCTAGTTCGTGTTTTGATTGTAAAATTTGAACGCTTATGTTTTTTAGTTCATCATCATGGCTCGTTCTTAATTCTCTAAGCGTTTCTTGATGAACTGTTACCATATCTTCAAGTTGTGACTTATAGGAGTTTCTTTCGGATTCTACTATAGATTTTTGATATTCGAGTTCTGCTATGTTATTTTTTAGACATTCAAGTTGTTCTGTTAAATCTCTAATGCAACTGTCTTTGTTTTCACATTCTACGATCTTTTCACTCAACAATTCTAATTGTAAATCTTTCTGGTTGATAAATAGGTCCTTTAGTTTTAATTTTGGTTTTGTGTCTGAATGGATGAGTTTTTTCTTTGGTACATTTATCTTTGTTGGCTACAAATATATAAAAAAAGATAACTGTTTTTTCTGTTCACTTTCTAAAAGGCTACTGTAACTTACCGTACGAAAACATGGCACACTAAGGACAGATCCGCTTTCAGAAGTCGAGGGACTTTTGAGATCTGCGAACCTTTCAGTCTGAGAAATCACAGTAGCTTTGGTTTTATCTTTGAGTTTTACATTATAGTCCGCTGGAGAGGGGGTCGAATCTGTATTACAAAAAAACAAAATCAAATTCGTGCAAGGGTTGGGAAGCTTTAACAGCTTGATGTCTTACGATTTATTTGAATTTTTGGTAGATATTACCGAATTTTTGTAAATAGCGTGCAAAATAAAAAACAGCAACTTATTAAGGCAAATACGAAGATAAACAATAACACAAAAACCAAAGCAAAACAATTAAAAGAAATAAATAAAAGAACAATACACCTACCTTTTATCTCGTTAAAACGTTGAATTTTGGCTCTCGGGAAAGACATATTTATACACTCTCGTTAATTTTAAAATGATAAATTGTAAACTTAATAATTAAACAGAAGAAGCACAAACGAAAATAAATTATTTAACACACAAAATGAATAACAAAGGCACAAAATATAACGAACTTTTTAACTCAGCTGTGTACATACACTTTTCACTTTTACTCTACGAATTTAGGCGCCAGACGCAGGCGCATACACAACTGTCAAACGACGGTTACGAAACAGACCAATGGAGTGGCGTATTTAAGGGAGGAATTGATGTGATTGGCGAAACCAGTTTGTGTTATGAGGTAATATTATGATTAAAGAGATTAAAAATAATATTATTTAATTATACGTTTCGAATGTATATCTGATTTATTTGTGCCATTTTCCCACCAATATTTGATTGTAAACACAAAGGTTTAACTGTGCTCAAAGTTATTAAGTATATCCATATCCAATCCACATTTATACTTTTTATAAAATATTTGGTTACTATGTCAGAGCCATCTCTTACAGATAGACCAAACGAGAAAGCATGAGGAAAGATAAAAGTTTTCTATATAAACTATTTCTTAGTCAATGACGCAAAATCAAGTTATATTTATACTGCACACTGCACCTAATGATTACTAACAAAGGATGCAGTGCTATCGGGGCGGCAAGGCCGCGGATGAGCCCTGAGGGAACAAAACAAAACGATTACTAAATAAAATGGCTCTCTTTCCAAACACAATTTTTTTGCAAATTTATTGATTCGCTTTCAAAAATTATTATTCAATGGTTTTCAATGGTTACTTTTAAATCAAATAATATAGTATTTGCTTAAATTCTTTTCATTGCCTGTTGCTTTGAAATTACTCAATGGTTTCTGCTACACTACAAATTTTAGTTCAATGTTTCTAGGAGAGATGACGACACATACCAACTGTCAGATCTGGTGTCCAGTAGATTTTAAAAAGTTGGATGGAAATGAAACGAATAGGCTCTACTATTAAAATGATTTTATCTAACAAAGTAATTAGTTATAAAAATAATGACTTGATTATTTTATAACAGTTTACACATACAGGTGATTTATTTTTTAAATAGTTAAAGTGAACCGTTGTGATGCGTTTGTTTCACATTTAAGTAGGTATTCTTCAGAAAAGTTTTACGAGGATTAGTCGATAAAATCAAGTGATAAAATTTTGTGATAAGTGCCATATTCAACGATGTCGTTTCCAAGAGCTCCCAGGTTTGTTGAAAAGGAAAACGGTAGGTTCAGTGAATAATGTTATTTAGAATCATTCATTAGTGTTTGTAAAAAATGGAAGTATTTTCTGTGATATTTACAACCCTTTAAACAAGGTACATTCTTTATACCTATTATGTTAAAATTATTTTAATTCAAGTTGCAATTAACAGAAAAACACATCTTAATAGAAATAACATGCCAAACAAAACGTGTAAATAATTAAAGGCAACTGTATCTAAATCTATGTACCTACCCGCGAAATAACATGATAATAGCTTCAAAATATATTTAACCTGTTTCTGGAGTGGTCCTTTAAAAATGCAACGTTGTGAGATTAAAAATGTACCATGTTAAGAATATTCCATTTCTATTCTTTCTTTTGCAAGACACTACTTACCCACTTGGTTGCCATACTACCGAAATCAAAAACATTTTGCAATTAATCGGAAATATTGTTTACTTTCTAAAATGTTTAAAAAAATTGTATGCTTAAATTCCTTTAAATCTCTTATAGAAATGCCGTATATTAAATTTAATGTTAATCTGACAACGCAGCAAATAAGTGACAGCGCGAGCTGCAATATCTATCGACAAGACTAGCAAATTTTTTAGACTAGGTGAAGATTGGAACCTGTGAGAGCACTGATAAGCACAATTGGAGAACCCAAATCACCACAACACATAAAAAAACCTGACGATCGTTTCACTAACCAAGTTAGCGTCATCAAAGGATGAATAATTCTGAGTAGAATCATTCATCCTCTGATGACGCTAACTTAGTTAGTGAAACGATCGTCAGGTTTTTTTAAATGTGTTGTGGTGATTTGGGTTCTCTTCCTAAATTTTTTCGAGATTATGAATTCAAAATGTTGAGAAATTTAATACCAGCCTAACACAGTGAAAAACACTGAATTATCATATTCCTTTACCAATAAAACCACAGTAGTAATGTAATTACACAAGTTATTAATGTTCGTAAGTGGCATTTTTTTTTAAAGAAATATATATATATATATATATATATATATATATATATATATATATATATATATATATATATATATATATATATATATATATATATATATATATATATATATATATATATATATATATATATATATATATATATATATATATATATTCAGAAAGATTTCCGCGGTTTTTATCATACTTGGTTCTCGGGTTAAACCGCGTTCAGAATTTATGAAATCTCGACGTTTCGGCTCCTGTTTTGGAGCCATTTTCAAGAGGTAAAGGAAATATGTAAGGACACTTTAAGGCCTCAATCTGCCTACTCCTTAGAGTGGTGGACAAAGGTCGGCAAAGGAAATATGTAAGGACACTCTAAGGCCTCCATCTGCCTACTCCTTAGAGTGGTGGACAAAGGTGGGTAAAGGAAATATGTAAAGCCACTCTAAGGCCTCAATCTGCCTGCTCCTTAGAGCGGTGGACAAAGGTGCGTTGGGTTGTAGCTCGATTACGGGGCCTCAATCTGCCATCTGCCTACTCCCCAAATCTCGCCGAAGATCGTCTGTGAGGTCTCAGTGTGTTCAACCCTAGGCCTCAGAGAGATCTGGCAGTTCGTTGCAAGCCTTGTCTTATATATGTCGTTCCGTCTACTTGCTTCGTTATCAGTGAAAGTAGTGGGGTCACCGTCAATTAAGTGGGGGGCTTTGGTCACGGTACTTAGAGAATGAGGAGGATTAAGAGGGTCACCGGCATTTGTTGAGGCAGATAATGGGGAAATAAACTTGTCTGTGGAATTTATTTTCTTTTTGTGTGTTTGTAAAGAAGATATAATAGGTTTCCAAGTAGTCGGAAGGCGAAGACCATCATCTCTCTTATTTAAACAATCGGGACGTTTTTCAATCTCGATTGCTTCGCGGATAATTCTCGTTTTGAAGTTGTAAACCGGTGCTATTGTTTTGGCATTATCGAAGTCTATTTTGTGGCCTGTATGAATATGATGCATGGCCAGCGCCGATGGGGGGTCGGATTTTCTAACTGCGAGGGTGTGTTCATATATTCTATTGTGGATGCGTCTATTTGCTTGTCCTACATAAGTTCGGGAACAGTCGGAACAAGGAATTTCGTAAACTCCGTGGGATTCGTTTGGAATCGTATCTTTGGGAGTTTTTATCAGATTTGACAGTTTTTGCTCTGTTGTGAATACGGTTTTGATACTATGGGTTCTAAAAATTCTGGTGATTTTGACGGTGACACCTTTAATGTATGGTAAAAACGCTGTGTGTTGTTGTGTGGACTCTGTTTGTTCTTGTTGTGGTGTAGTGGTTTGTTGTTGTGCGTTTCTAATGTTTCGTAGTATGTGATTGTTGTCGTATTCGTTTTCTAGCAATGTCTGCCTTAAAAAGTTTAATTCTGTCTGTTTGTTGTTGTTGTCCGTTAGTCTAAGGGAGGATTTTCTTACACTGTCTACCGAAAACCAACCCACACTAATCGTTATCTTAACGCCCAATCTCACCATCACCCATCGCTACTAAATTAAACTAGAAGAGAAAAGAAACAAGGAAAAGAGGCAATCAAAACCAAACAAATATTGAGAGGCAAGAATAATAAAGGAGTCATTCGTAAATGTTTTGATGATGAATTTTTAATTCCATCGACTTCAAAGAAATTGAACATGAAACAAAAAAGACCACCAGTGCCTGAATCATCTGATTCATCAGAAGATGATATGTCGGATATTTGTGACGACGAATTGGATGACGTCGAAGATGATGTTGGGCTAAGCTTCATACCGCCACCTTTGAATCAGCTAGCGAAAGCGAACGACCTTTGTGGTATTTGCGGAGAATTTGGCAAACAAGGAGAATTATGGTACAGATGTGTCCTTTGTTCAACATGGAATCATGCCGAGTGTACTGGCTCAAATACGCCGAAAAATTATATATGTGACTTATGCTCAAATTATGAGTTATTGTAATGTTTTTTTCTTTGTTCAACAATTTCAATAGATGTTTTCAAAGTCAGGGTTGATTTTATTTAGCAATAAGTACTTTCAATGCGCACCATGCCTCAACATGTGCGCATCATTACACGCAAGGGTGAGGAATTGTGCACCAGAGCACTTTTGTACTTTCAGCAATATTGTATTTCAAATACATTATTTTACCCTAAAATTGATTGACATGCTGAAAGTAACGTAAATAACGCTTCCGTTTTTGGATTTACATTTAAATTATTTACTATGTTATCAGTGCTATAACGATTTTCGCTTAAGTGCGCACAATTCCCCCACTCTCCCTTAATATATTATTCTTATAAAAATTCACTACAATAACGCACTTGCTGCGTCCCGAACAATTTTCTTCCCATGACTTTTTAGCCTAATATTAAAAAATATAGTTAGAACCTTGTTGAAATTATTCTTCTGTTTTAAATTTTAGATATTTTAGCTTCTCCTGCGGATTTTAATTTAGCCGAAGCTAGCTCAGCCAATTCCTGCGGATGCAGAAAAAGGAGTTCCTTGCAGGTATAACAAATATATTTATAAACGATTTATTTTGCATGTTGCGTTCTTAGTAGCTTAGCGGGTAAAACTTCGGATCGCTGTGTAGAAGTTATAGGTTCCCATATCACCACAGCCCGGCTTTTCCCAAAAGTTATTAGTTTCTTAGTGAATTTTCGTATAAAAAATTCACCGATGAGGAGATCGCAACTTTTGAATTTTTAATTTTTTTAAATAATTTTTTGGGTCTCTCCTAACACGTAAATCATATCAGTTAATTCATTTTTGGAGTAATCCATTATTTAATTAATACATATACACAACTTTTTAACAAACTTAAATAGTTATAATAACTTATATTGACAGTTCATGAATTTTTGATATGGACAATAATTGTTTTCATGGCTACTACGAAGAAATATACAGGCTGGCGCATTGAAAACGAAACAGACCCATTTGCGTCCAGAGATTTTTTTTAAAGAAACGCTGAAACACGTCAATTTTAATATTGAGGGGGACATGTTTTGACATAAAACTCAACTTTGTCACATCAACCCCTTAAGGGTGGTGATAACAACCCTTATATTTTAAATAGGGAACATGGGTCGAGTGTTAGATCATTTGAAAGCTCTTTCTTTTCTGAATTCAGCACACTAATTTTTTTGTAAGTTTTGTCAACTCGTTAAAAATTATTCACAGTTGGAGTTGCAAGAACGTATTTCATTCATTGTGATAAGAAATGCACTAATTAGTCCATTTTTCGTTAAAAAAAAACTAAAAAACAAAACGAAACGTACAAAAATGTTTATTCAGTTAAGTAAGTGTTCAAATTGTTGACCACCAGCTTCCATACAAAAGTTAAATTTTGTTCAAAACGAGCTCTGACATTCTGGAGCATTTGTGGAGTTATTAGACGGTATTCTTTAACAATGCGTCGTCGTAATTCTTCCAGAGACTCCGGTGCTGTTGCGTAAATTCTACTCTTTAAATGGCCCCATAGAAATAAGTCTAAAGGAGTTAAATCCCGTGATCTAGGGGGCCACTCAATAGCACCTCTACGCCCAATCCATTGCCTTGGAAACTCTCTGTTTAAAAACTCCCTAACACGCTGTGAAAAATGAGGAGGAGCTCCATCTTGTTGAAACACTAATTGATTTTCTTGATAGCGATCATCATTTTCAACAATGTCAATTAGTAGAGGGTAAACGATATCTTCTAGTAACTCCAAATACGTTTCGCCACTCAAATTGCCATCAAGAAAAATTGGTCCGATTAAACGGTCTCCAAAAATCCCAGTCCAGACATTCAGTTTCTGTGGAGTTTGAGTGTGGACTTCGTAAAAATTTCTTGGATTATTATTTGCCCAATAACGACAATTATGACGATTGACTGTAGAGTTTAATAAAAACGTACACTCGTCTGAAAACAGATATTGAACAGAAAGTTCACGTTATCAGCTATTCGTGTAGTCATAACTTCACAAAACTCCAGCCGTCGATCAAAATCATCTTCATTCAGTTGTTGTACAAGATGAATTTTATATATATATATATATATATATATATATATATATATATATATATATATATATATATATATATATATATATATTTATGATGCTTCAATATTCGCTGAATAGTTCTTCTTTTGATGTTTGAAACAGTGGCCAATTTTCTCGTGCTCAAAGTTGGGTCTGCAGCAATTTGTCCTAAAACTTCAATCTCAGTTGTCTCATTTCTAACCGGAAATTCACGTTCAGGGTCCCGTTTTTTGTTGGCTACTGAACCACTTTGTCGAAACTTTGCAACTAACTCCAAAATGTATTTTCTGTTAACATGTCTGTTTGGATGTCGTTCATTAAACAAATTTGCGGTACGGTTTGCACAGGCATCGTTTTTGAAAAAAAATAATTATTTTACCTCTTTCTTCTACAGAATACACCATTGTGAAATTAATTTTCGGTAGTACTATCAAGTATCAAACCGACCGATAAACTGAAATAATAAACGGCATTTCTCATTCCGATAAGAAATGTTCTGATAGTCAATTTTTGGTTTACAAACCAACAAAACATTCACTATCAGCACATTTCTTATCGGAATGAGTGAAATGCGTTTTTGCCTCTTCAACTGTGAATAATTTTTAAACGAGTTGATAAAATTTCCAGAAAAATTAGTGTGCTGAATTCAGAAAAGAAAGAGCTTTCAAATGATTTAACACTCGACCCATGCTCCCTATTTAAAATATAAGGGTTGCTATCACCACCCTTAAGGGGTTGATGTGACAAAGTTGAGTTTTATGTCAAAGTATGTCCCCTTCAATATTAAAATTGGCGTGTTTCAGCGTTTCTTAATTTTTTTTCTGGACGCAAATCGCTCTGTTTCGTTTTCAATGCGCTACCCTGTATATACTTTCGTAAGCATCAAGCTGACGCGACAGCCCGACATTTTTGATCAACTTGAGATTTTGTTTGTCTATATGATGATTATTATCCGAAATATGCTGAGCAATACATGATTTGTTAATAGTGCCATATCTCAGTTGCGCTCAATGTTCTTTAAATCTAGTTTCAATGGTTATTTTAGTTTACCCAACATATTTGAGTTCACAATCCTTACAACCTATTTCATAGATTCCCGACACATCTGTGGTTTCATCTTTATCCTTTGGTTTACTCATCCCCTTGTTGACGTTAAGTTTGTTAGCGAGACGATCGTCGGGTCAAAAAGCTGTATTGTGATGAATTGGGTTCTCCAAATTGTACTTATTTGAAGATGATATCTCAATTCGTTCTTAAGTTATCGTGGCTACAGACAGACATACAGACCGAGAGACACCAAAAAATGTTCGTTCCCAAATCATGTCTTCTATATGTTTTGATAATTTTTACGACGTTTAAGCGAAAAAAATTGTTGAAATTTTTGTCGCCTATGCCATACTTCCGCACGTATTGACAATAATAGTATATAGAGAAACTTATTTTATTCAATTGTTGACTCACCTTGTATATGCACATAGAAGGAAACATGTCCGTATATGCACTATAATAGGGATGTTCTATTCTTCGTAAAGAATCGAACTTCAAATCGACAAATCAGCTTTATTAAAAACATAGAAAACATAAATTTCGAGACTATATTTTTCCATATTTTGGTCTGATTACCAAGCTTCCTCTTTGAAGAAGCCATATTTTATATCTGTATGTATACGCAAGACGGGTCACTCTTGCCCCCCAAGCAAGTTCTAGAGCTGGTCAGCTCTTTAATAGTTGGTTGGTGTGGTATACTTGCAATATGGTAGGTGGTAGTGGACTTTTCCTTTACGTGATAGTAAAGGATTTGTTTCACGCCCGAGGAGGTACCACCCCTTACACCAAGGGGTGAAGTCCCAACGGACGTTTCTGGTTCTGGTGTATCAGTCGGTTTCCATTATAAACAAAAATGATGATGGCTCCTCCTGGTACTAAAGATTCCAGAGGTAAAATACCCCTCCATTCAGATCTCCGGGAGAGGGGTGGACAGGGGGCGCCAGCATCAAGATTTAACATATCCTTCTCGAATATATGTGGCCTAAATTCTAACCTGAACTTTGTCCACCATTTCCTCAAGGCTAATAGGCCCCAACTCCTCTTCCTCACCGAAACTTAAATCAGTGCCGAAACAGCCACTAATCACCTTAATTTCCCGGAGTATGAACTCCCTACTTCCTTTAGATTGCATGGAGGCGTGTGCGCGTACGTCCGTACCAATCTACCTTGCACCAGACTCCCCAATTTAGAAGCTGGAAGAAAAGACATACTATGGATAAAACTCTCTCTCAGGGCTGCAACTTAATTCATCTGTTGCATTTACCGATCACCTTCTGACAACTTTGTCCAGCTGTTTGACTACCTTTCTGAAAAAATCGACCATCTGATTTCTGAATATCCTTCCTCCGAGGTCACTATTCTTGGTGATTTCAATGTCCATAATAAGGAATGGCTAGAATCTTCAAAAACCGATCCACAAGAAAGAGCAGCGGAGGCCTTTGCAGTCAGCAATTCTTTAGATGGTTCAGCAACCTACTTACTTTCCTCGCATCCCAACACACAGCTTAAATCCCTTGGATCTCCTTCTTACTACAAAATCTGAATGCTATAAGATATTAGTCACCGGTTTCCTTGGTCGCTCATACCACGACATGGTCACTGCTTCCTGCGCAATGCAACCCGAGGTCACACAGTCATCACACCCACGTATCGTTTGGCACTACAACACCGCGAACTGGGACGAAATGCGAGATTCCTCATTTCCATGGGCGTCTGTCTGCATCTCTCATCCTGACCCCTCTGATATCTCACAAAACATCACCGAAATTATCCAAGGTGGCATGGAATTATTTATTCCACGTACACAGAAAACCTCTGCAGCCACTCAAAAGCCCTGGTTCTCTAAATGCTGTGACAAGGTCAGACTTGAAAAGATCAAAGCTCACAAAACGCTTCTACACAATCCCAGTCAAGAAAACCGTTAAGCATTTAACGACGCAAGAAACCGCTATGTCCGCATTCTTTCTGAGGCAAAAAACTCGTTTAATAGCCACATCAAAAACAAAGTCCTCTTAAGCTCCAGTGGCAGCAAACCCTTCTGGACTCTTGCTAAATCTATTGGGAATAATTTCTGCAAGAGCACGTTCCCACATCTTGTCTCAGGGGATGACATTGTTTCTACCGCCCTGGGCAAGGCTGAACTTTTTGTCTCGTTGTTCGCCGGCAATTCTACTCTCAACCCACCTCCAAATGTTCAACCACCAACAGTCCCCAATGTCGCGCATAAAATGACGGATATCATTTTCAAAACTAAAAAGGTACAAAAGATGCTCTCTTCTCTTAATACCAGGAAAGCCTCTAGCCTTGAAGAGATCCCAGCAATTGTTCTCAAGAAATGCGCACCAGAACTTGCTCCTGTCCTGACTCGTCTGTTTCAGACATCTTACAATAGAGGCATATTCCCTAGTAACTGGAAAACTGCTCGAGTACAATCCGTCCCAAGAAAGAATCCAAAGTGCTTCCTAGGAACTACAGGCCTATTTATCTCCTTTCAGTCGTCTCTAAATTGATGGAAAAATATATAAACACCGAATTACTAAAATTTCTTGAAAAACACAGTCTAATCCACGACAGGCAGTATGGATTCCGTCAGCGCAGATCAACTGCCGACATCCTTTCCTTTGTGACCCATTCTTGGAACAAGTCTATGGAACTACACGGTGAATCCCAGATTGTCGCTCTAGACATATCCAAAGCATTCGACCAGGTCTGGCACGCAGCGCTGCTTAATAAACTTCCGGGCAATGGCCTACCACCAAAACTCTGTACGTGGACAGCAAATTTCCTCTCCAACCGAAGCATTACTGTTGTCGTTGATGGCTATTCCTCTAAACTGTATCCAATTAATGCAGGAGTTCCTCAAGATTCAGCTTTAGCCCCTACTTTGTTTCTTCTTCACATCAATGACCTTCTCTCTAGCACATCCAACCCAGTTCACAGTTACACAGACGACAGCACCCTCCACTCAAATATACAATATTCTAAGCCTGTCTCTTTAGCCCAATTAGATAAGGATTGCAGGCTCATGGAGAGTTCTGTCTCCGTGGATCTCAAAAAAATATTAAACCGGGGAAGTATAAATCTTGTACAATTCAACCCCACCAAATCACAGTCTTGCTTTCTTTCTCATAAGAGATACACCAGCCCTAGACCCATCACAATGAACAACCAAGTTATTCAAAGTAATGAGTCCTTTTCACTTGCTGGCATTTCTGTGGATCGAAATCTCAATTGGCATCAACATGTCACATCAATTGCAGAAGCGGCTGCTAAGAAATTAGGTTTCCTCTTCCGGACTCGCAAATACTTTTCACCAGCTAATCTCTATACCTTATATACTTCACAAATAAGACCATACCTCGAATACTGCTCCCACATCTGGGGTGCTGCTGCCGCTTATACACTCGCTATCCTGGACTCCATTCAGAAGAGAGCTATACGTCTCATCGGTGACCCTACCCTTACCCAAAGGCTGCCATCCCCTGCCCACCGACGTGCCGTTGGTGACCTTCTTCTCTCTCTCTCTCTTTTATAGATATCTGCACTGGAACTGCTCAGAGGAGCTTTATTCCATAGTTCCTCCACCCGCTGCCCCCAACAGATCTACCAGGGGAACAGAGCGAATGCACCCTTTACTGTCCAGGTCACTAGACATAGAACATCTTGTTATGCCCGCTCTTTTTTCCCGAGGACTTCCAAGTTGTGGAATTCCTTGCCGGCACATGTTTTTCCTTTTCCCCCGAACCTCCAAACCTTCAAGTCCAGAATTAACAAGTTGCCTCTTTCCTCCTTGTCGACACCCACGGTACGATAGTATTTAGGCTGTAAGCCCTCGTGGTGTGTTGTTGAAATAAATAAAAACCCAGTTATCAGCTCCCCCACCCCCCCCCCAACCTAAGAATTACTGGAGTTTTAAATTTCTTCATTTGTCTTCTTTAATTTAAATTTTTACTTCAACATCGTCACAAGGTGTGGTATCGCATCGGCGACAAAAATATCAAATTTTTTTTCGCTTAAATGTCGTAAAAAGTGTCAAAAACATATAGATAACATGATTTGGGAACGATTTTTTTGTCTGTCGGTCTGTATGTTTGTCTGTAGCCACGACAACTTTAGAACGAATTGAGATATCGTCTTCAAATTTGGTATACAGTTAGCACTCGGCGAACGAACGGTTCCGATTGTTTTGGCTTAAATCGCTTTAGGGGGCAGGGGACGAATTGGGGGTGATTTGGTGAAAATTGATATTTTTTTCATTAAAACTCGAGTAATATAACGTTTTAGGGTTTATTTCATCTTCAAATTTGGTATCCAGTTAGAACCAGACAAAGTAATGCTTTTGGGTAAGACTGCTTCAGGGGGTAGGGGATAAATAAGGGGTTATTTGGTGAAAATCACATTTTTCCACTAAAACTCGAGTAATATAACATTTTAAAAGTTTATGGGTACAGGAATATAAATATTTTCTTTGTGGTCAAGTCATCGGCCCTAAATTCATTCCATGAGAATGTCTTTCTGAAGAGAATAAATCATCACGGCTATGTGGCAGTTATGATTCAATTTGCAGCACTATTTTAACTAACCCAACGAATGGCTTTTTGAAACCAAAAAGGTTCTGAATACGCGTGGAAGTATCACATCGGTGACAAAAATTTCAAAAATTTTGTTTTGCTTAAACGTCGTAAAAAGTGTCAAGACATATAGAAGACATGATTTGGGAAGAAACATTTGTGTGTATCTGTTGGTCTGTCGGTCCGCCGGTCTGTCGGTCCGCCGGTCTGTCGGTCTGTTGGCCTGTCGGTCCACCGGTCTATCGATCTGCCGGTCTGTCGGTCTGTATGTCTTGTCTGTGTGTAGCCACGATAACTTTAGAACGAATTGAGATATCGTATTCAAATTTGGCATAAAGTTAGCACCCGACAAACAAGCGGTTCGGATTGTTTTTGGGTAACATCGCTCCGGTTGTCAGGGGATGAATGGGGGATGATTTAGTGAAAATTGGCGTTTTTTCGTTAAAATTTGAGTAACATAACATTTTAGGGTTTGTTTACTAGAAAACGTTCAATTTAATCAAACCTCTGGTATTCTGTGCTCAAATTAAATGAACGGTTGAATGTGCGGGAGTGGAATCTCAGTGACAGGTATTTCCAAAATCTTTTTTTTTTGCTAATACTGCGTAAAAAGTCTCAAAACATATCGAAAACTTAAATTTGGAACACACATGAATCACAATTTGGTCTGTCGATCGATCGGTCGGTCTGTCCGCCTGTACGTCTCTGTTTTTTTCCTCAGGGCTCGTCCGCGGCCTTGTCGACCCGATAGCACTGCAACCTTTGGTTGATTGTGCATACCCTTAGTCTTACTCCACCCATTCCAAAATCACTGTGCCTTGAACTAGTCTGCACAGCGATTAGTAGGGTGAAGTTTTATATTGATCTGTCTCCGGTCTAGACTGACCGTAGATCAGTTGTCTTTTGCGGTCCAGAGCTTTACACTCGCACAAGATGTGCTGGGCTGATTCCTCCCCCTCGCCGTAGAGTCTGCATGCGAGGTCCCCTTCGAACCGCCCCATTTTATGCAGGTGTTTCTTGACGGTCATGTGTCCCGTCAAGAGACCTGTTGTGTTTCTGAGCCCTCCTCTGCTAAGATTTAGCAGTTCCACAGCTCTCTTTGAACTGGGTTCGTCAATTATTGACTTCCCATGTCTGAACCCTGGACAGTCTGCCCAGTACACCTTGTGTTGGTTTCTGACCCAGGACTTAATGGCTCCCCTGGCAGTGCTCTTAGAGCCGGTTCTGGTCCCATAAATGGTTCTGCTGACCCTCTCTTCGCGAGACTGTCAGCTTCTTCATTGCCTTTGACCCCCGAGTGACCCGGCATCCAGATGAGGGTCATTCTGCCCAGCCAGGTCGCTCGTCTCGTCTCGGCACTCACTCACCAGCCTGGAATTTACCCGTGGGCTACTTAGTGCCTTAAGGGCTGCCTGGCTGTCAGTGGCTACGAGGATCCGCTTGTTGGTGTAGCACCTCCTCTTGTTCTGCCGCACATAGTGCAGGATGGCATACGTTTCGGCCTGAAACACCGTTGCATGGGCTCCGAGGGAAATACCACGACTTACCCTCGGTCCTTCCGAGTAAACACCTGCCCCCGTCCCACGCTCCCCGCCGGATCCGTCCGTGAACCAGACGAGTGCGTCCCGTGGTATGCCCGGCGTCTCCTCCCGCCATGCCTCGCGGTCGGGGATTTCCACTGTAAAGTTGTTTTCCCTGCAGATTCGCGGGCTCGCGAAGTCTGACCCCATTTCAAGCATGGGCTCCTTCACGATCTCCTGAATTTTGCAGTGGCCACTGAAGTCTGGGTTGATCTTCAGTCTACTATTGCAGGCTAGTCTACGTCTGTCTGTTAGTAGGCGCAATAATTTTCGAGCGAATTGAGATATCATCTTCAAATTTGGTATGCAGTTAGCATCCGACAAAGGAACGCTTCGAATTGTTTTTGGGCAAGATCAATTAAGCGAGTGGATAAATGAGGGGTGATTTGGTGAAAATTGACATTGTTTCGTTAATACTCGTGTAATATAACCTTTCAGGAGTTTATGGGTACAGACAGTGGCGGATTTGCAGTATTGGCCGCCCTAGGCACTAGGCCATGTAGTAAGTATCAGCCGCCCCTTTCTCAGCACCCATCATATAGACTACATAATGAATTTACTTTATTGCCAACATTATATACATATGTATCATATCTATATTTTATACATAAAATGTGCGAAAGTGATTTAGGAAGATTATTGTTATACGATGCGGTGCAGACTGCACCGTGCAGTGCGGCCGCCATACGCCATAATGTGTTTTTTGTCACGATTGGCCGCCCCTAATATCTGGCCGCCCTAGGCCCGGGCCTACTGGGCCTTAGGGCAAATCCGCCACTGGGTACAGAAATAAAAATATTTTCTTTGTAATCAAGTCATGTACCCTAAATTTATATGGGAATGTCTTTCTGAGGAGAGTAGATTATCACAGCCATGTGGAAGTTATGATTCAGTTTGCAGCACTATTTTAATTTGTATTTAATTTATTTTTTATCTATGATTGCGCTTACCAAATTTTTATATCTAAATTTTAGACACCCAGCTGTCGATCAGTTAGCCCCAAACAGTTTTCACTAAGGCGTTCTCCACTGGTTGAAAGTATTTTGCTAGATTTGGATTTTTCGGATGAAGGCATTGAGGAAGATTTGTGGTTTGACTATTATGACATGAAATATTTATCCAAAAGTTCCACGCCTTTTAAAAAATGTATCAAAGGAAAAGATGTTACTAAAGTAAGACATTCTCAAAATTCCGCTAGGAGAAAATCTACAAAAACTCTAGGTGAACATGCTAAGTCCGATCCTGATGATATAGCTAAAAGATGCATTTTGGATTCCGTGAAGTTAAGAAATAAGGTAGGTATAACTAGTAACTATATACAGGGTGATAAGTAGACAAGCCACCCTTGACATCGTGACATTACATTTCTAGGGAAAATATGTATTTTTAAAAAAGTATAGTGAAAGAACATAATTTTGCCAGTGTCCAAAAATACTAGGTGTTTCTTAATGACGTGCTAATATTTCAAGGTGTGATTCCCCAAGTCACTTTATAAAGAAACTTTCATATGAACATAATACAGGGTGGCGCATTGAAAACGAAACAGACGGATTTGCGTCCAGAGAATTTTTTTTTAATAAACGCTGAAACACGCCAATTTTAATATTGAGGGGGACATGTTTTGACATAAAACTCAACTTTGTCACATCAACCCCTTAAGGGTGGTGATAACAACCTTTATATTTTAAATAGGGAACATGGGTCGAGTGTTACATTATTTGAAAGCTCTTTCTTTTCTGAATTCAGCACACTAATCTTTTGGAAGTTTTATCAACTCGTTTAAAAATTATTCACAGTTGGAGTTGCAAGAACGTATTTCATTCATTCTGATAAGAAATGCACTAGATAATCAATTTTTCATTAAAAAAAACGAAAAAACAAAACCAAACGTTCAAAAATGTTTATCAGTTAAGTAAAAGTTCAAATTGTTGACCACCAGCTTCCATACAAAAGTACAAATTTTGTTCAAAACGAGCTCTGACATTCTGGAGCATTTGTGGAGTTATTAGACGGCATTCTTCAACAATGCGTCGTCGTAATTCTTCCAGAGACTCCGGTTCTGTTGCGTAAATTCTACTCTTTAAATGGCCCCATAAAAAGAAGTCTAAAGGAGTTCAATCCGGTGATCTAGGGTGTCACTCAATAGCACCTCTACGCCCAATCCATTGTCCTGGAAACTCTCTGTTCAAAAACTCCCCAACACGTTGTGAAAAATGCGGAGGAGCTCCATCTTGTTGAAACACTAATTGATTTTCTTGATAGCGATAATCATTTTCAACAATGTTAATTAGTAGAGGGTAAACGATATCTTCTAGTAACTTCAAATACGCTTCACCACACAAATTGCCATCGAGAAAAATTGGTCCGATTAAACGGTCTCCAAAAATGCCAGTCCAGATATTCAATTTCTGTGGAGTTTGAGTGTGGACTTCGTGAAAATTTCTTGGATTATTATCTGCCCAATAACGACAATGATGACGATTGATTGTAGAGTTTAATAAAAACGTACACTCGTCTGAAAAACAGATATTGAACAGAAAGTTCCCGGTATCAGCTATTCGTGCAGTCATAACTTCACAAAACTCCAGCCGCCGATCAAAATCATCTTCATTCAGTTATTGTACAAGATGAATTTTATACGGGTGAAATTTATGATGCTTCAATATTCGCTGAATAGTTCTTCTTTTGATGTTTGAAACAGTGGCCAATTTTCTCGTGCTCAAAGTTGGGTCTGCAGCAATTTGTCCTAAAACTTCAATCTCAGTAGTGTCATTTCTAACCGGAAATTCACGTTCAGTATCCCGTTTTTTTGTTGGCCACTGAACCACTTTGTCGAAACTTTGCAATTAACTCCAAAATGTATTTTCTGTTAACATGTCTGTTCGGATGTCGTTCATTAAACAAATTTGCGGCACGGTTGGCACAGTCATCGTTTTTGAAAAAAAGAGTAATTATTTCAACTCTTTCTTCTACAGAATACATCATTGTGACATTAATTTTGGGTAGTACTATCAAGTATCAAACCGACCGATAAATTGAAATCATAAACCGCATTTCTCTCATTCCGATAAGAAATGTTCTGATAGTCAATTTTTTGCTTACAAACCAACAAAACATTGACTATCAGCACATTTCTTATCGGAATTAGTGAAATGCGTTTTTGCATTTTCAACTGTGAATAATTTTTAAACGAGTTGATCAAACTTCCAAAAAAATTAGTGTGCTGAATTCAGAAAAGAAAGAGCTTTCAAATGATGTAACACTCACCCATGTTCCCTATTTAAAATATAAGGGTTGTTATCACCACCCTTAAGGGGTTGATGTGACAAAGTTAAGTTTTATGTTAAAACATGTCCCCCTCAATATTAAAATTGGCGTGTTGCGGCGTTTCTTAAAAAAAATTCTCTGGACGCAAATCGGTCTGTTTCGTTTTCAATGCGCCACCATATATATATATATATATATATATATATATATATATATATATATATATATATATATATATATATATATATATATATATATATATATATATATATATATATATGGTGGCGCATTGAAAACGAAACAGACCGATATATATATATATATATATATATATATATATATATATATATATATATATATATATATATATATATATATATATATATATATATATATATATATATATGGTGGCGCATTGAAAACGAAACAGACCGATTTGCGCCCAGAGAATTTTTTTTTAATAAACGCTGAAACACGTCAATTTTAATATTGAGGGGGACATGTTTTGACATAAAACTAAACTTTGTCACATCAACCCCTTAAGGGTGGTGATAACAACCCTTATATTTTAAATAGGGAACATGGGTCGAGTGTTACATCATTTGAAAGCTCTTTCTTTTCTGAATTCAGCACACTAATTTTTTTGGAAGTTTGATCAACTCGTTTAAAAATTATTCACAGTTGGAGTTGCAAGAACGTATTTCATTCATTCTGATAAGAAATGCACTAGATAGTCAATTTTTCGTTAAAAAAAACTAAAAAACAAAACCAAACGTTCAAAAATGTTTATTCAGTTAAGTAAAAGTTCAAATTGTTGACCCCCAGCTTCCATACAAAAGTACAAATTTTGTTCAAAACGAGCTCTGACATTCTGGAGCATTTGTGAAGTTATTAGACGGCATTCTTCAACAATGCGCCATCGTAATTCTTCCAGAGACTCCGGTTCTGTTGCGTAAATTCTACTCTTTAAATGGCCCCATAAAAAGAAGTCTAAAGGAGTTCAATCCGGTGATCTAGGGTGTCACTCAATAGCACCTCTACTCCCAATCCATTGTCCTGGAAACTCTCTGTTCAAAAACTATATATATATATATATATATATATATATATATATATATATATATATATATATATATATATATATATATATATATATATATATATATTGGTTTTGGGTTCTAGTGACCTAAATTCGCGCTCATATGAAGAAATTTTAGCGAATTTTTCTTAATGCAAATTCGCTAAAAGGGTACGTCGTACGTTCGACAAGATACACGCAGGGAACCTTTTTTATGTCGAATTGAACAGGATAATTAAAAGAAATGTTTACTTGAAAAATTGTCAGTGGTGTACCATTTTTGTTGTTGAAAATATCATAGGACATGTTTGCAAGGACATTGGTGGAGTGATAGAAAAAAATGTTCTTAATGAAATACGTCGTTTTATCTTTTATTAAAACATATCAAAATTAGTAATAATATTTTAAATCCTTCGGAGATATTTTAAAAATAATTTTTACCAACAATATCAACCCTCTACCTATCTCAGAATATAAACCGTTGCAGATTTATATCAAATACTATATAATGACAATACGGGACACTACTATGCCTCAGCATTGGTGATATTTGTGACAAGTACACTAGCGCCACCTCGCGTTAAGTACTGACAACTGAGCGGGTAATTTGATTTGCATATTTACCTGCATATTCTTAATTTAGACAATTGGTTTATTATAGATGAATATAAAAACTTGTACATGACAAAAACAGTGAAAATTTATATAGTTATAAATATAATTTGTATCAACAATCAGCTTGAAACCTAAATGAATTCAGCATGAATAATTCTGCAAATTTCTCTTACCCATAATCTTATTTCATCATAATTTAAAGTACTACCTTGAAACCGTCGTTAAACTACTATTTCAAGGGTAGGTATAGGAATATACTGAAAGCTGTTTCTGAGGACTTTAAGTTACAATCTGTACTCACCTATAAATAATTGTTCTAGGTATAAATGGTAGCACAGTACTCAATTTGCTATATCTCTACATGAAGACTGTCCCATTAATCTAATACTTTAAAATACGTAACTGATATACTTAGTACATAATTAAGAAATTGTGCAGATGAATGATGAGACTAACTCTTACTTCCGTGAATAAATCTATTATAAAGCTGAATCTGCTATTTCTACTTGTCTCATTAAAAACTTGTCTTGGGAAGATAATTAAAAGCCTTTACCAAATAAAATAATTTTAAATGTGAAAAAATGTGACAATTTATGCCATACTGAAATAAAAAAGGACACAGAAGAATATGGAAAAATAGTTTTCTTATATCATTTATTATTAATGCAAAACTTTTTTGCCTTCATATTTATTTTTGATGCACTGGAAGACAAGTTATGATTGAAGCCTTTCAACCATCCGTTTACGAAGTTTATCTATAAATAGGTACATGATGGTAAATATTACACAATAAATTATCTTCTGCGAACTGTACATATTGGCATAAAAGTGAATCTGAAATTGTCTTCTGCAACAAATTAATTCTTTTGGAAGTGACATTCAAATGTAAATGCACCTTGTGTCTTCAATACTATATCCAAATCAGTTCTTTTTGATAACAGTACCCTTTTCTTGCATCTATAATACAAAATTATCGCCAATCCATGTTATAGTTATTGTTTAATATTAATTATTAGGCAAATTTGTAAAAAAATTCGCTGGTAACAAAAGAAAACACAAAAAATCATATTCACGTTTCGCCATCCTTTGGAAACCTATGAAATGTCTGATAGATTTAGCACGTTATAATTCGAACAATTATAGATTGCACACACCCAACCACTAACATTTATTGTAGAAACACAGCTCAAACTTAATTATAAACAGTTAAACACCAGCAATTGCTAGTGTTACACGTTCTCGAACGACGTAACATCAGTACTATCCGCTAGGGGCGCTGATATTCTTGAAACACGAAATCAGCCAGAGTGTCCTGTATTGTCATTATATAGTATTTGGTTATATGTTTATATGAATTTTTCTACATTAAATGACATGGTAACCCGAAATATTAGCATGTCATTAAGAAACATCCTGTATAGCCACCTGAAGTTTTGATTATGTAGGCAACTGTGACAATAAGCCTGCGTCACAACTATTCTCGGTTTACACTATTAATGCCTCTTTTAATATTTAATTTTAATTTTCCTAATATCTTCTACAACTCTAATACTTTTGCCACTTATGATTTTCATTTTTTAGCCTAAGCCTTTAAATCGGACCGTTACAGAGACCAGACATTCTTGTTTGGAAAATTCATCTCGGAACGTCAATCTTAAACGAGCACCCCAGAAAATGGCACATTTAAAATCAAATGGTAAAATTTCCAGTTGCAAAATCGGCGATGTTCGCAAACCTATAAAGTTTTCCAAAATACCAGTAAGCAAAATTAAAAATCAACGATTAGATGTTACTAGAATATTAAATGATTTAAATAGGACGTATGACCGATATAAATTCTTACATAATTTAGAAGATACTATTAAAGAAGATACTTGTTCTATTGGTCAAGGAGCACCTCTGAATATAAAGGTAAGTGTAAAATTTTGACGGGTTCAAAATACAGGGCTTTCATTAATTCCCGAAACCCACGTGACCAGATTCTGTCTCTCTCTTAGTGGAATATGATTTTATAAGTTGTCAGTCAAAAAGTAACCAAAAAAACCACTAGACTAGGGACCCTAAAGTTACTAAATCAATTGACAATTGACAGTTCAGTCCATTGGCGCTTAATTCCCTTTTGACGGTTATTTTGTATGTATATTGTGCATTTTCCAAGTTCGACCAGTGTTTACCTTCTTCAAATAATTTTCTATCTGTTGGACAATAAAAGTAAACAGTTTTTATCAAAACTTAGCATTTTCATTGCGTTTTTACGTAAGTTAAAGGTGTAGGTATGTTAAGGTTATGTTGTTGACGATATTTGACATCGCATGGAACGAAACCCTACCAAATCTGTTCGTCGGTAATCTGCCCAAACAGGTACATATTTGTTACATGTTCACAATACACATTCCTAAAACCGTAAATTAGAAGTTTAAATAATCGGACCTCAATTTGTTTACGTACATTACAAAAATTTGATATCTATACAAAATAAAAGTAATATTTTATTATGTTTTTAATTTATTTTTTAACAACCAATAACAGTAAACCATACATGAACAGACTTGCTGTTAAAAATACTAAATAATAAATACATTTAAGACATTTACTGTTTCAACTTATTATAATTTTTTTTTATAAAACCCCAAAGGAAATATGAGACGACACTGGCAACTTAGGGATTTCATTAATTCAGGTTGTACAACCGTGTATGCCAGGTTGTCTAACTTAAGCGGTCACGTGTGGTTCGGGAATTAATGAAAGCCCTGTATAAGGGGTCAAGTTCTAACAGTTGATATGATTTCACAAAATCTACTTTTCTTACTTTATAACTTCAAACTAGTTACGGACCGTTCATTGTTGTTTTTCCAGATATTTTTTACTATTTACTTTTTGCATTTGTATACAGGTGAGGCGCCAAGAGTTTCTGTTAGGAGTTTCTCAATAACCGAACCGATTTTAATTCTGAAAATTTCGATTTCTTGGCTTTCGGCCAAGCTCAATTAAACTAAAATATTTTTGCCAACGTGACACTTCAGGTTCTACCGGAGATGTCCATAAACTTAGTTATTTTAAATGCAGTATGCCACTTTTTAATATAATTTTAAATTTTACTCGTAATTTAAGGTAGACTGTCACTAGCATACTATGTGTCTAAAATTAACAATTTTCAAAATATTTTGTTTTTTCGAAAATTTTGGCAGAATCATAGTTGCATTTTATACCTGGTAACTTGAAGGAATAATAAGCTACAAGATTCATCTTAGGCACACAACACACCAGTGTGTGTACCTTCACCACATGTACTAAAGTTTTGCGTTGCAACATACAGGGTGATAGAAATTGACTTGGCGACTTGACAAAATTCAATTGATCAAAACTTGCGTTTTTCAAATAGGACACTAAGTGAAGGTTGGAACCTGTGATGAGCACTGACAAGTACACTTGGGGAAACCCAAATTACCACAATACATTTTAAAAAGACCTGACGATCAATTCACTAACCAAGTTAGCTTCATCACAGGATGAAAAATTCTAACTATTTTAAAAACTAACATCACCTTATATACCGGATCTTAGGTAAAGGGACCGAACTGAAATGGGAAAATAAACGCAGGCAAATTTTGCAGTGTATTGTATGTATATCGCGGGACGAGGTCTGCACTGTCCCTACTAACTTATATAAAAGGTGTCCATCTCTAATAATTTTGGAAAGGTTCAACGACACCTAAATTAACATACTTTGCTTTGTCGGAAGTATATTTTATTAATTTCAGATTATCTTCATTAACGTGATGATTATTATCCCAAATATGTCGGGCGACGGAATATCTATCTATAGCACCGTAACGTAATTGGGCTAAGTGTTCTTTGAATCTAACTCCAATCGATCTTTTTGTTTGTCCGACGTATTTAAGATTAAAATCTTTACAACTTACTTAATAAATTCCCGAAATTTCGTCGTGTTATCCTTGTCTTTTGGGTTACCTATCAAGTTTTTTAAGGTATTTTTTGTCGAAAATGTTAGCTGCAAGTTGACTTTTTTTAAATGATATCTAGACCTCTCGTGATTCGAGGTTCAAATGGTAAGCAAACAAAGTTTATTTCGGATTTGTCCCCTTTAAAAGTTGTTGATTCCGTCAACATTTTCTTTGTTTTCTGTTTGTTGATTAATTTTTCCACCAGGCAAGCAGTGCATCCATTATATTCGGCCACGTTTTTAATATAATTTAATCTTTGGTATATCTACTTTTGTTCAAAGGAAAATTAATTAACCGATTTACTAAAAAATTGAGACAGGCCATTTTTTGTGCGTACGTATGATGTGAGTCGTTCGAAATGTAACGTATAGTGGTGGTTTCCTTTCTATAGACATCGAATTCTAAAGTGTCTTTATTATTGATAATTAGTACATCTAGAAAGGGTAATTTATTATTAATTTCTAATTCATGGGTAAATTTTATAGAATCAAATCTAGTATTTAATCTGGCAATAAAATCTTCTATTCTGCAAATGTTTGTGTTAAACACTGCGAAAATATCATCCACGTAACGAAACCACACTCTAGGAAAATAACTACTTTCACTTTCAAGATTTGTTTTAAATCTGCTCATGAAAAGGTCTGCAACAAATGGCTATAGCGGATTGCCCATTGCCGTACATTGGGTTTGTTAAAAAAATTCTTTGTTGAACTGAAAAATATTTTGTGTGATACAAAGGCTTGTTAAAGTTAAATAGTCTTTGCAGACATTTTCATTTATGTTATTCATTTTTAACAACTGCTCTAAGTACTTTAAAGTTTGCTTCGTGGGAACGCTAGGAAACAATGAGATTACATCGAATGAAATTAAAACCTCGCCTTCAGTCAATTTAATCTCTTTAATCTTATTAATAAATTCAAGTGAATTTATTACTGAAAAAATTTCTGTTTGACGGGCAAGCCTTTAAACTGATTTGTCAGCCACTTTGCTAAATTATATGTCGGGGAATTTATAGCCGAAACAATGGGTCTAATTGATTTTCCCGGTTTATGAATTTTTGGGACCGTACTTCTTGGGGACTTTCGGATTAGAAACGTGTAACTGTCTTCCTAAATCTTTTGATATGAGGTTGTGACAACTTTTTAGACTATTTTTAACGCCCGAAATCATTTTTGGTAGCGGGTTTTTATTTAGTTTCTTATACAGCCCTGTCGCTATGGCGTTATAAACTCTTATCTTTATACTCGTTTTTGTTCTAAATAAATTTGATTCTATAAAATTTACCCACGAATTATAAATTAATTATAAATTATTTCTAGATGTACTAGTTATCAAGAATAGAGACACTTTAGAATTCGATGTCTATAGAAAGAAAACCACCACTATAAGTTACATTCCGAACGACTCACATCATACGTACGCATAAAAAATGGCCAGTCTAAATTTTTTAGTAAATCGGTTAATTAATTTTCCTTTAAACAAAAGTAGATATACCAAAGAATTAAATTATATTAAGAACGTGGCCGAATATAACGGATACACTGCTTGCCTGGTGGAAAAATTAATCAACAAACAGAAAACAAAGAAAATGTTGACGGAATCAACAACGTTTAAAAGAGAGAAATCCGAAATAAACTTTGTTTGCTTACTATTTGAACCGCGGATCACGAGGGGTCTAGATAGCATTTTCAAAAAAGTCAACTTGCAGCTAACATTTTCGACAAAAAATACCTTAAAAAACTTGCTAGGTAATCCAAAAGACAAGGATAACACGACAAAATGTCGGGAATTTATGAAATAAGTTGTAAATATTGTAATCTTAAGTACGTCGGACAAACAAAAAGATCGATTGGAGTTAGATTCAAAGAACACTTAGCCCAATTACGTTACTGTACTATAGATAGATCTACTGTCGCCCGACATATTTGGGATAATAATCATCACGTTAATGAAGATAATATGAAATTAATAAAAAATGTTAGACAACCGGGACAGCTAAACTCCTTCGAAAGTATATATATTGCGAAATATAGTTACAACAAAAATTGTATGAACGTGGCACCACCGCCGAATACGAGTCACCTGATCGATTACTTCGTTAAATTAAAATGCCCACGTTTTTAACACGTCCTAGAGATAACATAATAATACAGATAGTTTCGATAAAGCAAACTATGTTAATTTAGGTGTCGTTGAACCTTCACAAAATTACTAGAGATGGACACATTTTAGATAAGTTAGTAGGGACAGTGCAGACCTCGTCCCGCGATAAAAATACGATACACTGCAGAATTTGCCTGCGTTTAATTTCCCTTCTCAGTTCGGTCCCTTTACTTAAGATCCGGTATATAAGTTGACGTTAGTTTTTAAAATAGTTAGAATTTTTAATCCTCTGATGACGCTAACTTGGTTAGTGAAACTATCGTCAGGTATTTTTAAAATGTTTTGTGGTGATTTGGGTTTCTCCAAGTGTACTTGCAAATAGGACAGCCTGTATTTTATTAACTATGTTAATTGGCATTTCGAATTTCTTTCGATTTACATTGGCATTCCCTATACCAAAATCTAACCGTTTTGGAGATAAATACATATTTATTCGAATTAGAGTTGCAAACTTGTAACAATAGTAGCCTTTGGAATTTAATTTCTCAACCAAATGACGTTTGCATGCCAGAAGTGCACGCGGTGAAGTTTGTTATCGAAATTACAAAATAGACCCTGAATAGTGATAAAAATGGCAAATTTAGGGTATTGATAGTAATAGTAATTGATAGTAATTAGTTTATTGATATTAATTTTACAGTGCATCATTTAATAAAGAAGTTTTAAACTTGTGCATGTCCAGGATGCAATTTTCATAGGTTGTGTCCAAACAGTTACATTAGCAAAATTTCCAGGACGTTGACAAATCCAATTTTGACATGATCAAAACCTTCATTCAATTCCACCATTTACTCCCTCCATCTTCAATTCTAACCATTACTATCGCTTCCAGAAAAACACACACCTTTAACAACCATTATCCGCCTAAACTTTTTTTATTTTTTACAATATTTGCTAAAATAAACCAAAAAATACACACTGATAATTTGAAACAAAACAGACGTCAAACTGACATAATAGATTAACCTTAAGAGCAGGATACGAAAGTGGTAAACTATGATTTTATGGAGTTATTAATTATTTAGGGTGTGTTTTGTCGTGTTTTCGCCGAAAAGTATCCAGATAGACCGAAGCCTAGTCCGGACACAGTAAAGAGATTATTGAAGAATTGTTCAAGTGACGGGAGCTTTATCCCCGAAAAAAGAGAAACCAAAGCCAAGTGTTGATAATGAGGTATACGAATCATTTTTTACTGCACAAAATACATTAAATGACCAACGGTCTTGATAATAGTTGGTTCTTGTGACGTGAGGATTTTCATCCGGCCAAAAGTGGCTATTATGACGATTGAATAATCCATTTTTGCAGAACTTCGCCTCATCATACCATATAATTTCTGCGCAAAAAGCTCAATCTTCCTGTGTTTTTAAAAGGAACCATTCACATAATTCAACACGTTGGGAGTTATCACTAAGCTGTAAACTATGGATTAAGTGATACGAGAAGGGTCTCCGGTTGTGTTTTTTTAACATTCTCTGAATGGTTGTTGTTGATAAACCCAACTCTTTTTGACAATCCCTGAGACATGAATTTGGTTCAGCAGGGAAATATGACATTGACTTCGTTTACCTCATTATCAGTAGCGGCTCGTGCCTTAATGCATTGGGGGTGCGCAAGAAAAAAATTCAGGACGCAGCAAGTGCGTTATGGTAGTGAATTTTTATTAAATGCTTCAAATTTTGATAACTCAAGTTTCTACAAACTTACAAAGTTGAATTTTGGTGCATAGTAATGTATTACCCAGCACAACATATCCACCAAATTTCATCAAAGTAACTTTGTAATTTTCGGAGAAAAAATTTTTTCCCAAATATGTATATAAACATATAAAAATTGAAACTGACCCCGGATATGCGTTCTAGGGGTCCTAGTTCGCGCTCATTTGAATTTTTTTTGCAAAGTCTCTCTATCGATACCTCTCTATTGGTGATTTTTTAAAAATAAAAATGCACTAAAAATGAAGGGCTCGCTTCTTTTTTTCCCGAAAATGTATTATAAAAAAAATCTACTTACTAAACTAACTAAACTTAATAATTATTAACTACTTATCAAGTTTCCCCTCTAGTTAGTTATAGGTTATAGTAGTTAAAAAGTCCTTTCCTTTGATAATTACTAACACAAATCACAATTCTGCCAACACTCAGCATTCACTTTAGTTTATAAGTTATAACATAACTTTAAATCTGGTGTAGGTCGTTAGAATTTGAGTCTAACTGTAAAAAGTTAGCCTTTAAAATATTATCCACTGAATTACTCACAGTATCACCATTATTTTGTCCACTTATTAAGCAACCCGAAGTAGTAGCCAGAATAATAATAATTGTCTTGTTAGAACACGTAAACAACAACGAAATGATCTAATTAAAGTCAATTCGACGCGAAGCACTACACGAAAATTATTACACACGCTCTGCGAAAAATGCACTGCAAACTGCAAGTGTGGAATTTCAAGGCGCACAACCAGATTGCTTATTCGGTCGTTTTTGACGAAGATAGTCGATCATTTCATATTGAAGTATCGCATTTCCTTAGAGCGCCGAAAAATACACACCGCCGCGCGACTGATGTATATGGATGTATATAACGTCTGCAATCAACACTATACTTCTTTGGATTCTGTATTAATGGCTGCCGACTCTGCGATCCCCCGATTCTCGTTATACTAATTTTCTTTGTTGAATTCAGGAGGTAAAAAGTAAATAAAAATTGATTAATATATAGCACAGCAAAAATATTATTTTTTCCACGGCAGGCGGCAGTACGCGCGCACGGGCGCACTTATTGAGGAGCCGCCCCTGTTCATTATCAACACTTCGCTTCGGTTTCTCCTTTTGGGGATAAAACTCCCGTAACTTGAACAATTCTTCAATAATCTCTTTACTGTGTCTGGACTAGGCTTCGGTCCATCTGGATACTTTTCGGCGAAAACACGACATGTGCGACCAATTATTCGATGACATTCACCATAAATAATTAATAGCTCCATAAAATCATAGTTTGCATACACTAAATTGGCCATTTTTATCACTATTAAGGGCCTATTCTGTAATTTCGAAAGCAAACTTCACCGCGTGCACTTCTGACATGCAAACGTCACTTGGTTGACAAATTAAATTCCAAAGGCTACTATTGTTACAAGTTTGCAACCCTGATTCGAATAAGTATGTATTTATTTTCTAAAAAAAAAAACGAAAGATTTTGAAAATGGTTAATTTTAGTCACATAGTATGCTAGTGAAAGTCTACCTTAAATTACAAGTAGAATTTAAAATTCTATTAAAAAGTGGCATATCGTATTTAAAATAACGAAGTTTATGAACACTTCCGGTAGAACCGGAAGTGCCACGTGAGTAGAAATACTTTAGTTTAATTGGGCTTGGCCGAAAACCTAGGAATCGAAAGTTTCCGAATTAAAATTGGTTCGGTTATTGAGAAACCCATAACAGAAACTCTTGGCGTCTCACCCTGTAGAGTATGGTGTAAATATGGGCAATAATTTCATTATTTTGTAAGTTGCCGAGTTTGTAGACAAATCGCGAACCAAGTACATTTTTATCTGTATACATGTGTTCCGTGAGATACGTATTTGTGTTTATCCACAACCGACCTATAACCATGGTTTAATCACAGCATTAGACAAGCACACTTGGAGAACCCAAATCACCACAACACATTGGGTGGGACAAGCACACTTGGGTTCTCCAACTGTGCTTGTCAGTGATCATCACAGGTTCCAATCTTCACTTAGTCACATCATAAGAAACAATTGTTTGTTATGCTGTGGTGTAACTCTACTGTTTTCAGCGGATTATGAGAGTCGTATCACAGCATAAGAATCCTTTCTTATTTGTATCATACTGTATATAATTACCATCATTGTTAAGGTGGACAAGTTTTTAAAAGATTCATTAAAGGTCTTTCATAATGTAATCTTTTCAGTATTGCAAAGCACACCGCTTAATATTTTTGAATTCCTTGTTTTGTTGGTTGCAACTTTTGGTTCAATGGCGCTAGCACATTTTGACACCGTTTTTATAAAGTATTTTGATAACAAATAGAGATTGCTATTATTATTCGCTTTAGAACTGCCTCAAAAGGGGTGATAGTTCACTTCATTCCCGGACAGTGCATGCCATAGGCATGGAGATATGTTGGCCTTCATTGGTCTTCATTTTCTAGAACCACTATTCTACATGTTGCCAACAATGCCACTTTCTGTACCTGCACCTATTTTTTTCTCCCTCAGGGCTCGTCCGCGGCTTTGCCGCCCCGTTAGCACTGCAACCTTTGGCTCATTGTGCATTTCCTTAGTCTTTTTACTCCACCCATTCCAAAATCGCTGTGCCTTGTACTAGTCTGCACAGCGATAGGTAGGGTGAAGTTTTCTAGACTGACCGTAGATCAGTTGTCTTTTGCGGTCCTGAACCTAACACTCGCACAAGATGTGCTGGGCTGATTTGGTCCTTCCGAATAAATTCCTGCTCCCGTCTTACTCTTCCCGCCGGATCCGTCCGTGAACCAGACGAGCGCGTCCCGTTGTATGCCCGGCGTCTCCTCCCACCATGCCTCGCGGTCGGGGATTTCCACTGTAAAGTTGTTTTCCCTGTAGATTCGCGGGCTCGCGAAGTCTGACCTCATTTCAAGCATGGGCTCCTTCACGATTTCCTGAACTTTGCAGTGGCCCCTGAAGCCTGGGTGGATCTTCAGTCTACCATTGCAGGCTAGTCTGTATAGTCCTAGCCTGGCCTCCCCCATAATAACAAAGTGTGTGTGTGTGTGTGTGGGGGGGGGGGGGGGCTGTTGGAGTTGAAGACATGGCTCCTGTGATGCCTAGGCAAGCCATCCTTTGGATCTTGCCTAGTTTCTGTTTGGCACTGGATTGTGTCACCTTAGGCCACCAGACCAGTGCCGCGTATGTTAACGATGGTCTGACCACCCTTGTGTACAGCCAGTGGGCCATACTAGGTCTTAGTCCCCACGTTTTTCCATACAGCCGCATAGTGACGGCTAAGGTCATGACTGCCTTACGCAGTATTTTTTCACGACCCCAAGATATTTTACCTCCCTGGCCATTGGAATGTTCCTACCGTATAGAGTGAGAGTTCTGTGGCTCTCCCACTTCCTCCTCCTCGTAAACGGTATGACAGTTGCTCTCTCGGGGCTCACCCCGAGCCCTTGATCAACCGTCCACTCTTCCACCACTTTCAGTGCTGCCTGCATGCGCTCCCACACCGACTGTGTAACCTTTCCTCGGACTATGATGACAATGTCGTCCGCATAGCCCTGTACCTCATACCCTCCTCCCGAGAGCATCCCTAGCAGGCCGTCCACGACTAGGCACCAGAGACAGAATGCTCCCTTGCGGACACCCCGCCGCGACCCCCGCCAGCAGAGTCTCTTCCGCAAGTGAGGTGAACACCGCCCTGTCTCTGAGCATGGAACCGATCCACCTGCAGCAGGTCTCCTCTATTCCACGATCTCTTAGCTGCACCTATATAGTTGAAAGTATTTGTTTGAAGGGTGTGTATGCTTTGGTGTAGGTTTTTGGGTACTTCCCCTGTTACGTCTAAGGCAATGGGTAGTATTAGAACCCACGTTGCCATCCATGATTGTATCTGCCAACGCCAGGTACTGGCTGATTTTTTCTGATTGTGTTTACAGATTTGTTGGTAGTGGAACGGCAATGTCGATTATGTACGTTACCTTTTCTTTCTTCAGGGCCAAGGCGATGTCAGGAATGTTGTTTAGGACAGAGTTGTCAGTGATTAATATTCAGCATTCACCAATTTCTTTCACAGATGCCGGGGTATAAGTGTAATACGGTTCCATTACCGTCTCACTCACATATCTACTCACTAGTGCCTGGTAGATAATCTTAGCAACTCCGTTATGCCTTTCTAAGTACTAATTCGTCATATGTGTCCTGCATCTTGCCAATATGTGATCTAGGCTTTCTTTCTTATCTCCGTAATTCGGTATTTAATATTTTGTACCTGCTGTTTCATGATGCGCTTTCTGTATGCTTTCGTTGGTCTTGGATTGCAGCTACAAACTCATCCCTTTATACAAATAAACAACCAAGCTGTGGAGCAGTTGCGTCTATTGCTTCTTCTTCTATTTTTGTTGGGCGACCACCATCCATGGCTTTTGCCTTCCACCGGAGTTTCATTTGGGCCACTAAAATTACTTTAACAGTGGGATTATATGTATTATCTGACCATTTTAAAGGTGTCATTTTTTTGTCGGTGTGTAATAGAGTGTGGTGGATTTTGCTTGTTTTTGGTTTGGCCGCAAAGCATTTTATCCAGCCGCCTATCTGCCTGTTTGAGAAGAGTGCCGGGTATTCCTCTTCCTCCTTTCTTTCGTGACAGATCAAACCTTACAACAATAACAGTGCCTTTGCTGCTATGTGGAGAGCGTTATGTTCAGTATCAGTCCACTCGAGAACTCCAAATATACAGGGTTTTTCACGATAGCCGTGCATTAGAAGTTTATGAAGTTCCTGATTTGGCAGCGGTCATAACTCGTATTGTCTTTTATTCTAAAAATATTTCCAAGGTCACATCACTTCCGGTTAGACCGGAAGTAGTCATCAACTTTGCTAATTTAAATAGAATGCCCTATTTTTTTATTGCATATTCGAATTCTCCATAACATTTTGTGAAGATTTATATTAGACTTTCCTATCCCTATCTTCAACTGTTCCAAAGATATTGTAATTTCTCTGTATTTCGGTGATTTTGCAACCTTATCTATAATAGTTTGTATTTCACATATTTTTAAAGCTAAAATGCTCGAATTTGGAATTTCGTAACTTGTGGGAGGGAGCTTCCATATTATGTGCCTTAAGTTTACCTGTGTCATACAGCGTGTTCTAAATTTGGTTACTAACTTAGACATATTCAACGTGGCATCAGTATTTTTTTTCAAATAGAACACCCTGTATATTATCAAAAAATCGAGTTCTAAATTTAATCCGGTTTGATATAAGTTTTTCTATACCTATCTTCAATATGTTGCTTGTTATTAGCATTTTTAGGTAACAACCTCCTCTTCTAAAGAGTACACGTTAGACTACACAACAAATGCGGCTGTGATTGTCAGTCAGATAACAAAAGTGATATGATTTCATAAAAAATATTTAATGTAATTATTATAAAAAAAAAATTAACAATAAACAAACACTGAACAAAGACAAATAAAAATAAGTTAATTCAAATTTAAATGCGACGATCATTATAAATATTCTATGAGACCACCATCTTGGTCAAGGCACTGCAAAATTCGACGGTTCATCTCATTCGTAGTAGCTCTTTTGATTTCATTTGGATCCAAATCTCTAAAAGCTCTAATTACACGATTTAAAATAGCCTCTCTACTTTGCAGTGTTGTGTCATACACTTGACTTTTTATACGCCCCCAGAGATAAAAATCGGCAGGCGTTAAATCAGAAGAGCGGCGAGGCCACCTCAAACGACCGTTGGGCTCAATCCATCTGTCTTCAAATAATTGCGTTAAGTGCCAGTAAACTTCACCAGTGGAGTGGGCAGGCGCGCCATCTAGCTGATACCAGCAGCTTTGCCTTAGTGGTAGCCTTGCCAGAAAATTACGGACAGATCCCCTTAATAGTTCCAAATACTTTTCACCGTTTAAATTTTCTTCGTAAATTTCATAAGAGACCTTATTGTCCATAATATTGCAAAGCACATTAAAACTAACATTTGTTTGAGAACGTCCTTCTCTAAATATATTAGGGTTTTCACCTGCCCAAAAATCACTATTTCTCCTATTCACAATTCGTTCCATTCTAAATTTCGATTCGTCGGTCCAGATAATTTTAGAGAGAAAATTCTCATCTTGTTGAATATTCAGAAACATGTATTCGCAGAATTCCACTCTTTTTAAATGGTCACCAGGTCGAAGTCCTTGTAGTACTGTTTCTGAATATGGGTGCATTTTATGAGATTTCAATATTCTATGCACAGATGAACTTGATATTCCCAAAGCTCGAGTAGCTGCAGGAATAGAGCTACGCAGGTAAACTTGAAAATAAGGCAAAACGTTTATCTCAGTATCTTCATTTTCAGTTACTGGCTTTGGATCATGTCGTGTACTTTTGACACCTCCATTCAATTTAAATCGTACCTCTATCCTTGCGATTTTTTCTCTAGTCATTGCCGATAGAGTCGGATACCTCTCGTTAAACATCCTGCATGTTCTGCTTACAATCCGATTGCATTCCCCATGAATATAAAATAAATTAAAAATATTCATATCTCTTAACTATTCTCGATTTTTATTGGCTTATTATTTCTATAACGTGAGTAATACAAACAGACTCAGATTAACTTTAAAATAAAAATGACGCTTTAGAATTCGTGTGTTGTCAAAATTCTTGTTTTCTGACAGCCACAGCTGCCTTTATTGTGCAGCGTAATGCATATTCTCTAGAAAAGGAGTTTGTTACCTAAAAACTTTAGTAGCAAGTTAATAGCAAGAAAATATTTTAGAATAAAAGACAAATACGAATTGTGACGGCTGCCAAAATTTCAAAATTTAGGATATCAGGGAACTTCATAAACTTCTAATGCACGGCTATCGTGAAAAACCTTGTATATGCGCACTGGGTGGCATATTTGTTAACTGACTTTGCAGTGTTTTGGGCAGAGAGCTCTGTTTTGACGATTATTATTACTGTTGTTATTATTATTAAGGTATTATTAATAAATAGTATTATTGTTATTGTTATTATTAATGCATATAACTGTGTGATTAGTATTATTTGATTTTAGACTGCTGCCTGCAATAAACGTCAGTCGCGCGTATTACCAAAGCACATTGGCAAACTATACCGTCCAGATAAAGAAAACAAACTTATAACAAATGATTGTTACTATGGAAAAACTTATATTAAAGACAAGCAACATAAATCTTGTAGACTAGATAATACAAGTGAAAAAGAATACCCTTGTATCATGAGAACTACTGACAAATGTTGCCACATTTCTTGTAAAACATTTCAACATGCACCAAATCTGGACAGTATAGTGGATGGACGTGTGAATGGATTTACGGATAAAACAAAAGACTGTGTTTGTGATACATTGTATAAACATAATTTATTAGCTATAAACCAGAAGGTTGCGCATCTGTATTTAGAAGATTTGGAAGAAAGAGTAAATGTTCTGTTTGCAAATAAATTGAAAATTTTGTCAAATGAGTTGAACGGTTTCGGGAAAGCTTTTTCATGTACCTCTAAAAAGACCGCAGAAGCTGAAAATGATGGTTTGAGAAAGAGCCGAACTGTTTCTGATAAGAATAAAGTTGTTTTAGAAACAAAACTAATTAAAGAAGATTCTGTGATAGATTTCGACGTGGATAAAATGTGGGACTACTACGAGTTTTACGAATATTTTCGTAATGACTCCGAAGTTGATGCTTTGTACAGATTCGGACGACAGTAGTTAACTTAAACTGTTTTGTTTTTACATTTTTAAATCATTGTTATGTTTCATAATTTTTTTTTTGGAAATTTGTTCTTATATATTTTCTTGTTTGTGTCAATTGTAATAAATACGTTTTGAAAATATCGTTTCTTTACTTAATATTACTGATAGCAAATCAAACGGGGCGTCGCGCAATTAAGACTTACAAGTGGAAATAAATAACATTTACATATTGTGATATCCGGATGCTTATGTAATTAGGCAATGAATATTTTCTTCGTGGCCTGCGAAGACACCTCTTCAACCGAAGCAATATAAAAAAGTTCTGCCGGAGTGCACTATGGTAGAGAATTTTCAATAAATCTTGAAAAATCTAATAAAGGTTCAGCTTTAGCCCCTACTTTGTTTTTTCTCCACATCAATGACCTCCTCTCTAGCACATCCAACCCAGTTCACAGTTACGCGGACGACAGCACCCTCCACTCAAATATACAATATTCTAAGCCTGTCTCTTTAGCCCAATTAGATGAGGATCGCAGACTCATGGAGGGTTCTGTCTCCGTGGATCTTCAAAACATATTAGACTGGGGAAGTAGAAATCTTGTACAATTCAACCTCACCAAATCACAGTCTTGTTTTCTTTCTCATAAGAGATACACCAGCGCTAGACCCATCACAATAAACAACCAAGTTATTTAAAGTAATGAGTCCTTTTCACTTGTTGGCATTTCTGTGGATCGAAATCTCAATTGGCACTAACATGTCACATCAAATGCAGAAGCGGCTGCTAAAAAATTAGGTTTCCTCTTCCGGGCTCGCAAATACTTTTCACCAGCTAATCTCTATACCTAATATACTTCACAAATAAGGCAAAACCTCGAATACTTCTCCCACATCTGGGGTGCTGCTGCCGCTTCTACACTCGCTATCCTGGACTCCATGCAGAAGAGAGCTATACGTCTCATCGGTGACCCTACCCTCACCCAAAGGCTGACATCCTTTGACCACCGACGTACCGTTGGTGACCTCTCTCTCTCTTATAGATATCTGCACGGGCACTGCTCAGAGGAGCTTTCTTCCATAGTTCCTCCACTTGCTGCTGCAAACAGATCTACCAGGGAAATAGAGCGAATGCACCCTTTAACTGTCCAGGTTACCAGACATAGAACATCTTGTTATGCCCGCTCTTTTGTCCCGAGGACTTCCAAGTTGTGAAATTCATTGCCGGCACATGTTTTTCCTTCTCCCCGAACCTCCAAACCTTCAAGTCCAGAATTAACAAGTTGCCTCTTTCCTCCTTGTCGACATCCACGGTACGATAGTATTTAGGCTGTAAGACCTCGTAGTGTGTTGTTGAAATTAAAAAAAAAAAAGATTTGGTATGCAGTGAAGTCTCTATTAAGGCCACATGTGTAATAAAATTAATCAAAATAGCAATATTATTTTTGTAGATTTTTTAAAAAGCTTGCTTAAAAGCTTTCGACAGAAAGGTTTTCTCCCGAAAAACTACTACGATTGGACCAACTACGAACTTGTCAAAGATATGTACAAAATGTATGTACCTAGTAAGTGCGTTGTGGTAGCGGATTTTCCTAAAACATGTTTTTACAAAAAATAGCTCAAAAAGTTTTTCATAAAAACGCTTCTTTTTCCAAAAACCTAAAAAGGAATATTTACTTTAGTAAATACACTTTTTATGTTAATAAAATGTCGGGACGCAGCAAGTGCGTCATGGTAGCGAATTTTCATTAAATGATTCAAATTTGTATAACTCAATTTTCTATAAACCCAGAATTTTTTCTATATAACTTGAATTTTGATATGTAGTAAGACATTTACGGGGGAATATTTAACCAAATTTCATCAAAAGAACTTTGTTATTTTTTTGTGATACATTTTTTTTTCGAAAAAATCAAATATTTTTTTAGAAAAACTAGTCCGATAGGGCTGGCTAACGAACTCATCCAAGCTATTAATAAAAGAAAGATTCTTGCCGCGTTTCACCAAAATCGGTTAATACATTTTTGAGTTATCGGTTGTATACATAAACACACACACACACACATTGTTCAAAACGTATGAAATCTCTGCACTATTGTTTCTCCAAATGTCAAAATAAAATAATAAAAGCATACATTCATCGAGCTGGAATCGATCGCGTAATCTTTTGCCTAGGAGATAAGCAACTCAACTCAACAAAACTTTATCTACAATTTAATAAATTTGCAAACATTTACATATTACATTAGAGAATATTAAATGTACGAGAGCATAATATAGTTACTGTAGCGCGATGCCCCTGAGCCATTTAAGCATACGTCAACTAACGTTTTGTTTACATTATACTTTGGATCTGCTTCATGCCCGGCATATTATATTCAAAGTATACGTAACAGTTAATTACAGAATAAGTAGAATTGCCATTGAAACAGATTCCACACTGTTTCGGTCTTATATGACGTCTTGTGTTTATGTTTAAGGATAAAAGAAACTGTTTTAGAATCAGTTTTATAGAGAGCTGACTTGATTTCTACTATATTATGCTACACTTTCAGTCCAAAACCACAGCATAATATATCTGTGCTGTGCTTAAACTGTATTTGGAGCCGTTCATCAAGCTACTAAAATTAGACGTTTTTAATGAGAATAAAAATAAAAAGTCTGGACTCAGCAAGTGCGTTACATAGTGAATTTTCATAGAAATTATCTGACACCAAATATCTTAATTAAATGCTTACAACTTTTTTACTTGCAGCTTAAAGGTCTAAATTTTGGTATAAGGTTTACTTTTCATAACGTAAGCCTACGTACCAAATTTGGTGACTATAGCTGTGTTAGTTTCGGAGATAAAGACTTTTCCAAAGGAACACACAAAATTTTCCCGGAAAACCTGGTTTGATTTTCTTGGCTAACGAACTTATCCAAGCCATTAGCAAAGGGAAGGTACCTCCCGAATGTCATTGAAAAATTAAAACTGACCCCGGATATGGGTTCTAGGGGTCCTAGACTTTAGTGGATTTTACTAAAATATTTTCCGAAAATTCATTTCAAATAGACCCTTTCTCTGATGCTTGGGCAGTAGTTTTAGTTAGAGTTTATGGTATAATTTTTTGCGCATCCTAACACACAGCTCAAGTCGCTTGGATCTCCTTCTTATTACAAAACCTGAATGCTATAAGACATCAGTCACCGCCGCACTTGGTCGCCCAGACCACGGCATGGTCACTGCTTCCTGTGCAATGCAACCCGAGGTCACACAGTCATCACACTCACGTATCGTTTGGCACTACAAGTCCGCGAACTGGGACCGAATCCGGGATTACTTTTCCTCATTTCCATGGGCGTCTGTCTGCTTCTCTCATCCTGACCCCTCTGATATCTCACAAAACGTCACCGAAATTATCTAAGCTGGCATGGAATTATTAATTTCACGTACACAGAAAACCTTCTCAGCCATTTAATAGCACTGGTTCTCTAAATCCTGTGACAAGGCCAGACTTGAAAAGGTCAAAGCTCACAAAACGCTTTTACACAATCCCAGTCAAGAAAACCGTCAAGCATTTAACGACGCAAGAAACCGCTATGTCCACATTCTTCCTGAGGCAAAAAACTCTTTTAATAACCACATCAAAAACAAAGTCCTCTCAAGCTCTAACGGCAGCATACCCTTCTGGACTCTTGCTAAATCTATTGGGAATAATTTCTGCAAGAGCACGTTCGCACCTCTTGTTTCAGAGGATGAAATTGTTTCTACCACTCTGGGCAAGGCTGAACTTTTTGCCTCGTTTTTCGCCGGCAATTATACTCTCAACCCACCTCCAAATATTCAACCTCCAACAGTGCCCAATGTCGCGCATAAAATGACGGATATCATTTTCAAAACTAAAAATGTACGAAAGATGCTCTCTTCTCTTAATACCAGAAAAGCCTCTGGCCTTGACGAGATCCCAGCAATTGTTCTCAAAAAATGCACACCAGAACTTGCTCGTGTCCTGACTCGTCTATTTCAGACATCTTACAGCAGATGCATATCCCCTAGTAACTGAAAAACTGCTCAAGTACAACTCATCCCCAAGAAAGGATCCAAAGCGCTTCCTAGCAAGTACAGGCCTATTTCTCTCCTTTCAGTCGCCTCTAAAGTGATGGAAAAGTATATAAATACCGAATTACTAAAATTTCTTGAAAAACACAGTCTAATCCACGACAGACAGTATGGATTCCGTAAGCACAGATCAACTCCGACCTCCTTTCCTTTGTCACCCATTCTTTTAACAAGTCTATGGAACTGCACGGTGAATCCCAGATTCTCGCTCTAGACATATCCAAAGCATTCGACCAGGTCTGGCACGCAGCGCTGCTTAATAAACTTCTGGTCTATGGCCTACCACCAAAACTCTGTACTTGGACAGCAAATTTCTTCTCCAGCCGGAGCATTTCTGTGTCGTGGATGGCCATTCGTCAAACTGTATCCAATTAAGTCCCTCAAGGTTCAGCTTTAGCCCCTACTTTGTTTCTTCTCCACATCAATGACCTCCTCTCTAGCACATCTAACCCAGTTCAAAGTTACGCGGACGACAGCACCCTCCACTCAAATATACAATATTCTAAGCCTGTATCTTTAGCCCAATTAGATGAGGATCGCAGACTCATGGAGGGTGCTGTCTCTGTGGATCTGCAAAAAATATTAGACTGCGGAAGTAGAAATCTTGTACAATTCAACTCCACCGAATCTCAGTCTTGATTTATATCTCTTGGCACCAACATGTCATATCAATTGCAGAAGCGGCTGCTAAGAAATTAGGTTTCCTCTTCCGGGCACGCAAATACTTTTTACCAGCTAATCTCTATACCTTATATACTTCACAAATAAGGCCAAACCTCGAACACTGCTCCCACATCTGGGGTGCCGCTGCCCCTTCTACACCCGCTATCCTGGACTCCATTTAGAAGAGAGCTATACGTCTCATCTGTGACCCTACCCTCTCCCAAAGGCTGCCATTCCTTGCCCACCGACGTGCCGTTGGTGACCTCTCTCTCGCTTTTATGGACATCGGCGCGGGCACTGCTCAGAGGAGCTTTCTTCCATAGTTCCTCCACCTGCTGCCCCCAACAGATCTATCGGGGGAACAGAGCGAATGCACCCTTTTACTGCCCAGGTCAGCAGACATAGAACATTTTTTTATGTCCGCTCTTTTGTCCGGAGGACTTCCCTCGTAGTGCGTTGTTGAAATATATTTAAAAAAAAAAGATACAAGATACAAGAAAAAATTATATATGTTAATTATAGGTTGTCTTAGAACCTCGGTGGTTCAGGGGTAAGAACGTGTGCCTCTGAACCGAAGGGTACTGGGTTCGATCCCAGGGTACTCCTTTCACTTTTTCAGTACAAATTGTAAAATTAACATCAACCGAGGTTCTGGCATTGTATTTGAGCAAGTTGAATGTCTGCACGTTCCTCCCTTCGGAGGGGGTGTAGAGCCGTCGGTCCCGTGTCCATGAGATGTTGGGCACATTAAAGATCCTTACCCTCCTTACAGAAAGGCAGGGGTTCGGCAAAATTTCCAGGATAGTGAGGTGAAAGTGCTCCCTGGCGTCGGTGATTGGCCATAGTCGCGGAAATAAGCCGACGTAAAGAAACAAAACACTCACAACACACACAGGTTGTCTTGAGTTGCATCTTATAAAATTAATGTTACAATCACAGCGTGGTCCATTTATTTTGTTGAAATATACTACATTGTTTCTACTATAATTTAGGTTATACTGATCATACTGTCTTTTTTTAAGGAAGGCAGGTATCAACCTGCTTGCCTTAAAAAAGACTGATTTGTAATTGAAAAGATTTTTATGAAAATTCACTTGCATAGCGCACTTGCTGCGTCCAGACATTTTTATTTTATCATGGCAGACTTGGTTTCGGAACAGACGTTTTCCGACAAATTGGCGTTACAACTTGTTTTTCTTTGAAATTTTGTTGTGGAATGTGTGGTTATTTTTGGTACCAACGTAAAATTTGGACTTTCGGCTATCTAACGCTGTAATTTTTTTAGGGGGCTGCCATTTGAAATTTTCGAAAAAAATGACAATTTGCGAAGCCAAATCAAATTTTTTTCTTTCAATAATTTAACCTAAAAACACATATGTGAAGGTACAGTCGGTCTTAGCCTACCGCCAAATTCAAATCCGACGCGCCGGTGCAATTTAGTTTACTTAAAAAAATCCCAAAAATAGTCGCACTGTCAGGATAAAATGTTTTAAAAGCGAAACATCTAAAGTTAGGGGTATGGCATATTAAACAAAAAATAAATACTTTTCGAGAACTTTCCAAATCTGGAATAAAATATAGGGTATTCAATTAAAAAACATAGGTTTGATACGCCACTGGAATAGATCACGCCACTGGTGACTAGAAATATTTTAGGAACATGGTGATGGTAATTACGTAAAATTTTTCTGTAAGATTTTTGGTCTGGTAGGTAGTTATCTTCATATTTGAAAGCAATGACAACATAAATCATTTCCTAGGAAAAAGGATGATAACTTGAATATCTACTTAATCCCTCCTTGAGGGAACCAATATTTTATATTTTATTTTACAAGAACAGGTAGATAGTCGGAAAGAATGCCTATAAAGATTTAAAATAGAAAATCCACAAATGACAAGGATTAAATTATCTTTTACTCTTCATTTCGGTAAATGCACTTACCAGAAGGTTACGTTTTTAGGAATCCATTAATTTTCCTTGCATATTTGCATATATAAGCACCAGACTTTACTCTCCACCCTGTAGACCACTACTTGACTTTCACCCAGTAGTTCAGTTGATCTTTAGTGTTGTAAAAGTTGTATAGTTCAGAAGAGAAGAATACAAGATGTCTTTTGCAAGAGCACCTCGTTGGCCTCAGGAACAAAAAGGTAAGTTTTTTTTTACTTCACTATTATTTTGGCTGCGAAATCAGTGTCAATTCGCCTAATTTTCCATCACTGTGAGTGTAGGTCCAAATCAGCTCAAAATTCAGTGTCATATCACTTTTTTCAACCATTAAAATATTGTTTTAAATTAATTTTGAATCTACAAGTCATTGATTTGGTCTTTAACAAATTTGTACAGAAAAGAAAGTCGATTGTGAAGCTATCGTTATTTCTAGGCTATTCCTTACTGTTTATATATATATATATATATATATATATATATATATATATATATATATATATATATATATATTTGTGGGAAAGCCGTCAGTTGCAAAATAAAACTCTTTATTATATGCCGAGCTTTCGGAAAAAAAATATTCCATTCTCAAGGCTACAACATGGAAAGAAAAAAGTTTACAATTTACATATGAAGAATATAAAAGTTTAAAATACTTACAAATAACGTGAGTTTTACTAAACTAATTATTCAATAACAAACATGAAAATACCTTTTAATAAATTTGACTGAAGTCGAAAAGTGCCAAGCTGACATATAAAGCTAACTATTGTCTAATTGAATTTGTTTTTTGTTTTTGTTTTTGTCTAGGAAATATAAATAGGGGTAGTGATTTCTAAAATTATTATCTTTCTTTAAGTTTACTAAATTGTCGTTAAAAGTAATTACAAATTATTCTAAACACATTCTTTTATTACTTAAGGTTTCACAGTGTTAAATAGAAACATTACTAAAATTTATATTGTGGCCAGTGTCGAGATTATGTTCTGACAGAGCGCAAGTTCTTTTTTGAAAACGTATGTCACTTTGTGCTGTGTTAACATATCTTTAAGGACTCTGCTTGTTTGGCCAATGTATCTTAAACTAAAATTATTACATGGAATACAATATACCACTCCAGACACTTTGGAAATTTCATCCTTACTTTTGAGTTTACTGAAAATGTTACTAATTGTTTTTGAATATCGAAAAGTTATTTTAAAATCGGTTTCATCTTTAAATATAAACTTCAACCTATTTGAAATACTTTTAATGTATGGGATTGATATGTAAAAAAAGTTAGATGTTTCCGAACTCGAAATTATATGGGTGTTATGTCTGTCAGATAAATTTGATACTGTTTGTAGAGAGTGTCTTGTATTTTAATGGTGATTGTTTGAACAATTGTATACAAGTTTATTAAGTAGTTTGGGAGGATAAGAGTTGTTAACAAAAATATTAAAAAGTTTTCTTAAATTTTTTTCGTGGAAAGAAGGATGGCATATCTTTAATATTCTATTTTTTTAAACTAATAAAATGTTAATTTTAGTTTTAAATAAATGATCTGAATGAACATTAATATATCTTTGAGAATTAGTTGGCTTTATATGTTATGTTGTTATCGTTTGTTCTAATTAATTTTGTATCTAGGAATGGTACACTGTTATCTGTTTCCTCTTCTAATGTAAATTTAAGAAATTGGTTGTAAGAATTAAAAACATCTAAAATGTGTGTTGTTGAATTTAGATGAATGCTACAAATAATGTCGTCAACATATTTAAAAAAAAAAGGAATATTGAAATTTAATTTTGGTATACATGTTTCAAGTAAATCATCTATAACATATTGTGCAATAATTGGAGAGATACAAGCACCCATTGGAGTTCTAAAAATTTGTTTATAATATGTGTTTTCAAAAACAAAATAGCTTGAGTTAAAAATATAATCAACTATTTCATGAAATGTATTTTTTGAAATGGATGTATCTAGAGAAATAGAAACCCATATTTTCTCGATGCTATCTTTAAAGAGTTGAAGTGGTATGTTAGTAAAAAGTGAAACAATATCAAGACCAACAATTACATAATTATCAGGAATTGTAACATCCTTTATAAAATCTGAAAATGGAAAAGAATCTCTTATGTAATAATCATTGTTTATATTGTAAGCTTTCGTTAAAATTTCGGTGATTAGTATAGCTAATTTACTATTAGGTAAATTTATGGAAGAAATAATTGGCCTTAAAGATAAAACAGGTTTATGAATTTTAGGAAGACCATGGTATTTTGGACACGTCTGATTATATATTGTAAATTTTTTATCCCTTTCTTGTGTAATAAAATTATTGTTTTTTTAATTTGGAAACTATTTTATTAGCTTTTTGTTGAAAGGTGGATGTTGGGTCTGTGGTTAATTTTTTGTAGTAATTTTCGTCAGAAAGTAAAGAATTGGAAAGCTCAATATACTGATCCTTATTCATAATAACTGTGATATTGCCTTTGTCAGATCTTGTAACTATAAGGTTGTTATGTGATTTAAAAAAAAGAAACTGATTTTTTGTAAAGTATTTCTAGGTAGGTGAACTTGGTTTCTTTTTGATAAAAATGTGTTAAAATGTTAATTACTTGTGATCTGTATATATTCTGTTTACTAATATTACACTATGAAATTATAAATTCAATTTCAAATAAAAAATTTTGAAAGATATATGTCATTTTTGTTTGAAGAAATGCTAAATTTGTAACCTAAAGCCAAAAAATGTTTCATTTCACTAGATAATTCGGTATCAAGGATATTTTTAATCCAGTTTTCTTGGATGTTAATTTTTCTGAAAATTTCATTAATCAAATGGTTTAATTTATAGATACTCTTAACTTTAATTTCAATAACCTTTTTATGTCTAATACTAGTAAATAGAATATATACAGATCACAAGTAATTAACATTCTAACAAATTTTTATCAAAAAGAAACAAAGTTCACCTACCTAGAAATACTTTAAAAAAATCAGTTTCTTTTTAAATCACATAACAATTTTATAGTTACAAGATCTGACAAAGGCAATGTCACAGTTATCAGTATATTGAGTTTTCCAATTCTTAACTTTCTGACGAAAATTATTACAAAAAATTAACCACAGACCCAACATCCACCTTTTAACAAAAGGCTAATAAAATAGTTTCCAAATTAAAAAACAATAATTTTATTACACAAGAAATGGCTAAAAAATTTACAATATATAATCAGACGTGTCCAAAATACTATGGTCTTCCTAAAATTCATAAACCTTTTTTGTCTTTAAGCCCAATTATTTCTTCTATTAATTCACCTAATAGTAGATTAGCTATACTAATCACTGAAATTTTAACAAAAGCTTACAATATAAACAATGATTATTACATAAGAGACTCTTTTCCATTTTCAGATTTTATAAAGCATGTTACAATTCCTGATAATTATGTAATTGTTAGTCTTGATATTGTTTTACTTTTTACTAACATACCACTTCAACTCTTTAAAGATAGCATTGAGAAAATATGGGTTTCTATTTCTCTAGAAACATCCATTCCAAAAAATACATTTCTTGAAATAGTTGATTTTATTTTTAACTCAAGCTATTTTGTTTATGAAAACACATATTATAAACAAATTTTTGGAACTCCAATGGGTGCTTGTATCTCTCCAATTATTGCACAATATGTTATGGGTGATTTACTTGAAACATGTATATCAAAATTAAATTTCAATATTCCTTTTTTTAAAAAATATGTTGACATTATTTGTAGCATTCCTCTAAATTCAACAACACACATTTTATATGTTTTTAATTCTTACAACCAATTTATTAAATTTACATTAGAATAGGAAACAGATAACAGTGAGAACCTCGGTGGTTCAGGGGTAAGAACGCGTGCCTCTGAACCGAAGGGTACTGGGTTCGATCCCAGGGTACGCCTTTCACTTTTTCAGTACAAACTGTAAAATTAACATCAACCGAGGTTCTGACATTGTATTTGAGCAAGTTGAATGTCTGCACGTTCCGCCCTTCGGAGGGGGCGTAAAGCCGTCGGTTCCGTGTCCATGCGATGTTGGGCACGTAAAAGATCCCTACCCTCCTTACAGAAAGGCAGGGGTTCGGCAAATTTTCTAGGATAGTGAGGTGAAACTGCTCCCTGTCGTCGGTGATTGGCCATAGTCGCGGAAATAGGCCGACGTTAAAGAAACAAAACACACACAGATAACAGTGTACCATTCCTAGATACAAAATTAATTAGAACAAACGATAACAACATAATTTTAGATCGGTATATAAAGCCAACTAATTCTCAAAGATATATTAATTTTTATTCAGATCATTTATTTAAAATTAAAATTAACATTTTATTAGTTTAAAAAAATAGAATATTAAAGATATGCCATCCTTCTTTCCACGAGAAAAATTTAAGAAAACTTTATAATATTTTTGTTAACAACTCTTATCCTCCCAAACTACTTCATAAACTTTTATACAATTGTTCCAACAATCACCATTAAAATACAAGACACTCTCTACAAACAGTATCAAATTTATCTGACAGACATAACACCCATATAATTTCGAGTTCGGAAACATCTAACTTTTTTTACATATCAATCCCATACATTAAAAGTATTTCCAATAGGTTAAAGTTTATATTTAAAGATGAAACCAATTTTAAAATAACGTTTCGATATTCAAAAACAATTAATAACATTTTCAGTAAACTCAAAAGTAAAAATGAAATTTTATATATATATATATATATATATATATATATATATATATATATATATATATATATATATATATATATATATATATATATATATATATATATATATAACTAAAAAATAATGGGCCGATTTTGGTCAAATTTGGTGAGTACCTTCCAAGTCACTAAGTGAAGATTGGTACCTGTTATAAGCACTGATAAGTACACTTGGAGAATCCAAATGACCACAACGCATCTTTTTAAAGACCCGACGATCGTTTCACTAACAAAGTTAGCGAGCGTCATCAGAGGATGAGAAGGTCTGAGCACCTTCCTTTTGCAAGTGTTTCGTTAGCCAAGAAAATCAGCTAGTTTTTCCCGAAAATTTGGTGTTTTCTTTCGAAAACGCTTAACGCTTTATATCTCCGGAAATAACATTATCGCCATAAATCTTTGTACGCGAGTTTTGGTCATCACAAGTAAATTACGTACAAAAATTTAGATCTGTAGGTTTAAAGACAAAAAAGTTATAGGCATTCAAAGAAAAATTGTGTTTTTCCTCTTAAAACGTTAAAGTCGCGATTTGAAACGTCAAAATTGGCAACATTTAGGCAAAGAACGTGAAACGGATTCGGGTTATGTAGAGAAAATGTAGCAAGAAGAGTGAGACACGAAAAAACATTGTATTTGTTAACTATAGGTTGTCTTCAACTGCATCCTATAAAATTAGCTTTACAATCATAGGTGGCTCATAAGTTGTTGGTGATACAAATTTTCTATTTTTTTTCAATCGAACACACCTTATATTATTACATTTTTGCATTTTACATCGAAATATAATGCATGTTTAAAAGAAAAGAAGCTCAGATCGCAGCCAGTGCGTTTTGGTAGCGAATTTTAATTATATATTTCAAATTTCAATAGCTCAATTTGACATTAACGTTCGTTGGCTAAGAACCAGTTTTTTTCGGGAACATTTCGATTTTACTTTTGAATTTTTTTTTACATTTTCAAACAATAAGTTGTTTTGAAGAAATATGGTAAATTGTTTCTACTCTTTAGGTTATACTGGTCAACAAATTTCCCGCCTGCTTTCTTTAAAAGAAAATACATATTTGCTATTACATTTTTTAAGAAAAATTCACTACCATAACGCACCTGCTGCGTCCAGACTTTTTTGGAATAGTGAACTTTTATTATACATATTCATTTCTCTGATGTTATTTCCGTTTTTACCCGAATTATTTAAAAGTTTCGCTCTTCATTCGTCTATACCAGGAGTTTTTCCTTCCTCTTCTAGATGGGCTTTCTAGTGCTTAGCAGTGTCTTGCTTTTCTAGTAACAAATTTCCATCATTGTCTTTTATGACTTTACTTTTTAAGTACACTTTGAGAAACCCCAGTTCACCACAACTCATTTTTAAATACCTGCCGACACTTTCACTAACAAAGTTAGCGCCATCAGAGGATTTTTTTTAATTTTTTTAAAATTTAAACAACACACCACGAGGGTTTACAGCCTAAATACGATCGTACCGTGGGTGTCGACAAGGAGGAAAGATGAAACTTGTTAATTCTGGACTTGAAGGTTTGGAGGTTCGGGGGAGAAGGAAAAACATGTGCCGGCAAGGAATTCCACAACTTTGAAGTCCTTGAGACAAAAGAGCGGGCATAACAAGATGTTCTATGTCTGGTGACCTGGACAGTAAAAGGGTGCATTCGCTCTCTTCCCCTGGTAGATCTGTTGGGGGCAGCAGGTGGAAGAACTATGGATGAAAGCTCCTCCGAGCAGTGCCCGTGCAGATATCTACAAAAGAGAGAGAGGTCACGTCGGTGGGCAAGGGATGGCAGCCTTTGGGTGAGGGTAGGGTCACAGATGAGACGTATAGCTCTCTTCTGAATGGAGTCCAGGATATCGAGCGTAGAAGCGGCAGCAGAACCCCAGATGTGGGAGCAGTATTCGAGGTTTGGTCTTATTTGTAAAGTATATAAGGTATAGAGATTAGCTGGTGAAAAGTATTTGCGCGCCCGGAAGAGGAAATCTAATTTCCTAGCAGTCGCTTCTGCAATTGATGTGACATGTTGGTGCCAATTGAGATTTCGATCCACAGAAATGCCAACAAGTGAAAAGAACTCATTACTTTGAATAACTTGGTTGTTCATTGTGATGGGTCTAGGGCTGGTGTATTGTACAAGATTTCTACTTCCCCAGTCTAATATCTTTTGGAGATCCGCGGAGACAGAACCCTCCATGAGTCTGCGATCCTCATCTAATTGGGCTAAAGAGACAGGCTTAGCATATTGTAATTGTATATTTGTGTGGAGGGTGCTGTCGTCCGCGTAACTGTGAATTGAGTTGGATGTGCCAGAGAGGAGGCCACTGATATGGAGAAGAAGCAAAGTAGGGGCTGAAGCTGAACCTTGAGGAACTCCTGCATTAATTGGATACAGTTTAGATGAATGGCCATCCACGACAACAGAAATGCTCCGTTTGGAGAGGAAATTTGCTGTCCAGGTACAGAGTTTTAGTGGTAGACCATAGGCCGAAGTTTATTAGGCAGCGCTGCGTGCCAGACCTGGTCGAATGCTTTGGATATGTGATATTGTGATCTGCGCTGACGGAATCCATACTGCCTGTCGTGGATTAGACTGTTTTCAAGAAATTTTAGTAATTCGGTGTTTATATACTTTTGAGAGAAATAGGCGCGTAGTTGCTAGGAAGCGCTTTGGATCGTTTTTTGGGGACGGGTTGTACTCGAGCAGTTTTCCAGTTACCAGGGAATATGCCTCTATTGTCAGATGTCTGAAACATACGAGTCAGGACAGGAGCAAGTTCTGGTGCGCATTTTTTGAGAACAATTGCTGGGATCTCGTCAAGGCCAGAGGCTTTCCTGGTATTAAGAGATGACAAATTTTTGAAAAATGTGTTATGGTGATTTGGGGTTTCGCCAAGTTTACCTATCAGTGCTCATCACAGGTTCCGATCTTCACTTAGTGACTTTATTTTTTGTTTTTGGTTTATATTGTAACTAAGAACTTACTGAAATAATTTTCTTATTTTTATGTGTTTCTATAACCATTTCAGATACTTTCGCTAACCCTGCACGTTTCAAGTTAACTAGACCCAGATCAACCAATTCATGCGGATGCACAAGAATACGTTGTCTTCCAAACGTACAGGTAAGAAACATAAGCCTAATTACTTTATTTTATCATTTATCTGTCAAATAAAGTGAGAAATTTTGTTTCGTTATGACAAGCCTTTGACAAAATGAAGACTCTCTGTGAAGCATCTTGTTTTAGCGAATTTTCATTAAGAAAACTAATGAGAGGTCAGGATGAAACGCTTCTAAAAAATGTCTTCACATGAGCGCGTATTTGGGTCCCTCTAATCCAAAACCCAGCTTCGTTAAAATTTTTATATGTATATATATATATATATATATATATATATATATATATATATATATATATATATATATATATATATATATATATATATATATATATATATATATATATATATATATATATATATGTGTTCGCTCCTCGTATAGTGTAAAAGCAGTGGAATTTATAATCTTTATTTTGCGATAAGAAGAACAGACCAGAATTCCACGAATCGTCAAGAAGAACACAACTTAAGTAGTCAGCAACGCAAAACCGCGATATCGTATAGTACCGCTACCTTAAAATTATATGTGTGTGTGATACAGTCAAACCAGCCTTAACAAATCCATTAAACGCACCAGCAACCCAGGATAGCCTTTTCCGGGACACGCACGAGTTTCTGTGAGTCCAGTACTCGACAAGAGAAGAAATTCACAAAGGTAAGTGGCTTTTTGGTCATTCACGAGTCTGCATCAATTTCCACTGCTTTTGCCCCTTCTCTTTTCATTAAAAACCGTTACTTAATTAACAAACGCAAATTACAGTCCACTTTGTTCGTAATAGCCCGCTTAACGCCTATTTCTTCGCCCGCTCTAGCCCATTTCTTGGTCCTTCTCAGCCGGATAGTTTTTTTGTCTCGGAAATAATACGCAAGTAAATTTGGCTATTCAACTTTGTTAATTTTGAAAATAACTAAAGCGCGCTGGTTTAGCTGTATTCAATTCAGATTTTAAATTAATTTCCCGCAATTTTCATGTATATATCGCTAGAACCTTTATAATTATAGAATTTTTAAAAGTTATTTTCTTATCGCAAGAATCCGCCATTCAGTTAAATTTTGCTTTATTTTGAACAACGAGCACGGCTTTAGGAGTCGACGCATATCATTTCACGCATATATCGCTCTTTGCTTCTGTTTCATTCTTATCAATTTGTACCTGAATAATTCTTTGTTTCACATTGGTACGTATATCTGTTATATTTCCATATACGAGGCCTATTCAATTAATATCATGACTGACACTAAATTAAGGAAATACAAAAACCAACGCAATATTCAGCTATCTGAAATAGACACATTGTCTTCTCTAGCCCAGAAAGCCCAGTCAGATGTTTCGCTTTATAATTTACTTAGGGTTAGATCTTCCGAAATCGACTATTTAAGGGAACAGTTTATTCAAACGCACGAAAATATCGTTTCTGTAATTTTAAGTAGTGAACATGGAAACGCTTCTGATGAAAACACTATTTACGCTGGATTTATGGACGCTTATTTTGAAATTAAAGCCATTTGTTCTAGGTTATTCCCTGACAATAAAACAAATGTCCAGGAAATTCTAAATTCAAATACAGCTGGTCTTAATGAAGGTGCTAAAGCAAGGCTAGCTAAAATAGAAATTCCTAAATTTAGAGGTGACTATAAAACCTTTAACACTTTTATCGATTTATTCAATGCCTTAGTACATGACTGTCCCGCATATTCCGACATTGAAAAGTTTCATTATCTAACTATATCAGTAGAAGGCCCGCCGTTATCTCTAATAAGATCTTTGCCTCTGACCGCTGACAATTATCAGATAGCTTATAATACATTAGTCACTCGTTATTCTAACAAACGTCTGCGTGCCCAAGAGCACTGGCATGCTATAGATAGCCTTTCGAAATTTAATTCTGATGACCACGTCAATATTCGCAATTCGCTAGACATTATTTCGGAAAATCTTTCTGCTTTAAGCACTTTAGGCTTTCCTACAGACCAATGGGACTTTGTTATGTTTATGTTGGTGTCAAAACGCCTTGACAGGAACATGTTGACGAAATTTGAGTTAGACCACGCTTCCACCGAGGTCCCTACATTTACGCAATTGCTTGACTTTCTAAATAAATATTGTATCGCTGGTGATGCTATGAATCAGAAGTCATTCCTTTCGCACTCTCAAAAGAAATATTCTGACAAATCGCAAGCTAGACCAACGCCTCGAACTTCCGCTTTTTTCGCTGATAATTTAAATTGTAAATCTATCTTACATACTTGTGTGTTTTGCAAAGATTCTTCGCATTCTATTTATAATTGCTCCTCATTTTGTAATAAAACTCCAAAAGATCGCTATAATTTTGTTAAATCTTCTCGTCTTTGCCACAACTGTTTAAGTAGCCTACATTATCTTAACAAATGCAAATCTACCAGGTCCTGTCGCAAGTGTGGTCAGCGTCATCATACGCTCTTGCATTTTGATAAAAGCTCCGCGCCTATTCCGTCGCCAGTGTGTAATAACCCTTCCAGATCTCCAGTTCCTTCCGCTCCGCTCGACCAAGAGCAGGTCTTTGCTGCTTCTGGGATTGTATCTAATCAAACCACGGTCTTATTGGCCACTGCGCTGATTGAAGTTCTTGATAACCATGGAAATTATCAGATTATGAGATGCCTTTTGGATGGAGGTAGTATGATGTCTTTTATCTCGCAAAGGGCTTTTAAGCGTTTGGGGTTGCCTAAGCAAAACTGCATGTTTGCAATCAAAGGACTGGCATCTATGCAGACTTCTTCTCAGAGTGGTTGTGTAACGCTCACTGGAAGACCGGTTGGTCAAGATTCTTTCAATTTTACTGTCGACGCATTGATCTTGAACGCCATTTGTGATAATTTGCCAGCAACCGCTATTTGCTCTTCCAATTGGTCTCACATTCGCAATTTAAAATTGGCTGATCGCCATTTTAATCGTCCAGGTCAGGTCGATATATTGTTAGGAGCCGACGTTTTTTCTAAAATCCTTTTAAATGGACGCATTTCCGGTGGGGAAGGTCAACCTGATGCCGTCAACACCGTCTTTGGTTATGTGCTCATGGGTAAGATTGGCAACACAGTTCATTCTTCTGCTGTCTCTTCTTTCTTGTGCAGTAACTTTGAATCAAATCTCGATCGCACCCTTAGGGATTTTTGGGAAGTGGAAAGTGTTCCGACTTCGTCGCATCACTCTAATGAAGATATTTTTTGTGAACATCATTTTAAGACTAAAATATCTCGCTCTCCTTCTGGCAAATATATCGTTTCGCTCCCATTTAAATCTGAGTCGCTGCCTATTTTTCCTGGCATTCGCGACCTCGTCGTCCAAAGATTTCTTTCCCTGGAACGCCGCCTTGCTAGAAACATGGACTTGTATACCCAATATTCTGCTTTTATGAGAGAATATTTGGAACTAGGCCACATGAAACGTGTTTATGACAATAAAGATTCTCCCGACGCATATTATATTCCGCATCATTGCATTTTGAAACCAAATAGCTTGTCTACTAAACTCAGGGTAGTTTTTAATGGTTCGGCGAAACTTCCCAACCAAAGCTCTCTTAACGATTGTCTACATACTGGACCAAAACTACAACAAGATATTGCCACAATTCTGTGTCACTTTCGCCTTCATAATTATGTCTTGTGTGCTGACATCAAAATGATGTATCGTAACATTCTTGTCGACCAATCACAGCATGATTATCAAAGAATTGTTTGGAGGTTTGCTTCTGATGAACCTTTGGTGGACTATAACCTGGTTACGCTTGTATATGGACTAACGCCATCCCCCTTTCTCGCGATACGCACTCTTCATCAGTTAGTGAATGACGAAGGGGGCTCTTACCCGCTAGCTTCTGCCGCCATTTTAAACGACACTTATGTTGATGATGTTGTAACCGGCTGCTCTTCTTATGAAGACGCAAAGCTTTTACAGTCAGAGCTGATCTCGCTTTTTGAACGAGGCGGCTTTGAGCTTAGAAAATGGTCTAGTAACTGTTCCGCATTACTTTCACATTTACCTCCGGAACATTTGTCGCAAAATCCGCTTATTTTTGGTTCACTGGCAAACGACACTCCTTTAAAAATTCTCGGTCTGCAGTGGAGTCCCTCTGAGGATACATTCTTTTTCTCAGTCTCGCCGTTGGGGAAACCCTGTACGAAACGCAACATGCTCTCGGAACTGGCCAGAATCTTTGACCCGCTTGGATTTCTTTCGCCTATTACTATTTTTCAAAAGATTCTAATCCAGTCGCTGTGGACTTCTAAATTAGATTGGGACCAAACCCCGCCCTCGCATATTGTTGAGGCTTGGAACCGTTATCGAAATGAACTCGGTTTACTAAGCAATTTACGCATTCCTAGAAAAATCCTTCCACCTCATTCTGGATGTGGTTATGAATTACATGGGTTCTGTGACTCTTCTGAAAAGGGTTACGCTGCCGTTGTTTATATACGATGCCTCCGCCCTGACAAAACAGTTTTTGTTCAGTTTGTTTGCTCTAAAACCAAAGTCGCTCCGGTTAAGAAACTAACCATTCCTAGGCTAGAACTGTGTGGTGCAGTTTTGTTGGCGAAACTCCTATCGTTTCTTCTGAACGTTTATCAGACTCGCATGACTTTCGAAAGAATTTTTGCCTGGTCAGATTCGCAAATCGTCTTGAGTTGGATAAAATCTTCGCCTCATCGTTGGAAAACCTTTGTGGCAAATCGAGTTGCCTACATTCACGAAAGGGTTTCTTCTGAATTTTGGCATTATATAGATTCTGCTAATAATCCCGCCGATATCGCCTCTCGAGGTGTTCATCCTTCTCAATTTCTCGCCCATGATATTTGGTTCAATGGTCCATCGCTACTATGTCGTTCTGAGCTGTCTGCCTGCTCCCCGTCTTCAGAGCTGCAGTCTGAAGAGGTCTCTGTTGAGGAAAGGACAGTTTCGCTTTTAACATTTACAGGTGAAGAAAATCTGCTTGATGATTTGTTAGAAAATCATTCTTCTTTACATTACATACAGTCTATTTTGTCATACGTATTACGCTTCGCTTTTAATTCTAGACATTCTTCTATTGCGAAATTTGGACCGCTATCTCGGTTAGAGCTTCATGATGCTCTGACCCTTCTGGTCAAGCGCACTCAAGCGGTCTACTTTGAAAAGGAGTTATCTAGTAAAAAATTCCCTAAGTCCTGGAGAAAACTCGCCGTATTTCAAGACAGTACTGGTCTTTTGCGCCAAGGTGGTCGCTTGACTCACTCAAGTTTGTCTTATGAGCGAAAGCATCCGCTCTTACTTCCACAAAAGTGCCGACTCACGGTGCTTTTAATTGAACAATACCATAAAAGGTATCTTCATATTGGCCCTCGCACTCTTCACTTTTTGTTGTGTCAGAATTTTTGGATTTTGTCTGCAAGACGTGCCATAAACACTGTTATTTCGAAATGTATGCCATGTTGGAAAATAAAGCCTCAACCTTATCAGCCACCTATGGGTGACTTACCCCTTTCTCGAGTTTCGCAAGTCAAACCATTCTCGCATACTGGGGTAGATTTTGGTGGTCCATTCGCGATCACTATGAATCGATACCGAGGTGCTAAAACCTCTAAGGCATATATTTGCCTCTTTGTGTGTTTCGCGACTAAGGCTATACATCTAGAACCTGCCTGTAGTCTTTCGACTGACGCTTTTCTCGCTGCCCTCCAACGATTTATTGCTCGTCGTGGTCGATGTGATAATCTCTATAGTGATTGTGGTACAAATTTCGTTGGCTCCGCCAAGGAGCTTAAACGCATTTTTTCTGATGCAACTGCTAGGGAAGGAATCCATTGGCATTTCAACCCCCCTTCTGCACCACATTTCGGTGGTCTTTGGGAATCTGGTATCAAGAGTGTAAAATCTCATCTCTCTCGTGTTGTTGGCCAACAAATCCTATCGTACGAAGAATTCTACACTGTCCTGACGCTTATAGAATCTGTCTTGAACTCCCGACCTTTAAATCCCATGAGTTCGGATATCGATGACATTCACGCTTTAACTCCTGGACACTTTCTTCATATGGAGCCAGTTTCTACGCTTCCAACTCCCGATGTGTCGTCTGTCCCCTTAACTCGTCTGTCAAGATGGCAACTTCTCCAACGTATGCACCATGATTTTTGGATTCGCTGGCACAAGGAGTACCTTCACACCCTACAACAACGAAGCAAGTGGCTTGACGCTGGTGCTCTTCCTACTATTGGGGCGATGGTGGCCGTGAAAGCTGAAAAACTTCCGCCTTCTAAATGGCTACTAGGTCGTCTATTGTCTCTAATTCCTGGTCCTGATGGTGTCGTAAGAGTTGCTATTGTAAAGACCTCGAATGGTATCCTTCGTCGCCCTTTGGTGAAGTTGTGCCCGTTGCCAACTAATGACTAGTAGTAGTAGTATTTGTTTCTAATTTAATTTAATTTTTATTTTAAGTTTTTTTATTGTTTTGTGGATTCTTGCTAACCGGGATAATCATTTATTTTGTTTCTTGTTCTCTTTTTTCTTATCCGCCGCATGTTATCGCTTCTCCTTCGCGTTAATTATTTTTTTTGTGTAGAAAAATGTCTTGCTTATAGCAGCCATTTTGGCCGGGCGGGATGTTCGCTCCTCGTATAGTGTAAAAGCAGTGGAATTTATAATCTTTATTTTGCGATAAGAAGAACAGACCAGAATTCCACGAATCGTCAAGAAGAACACAACTTAAGTAGTCAGCAACGCAAAACCGCGATATCGTATAGTACCGCTACCTTAAAATTATATGTGTGTGTGATACAGTCAAACCAGCCTTAACAAATCCATTAAACGCACCAGCAACCCAGGATAGCCTTTTCCGGGACACGCACGAGTTTCTGTGAGTCCAGTACTCGACAAGAGAAGAAATTCACAAAGGTAAGTGGCTTTTTGGTCATTCACGAGTTTGCATCAATTTCCACTGCTTTTGCCCCTTCTCTTTTCATTAAAAACCGTTACTTAATTAACAAACGCAAATTACAGTCCACTTTGTTCGTAATAGCCCGCTTAACGCCTATTTCTTCGCCCGCTCTAGCCCAATATGAGTGTGTGTGTGTGTGTATTCGAGCGATAACTAGAAAACTAAGAAGTCTATAGAACCTGTGAAAATTGTTTTCCATGCCATTCAATTACGAAAACTATGTTCATATGTCAAATTAAAAAAAAACGTTTATGGAAAAATAAGTTCGCCACCGGATTCGCTATTCTTCTAAATTCTTTCCTACGAAATTTCACAAAAAAAACTCTTATGACGGAACTATGAAAGTCAATAATAACATCTCAAAAGTGGAAGAAAAAAGTTTATAAATGCTGTGACATGAAAATAGTTTCAGTAGGCCGTGATTGAACGGCATAGGAAACAATTTTCACCGGATCTATCGACTTCTTCATTTTCAATCTTTTGAGATCTCGTTAAAAAAATCGCGTTATAAACACAAAAGTTACGGGGGTGTTTCCATATACAAGGTTCACACAAATAAACCTCTCCGAAATAGTTAATAATTCTTCTTTTTTGATAAAATTTGGTATATATATATATCTATTTTCAGAGATGCCGAATGCAGTGGCGTACTCATTTTCCCATAAATATGTCCTTAAACCTCTTTCCCATTTTTTTGACATAGAAAAACTGCATGCATTAGTAGGCCTTGGTCAGGTCACATCGAGAACAATTTTCAGAGCGTTATTAGAGTTTTTCATCTTATACCTTTTTATGTTTTGTTCATCAAAGTCGAATATTAAATAGAAAAGTTACAGGGGTGTTTCCATTTAAAATAGACTACACTATATATACGGTGACGCATTGAAAACAAAACAGACCGATTTGCGTCCAGATAATTTTTTTTAAGAAACGCTGAAATACGTCAATTTTAATATTGACGGGGGGACACGTTTTGACATTAAACTCAACTTTGTCACATCAACCTCTTAAGAGTGGTGATAACAACCCTTATATTTTAAATAGTGAACATGGGTCGAGTGTTACATCATTTGAAAGGTCTTTTTTTTTCTCAATTTAGCACACTAATTTTTTTGGCAGTTTTATCAACTGGTTTAAAAATTATTCACAGTTGAAAATGCAAAACGCATGTGCTGATAGTCAATATTTTGTTGGTTTGTAAACAAAAAGTTGACTATCAGAACATTTCTTATCGGAATGAGAGAAATGCGGTTTATTATTTCAGTTTATCGGTCGGTTTGATACTTGATAGTACTACCGAAAATTAATTTCACAATGGTGTATTCTGTAGAAGAAAGACTTGAAATAATTACTCTTTTTTTCAAAAACGATGACTGTGCCAACCGTACCACAAATTTGTTTAGTGATCGACATCCGAACCGACATGTTAGCAGAAAATACATTCTGGAGTTAGTTGCAAAGTTTCGACAAAGTGGTTCAGTAGCCAATAAAAAACGGGATCCAGAACGTGAGTTTCCGGTTAGAAATGAGACTACTGAGATTGAAGTTTTAGGACAAATTGCTGCAGAGCCAACTTTGAGCACGAGAAAATTTGCCACTGTTTCAAACATCAAAAGAAGAACTATTCAGCGAATATTAAAGCATCATAAATTTCACCTGTATAAAATTTATCTTGTACAACAACTGAATGAAGATGATTTTGATCGGCGGCTGGAGTTTTGTGAAGTTATAACTGCACGAATAGCTGATAACGGGAACTTTCTGTTCAATATCTGTTTTTCAGACGAGTGTACGTTTTATTAAACTCTACAATCAATCGTCATAATTGTCGTTATTCGGCAGATAATAATCCAAGAAATTTTCACGAAGTCCACACTCAAACTCCACAGAAATTCAATATCTGGACTGGCATTTTTGTAGACCGTTTAATCGGACCAATTTTTCTTGATGGCAATTTGAGTGGCGAAACGTATTTGGAGTTACTAGAAGATATCGTTTACCCTCTACTAATTGACATTGTTGAAAATGATAATCGCTATCAAGAAAATCAATTATTGTTTCAACAAAATGGAGCTCCTCCGCATTTTTCACAGCGTTTTCGGGAGTTTTTGAACAGAGAGTTTCCAGGACAATATATTGGGCGTAGAGGTGCTATTGAGTGGCCCCCTAGATGACCGGATTTAACTCCTTTAGACTTATTTCTATGGGGCCATTTAAAGAGTAGAATTTACGCAACAGATTTGTAGTCTCTGGAAGAATTACGACGACGCATTGTTGAAGAATGCCGTCTAATAACTCTACAAATGCTCCAGAATGTCAGAGCTCGTTTTGAAAAAAAAATGGGACTTTTGTATGGAAGCTGGTGGTCAACAATTAGAACACTTATAAATAGTTTTGAATGTTTGGTTTTGTTTTTTAGTTTTTTAACGAAAAATTGACTAATTAGTGCATTTCTTATCACTATGGATGAAATACGTTCTTGCAATTTCAACTGTGAATAATTTTTAAACGAGTTAATAAAACTTCCAAAAAAATTAGTGTTCTGAATTCAGAAAATAAAGAGCTTTCAAATGATGTAACACTCGACCCATGTTCCCTCTTTAAAATATAAGGGTTGTTATCACCACCCTTAAGGGGTTGATGTGACAAAGTTGAGTTTTATGTCAAAACATGTCCCCCTCAATATTAAAATTGACGTATTTCAGTGTTTCTTAAAAAAATTCCCTGGACGCAAATCGGTCTGTTTCGTTTTCAATGCGCCAGCCTGTATAGTCTGATTCTACGCTTTTTTTAACGGAGAAAATAAAAAATATCCTCTTTTCACACAGTAAATCGATAATCGGAAAAACCATATATAACCAGTAGTAAAAGTTCGGACGCAGTAAGTGCGTTATGGTGGTGAATTTACATTTATATTTATTTTCAAACAACTTAATTTCTTCTTAACCTAGAAAATTCTGTTTTGCTATATAACTTTATTACTTTAGGAGATGCAATTCTTCTACAATTTTTAGTAATTTGACAAATTTTTATTAAAATTTGGTATCAAAATGCACTTGATGCCTCCAGACTTTGTAAACCTGATTTGGTATGTTTTATTAATTATATTATTTTAATCTCTTTTCAGACTGCTGCCTGTAATCGATCACACTCTTGTGCAGTACGCCACTTCAGCTGCAAAACATTACAACAGGGAGGAAATATGCACAATTATGGACGTGTTAACGGGTATAGAGTCAAGACAGATGACTGTGTATGTGTTTTACTGTTTGAACAAACTTTGTTAGCAATTAACGAGAAGATGAAGAACCTGCATCTCGAAATTTTTGAGCACAGATTTAATTTCCTGTCTATAAATAAGCTGGAAGATATTTTTAAAAAGCATAATTGTATTTTCGAGGCATCTTGTTCTTGCAAAAGGACCTCAGAAGCTGAGAATAATGGTCAGAATGAGACTCTGAATATACCCAGTGTCAATGAAGATGTGTTAGAGACGAAGGAATTTGAAGAAGATTTTGTGGCAGATTTGGACGTAGATGATATGTGGGACTACTACGAGTCTAAAAGCAGATATATTCATAATTACACCGAGGAGGATATAAATTAATAGTTTTGGACCTAAGTCACTAACTTAATAATTTGTTTTGTTGTAAGATTTTAATGCCATTGTCTATAATGTTTAATAGTTTTTCTTTCAAATCCCTTTTGATATTTTTCATGTTTGTATAAGTTGTAATAAATACATTTAAAAAATATAGATTTTTTTATTGTTATCGTATTACGATGTATTCTCTTTTAGCCTAGTTATTGTGTAGTCTATAAACAATTTGAACAAGTATGGCGATAACGAGCAACCTTGTCGTATACATTTCCTTTTTAGTGAATTTTCATTACCTTATAGAGGTCATGATAGTGATCCTTTGTGAAAATTGCTTCAAATGAGTACGAACTAGAGCTACTGGAACTCATGTTTGGGTCCGTTAAAATTTTTAGATGAAGTTGGTACGTCAAAATTTGGACCAAAGTGATATAAATTCTATATTTCACAGGCACAAGTATTCTCTTTCTTCTTTTCCGAAAAATTCGCTAATAAGGAGATCTGTGTTTATATATATATATATATATATATATATATATATATATATATATATATATATATATATATATATATATATATATATATATATATATATATATATATATATATATATATATTCATAAGTGGTGACCAAAAATGAAACCCCATGTTCTTTGAACAATTTTAGAGAGGGTATGTCGTATAATAATTTTTCCTATAATGCTTCATTAAAAAGATACAGGGTGTTGAAGTTGAATTTCAAAAAATATAATTTCCCAATTTTTTAAAAAGTAGCAGATATATTTTGCTGAAACTTCGCTTGTGTAGGCTGCTATGTAAGGCGCGTATTCTACCATAACAATTGAATCGGCTAATCCAACAGTGGCGCGCGTACACACATGTCATTGGTTATCCCTCAAGAAAAAAACGGGTAAGCCAATGATATTTTTTTTATTTTTCATTTTTTGAATCTTGCTTTCATTAGTGAACAAAATGATTCTCATGATAATTTTCTGTAAGACGCTTATTTTACGAGTAAGTAAGGAACCAGTTAAGTGTTTTAGAGCACAGTTCATGATTTTTAACCAGTCGTTGTTTGGTAGAAAATCGCAATGATACACTTTTATCAGGCTTATAGTAATTTATTTATTACAATAAATGTTCAAAAATGCCTCCATTGGCCTGAATACATGCACGACATCTTTTCAATATGGAAAATTTAATGTCTTGAGGATTCATTGTTGCTTGAATATGACACAAACCATTATTTATCAGTTGTTGTAGCTGCTCTGGTGTATATATTTGTTCAGTGTAGACCAGTCGCTTAAAATCACCCCAAAGATAGAAGTCAAGTGGGTTAAAGTCCGGTGATCATGCAGGCCAATGTACTGGTCCAGTTCTGCCAATCCATCTTTCATTATAATGTTCATGTAGCTATGTAACAACGTTTCGACTATGATGCGCTGGTGCACCGTCATGCTGGTACAACATTATACCTCCTGAAAACGATCGAGAAAAAACCCTTGGTGTAGGTTGACGGCGAGTGGGAAACCTACGTCGATATTCCCGACAAGCAGCTAGAGCATTTCCATCTACATATCCGTAGATAAAAATTATATCTGCATACTCTTCTGAGGTGTACTCCATTATAAGAAGTAAAAGACTAGAAAATTTTGCAATTTTACAAAGTTTACCACTTACACCTATTCAAAATAATAACTTGTTAACCTAAACGTCAAGTGACACTTAATGACAACGTTGGCAAACCAGACTACTACTTACTAAAATACAACAAAGATAATCGTCGTACAAAAAATTATCAAGACATTAAATTTTCCATATTAAAAAGATGTCGTGCGTGTATTCAGGCCAATGGAGGCATAAAAGTGTATCATTGCGATTTTCTACCAAACAACGACTGGTTAAAAATCATGAACTGTGCTCTAAAACACTTACCTGATTCATTGCTTACTCGACAAATAAGCGTCGTACAGAAAATTATCTAGAGAGTCATTTTGTTCACGAATGAAAGTAAGATTCAAAAAATGAAAAATAAAAAAATATATCATTGGCTTACCCGTTTTTTTCTTGAGCGATAACCAATGACATGTGGGTACGCGCGCCACTGCTGGATTAGCCGATTCAATTGTTATGGTAGAATACACGCCTTACATAGCAAAGTTTCAGCAAAATATATGTACTACTTTTTAAAAAATTGGAAAATTTTATTTTTTTAAATTCAACTTCAACACACTGTATCTTTTTAATGAAGCATTATAGGAAAATTTTTATAGGACATACCCTCTCTAAAATTGTTCAAAGAACATGGGGTTTCATTTTTGGTCACCACTTATAAATCACTCTGTATATATATATATATATATATATATATATATATATATATATATATATATATATATATATATATATATATATATATATATCACACCGATAACAAAAAATAATAGGCCGATTTTGATTAAATTTGGTGAATACCTTACTTTTGCAAGTGGCTTGGATAAGTTCGTTAGCCAGGAAAATCTGCCCAGGTTTTCCCGGAATATTGTATGTTTTCTTTCGAAAAAAAAATATATCTCCGGAAATAACAAAGTAGGGGCAAACAAATTTGGTACGCGGGTTAACATCCTTATAGGTAAAGTACGTGCCAAAACTTAGCTCTGTAGGTGAAAACACAGAAAAGTTCTAGTCATTTAAAGAAAAGTAAATTGGGGTTTTCCTCAAAACGTCGCGATTTAAAACGTCAAAATTGGCAACATTTTACAAGAACCTGAAACTAATACCAACTATGGAAAGAAAATCTCTCAAGCAGAATTTTTTGCAAAGGCTGAAGTCTTATCTTCAATCGTGATTGTCCTTCATTTTACTAAAATATTTCCAGAAAATTCATTGCAAATAGACCTGATGCTTTGGCACTAGTCTTAGCTATGGACTTTGTCGTTTAATGGTATAGAATTTTTGTCAAATTTTCGTAAAAAATCAATATAGCTCAATATATCCATTATTATACAAGATACGAAAAAAATTTGTATACATAATTATAGGGTGTCTTGAGATACATCTTAAAAAATATTTCTACAATCACAGGTTGGCCCATAAGTCGTTGGTGATACAAATTTTCTTTTTTTTTATCGAACACGACTTATGTTATTGCATTTTTGAAATTCGGGACGCAGCAAGTGCCTTATGGAAACGAATTTTCATTAAATGCTTCAAATTTGAATAGCTCAATTTGCTATTAACTTATAAGGTTGACCAACAAACCAGTTTTTTCGGATTTTTTTTCCGAAAGTAAACTTAAAACATTTTCAAACAATAAAGTTATTTTGATGAAACGTGGCACATTGTTTTTACTATATAGGTTATACTGGTAACCAAATTTGATATCTACTTTCTTTAAAAAAAACACATATTTGCTATTAACAACATTTTTATGATAATTCACTGTCCTAACGCACTTGCTGCGTCGAGACTTTTATCTGTTTAGATATATACAGGCTGATTCATTTCTATAGGAAAGCTCAATATAATTGTTATTATACAAGATACGAGAAAAAATTGTATACGTTAATTATAGCGTCTTAAGCTGCATCTTATAAAAATATTTTGACAGTCACAGGGTGGTCCATAAGTCGTTGGTGATCACTACAATTGTTTTTTTCGAACAGCCTTATATTATTGCATTTTTGCATTTTCTATCTAAATATGATGCATGTTTGTAAGAAAAAAAATCTAGACGCAGTAAGTGCGTTTTGGTAGCGAATTTTCATGAAATGCTTCAAATTTCAATAACTCAATTTGCTGTTAACCTAAGGATTGTTGGCTAGGAAACCAGTTTTCTCGGAAACATTTAAAGTTTATTTTTGAATTTTTTTTTGTACATTTTCAAACAATTTTGATAAAATATGGTATATTGTTTCTACTATATAGGGTATACCGGTGACCAGATTGTTGCCTGCTTGCATTATAGAGACATATTGACTGAATAAACTCTCCAAAGCACGGACCTCAATTTTGGGACACCTCTATAAACATATAAAAATTTGAATGAACTTCTGAAATGGATTTTGAAGGTCCTCATTCTTGTTCATTTGAAAAAAAAAATTACATCTATAAATGAAATTTCCCTAATGAAAATTCGCTAAAATTACTTAACCTTAATATGGAAGGGTTCGAATTCAACCGGAAACGGTAAAATATTTTAAATAGAAAAAATTCGAACATACTTTACATTCTCAAATTTTCATAATTTGTGGATGTGTATTTTTCTAGAAACATATCATTAAGTTTTGTTTATCTTGTATACTAGCATAAAATCATGGTGCCGTCGGCAAATTAGAATTGATATATTTTTGGGCTTGCGATATTATATTGAAACCCAAAAACAGAGACAAGATGTTAATTTTAAAAATCTCGGGACGCAGCAAGTGCGTTACGGTAGTGAATTTTCATAGAAATTATCTGGCACCAAAAATTTTATTATAACTTTTTTTTCTTGTAACATAGAAATCTAAATTTTGGTGTATAGTTTACTTTTTATATCGTAAACCTACCTACTAAATTTGGTTATCATTGATTTTTTATTTTTTAAGATAAAAATTTTTTTCAAATGAAAACTCAAAATTTTTTCAGAAAACGTCGTCCGATTTTTTTGATTAACAAACTTATCAAAGCCATTTACAAAGGAAAGGTACATGCCAAATTTTATCAAAATCGGCCCATTATTCTTTGAGATAAAAATTTTTTTCGAATGAAAACTCAAAATTTTCCCGGAAAACCTCGTCCGATTTTTCTGACTAACAAACTTGTCAAATCCATTTACAAAAGGAAGGTATATGCCAAATTTTATTAAAATCTGCTTATTACTTTTTGAGATAAGAATTTTTTTCGAATGAAAACTCAAAATTTTCCCGGAAAACCTTGTCCGATTTTCCTGAATAACGAACTTATCCAAGCCATTTACAAAAGAAAGGTACTTGCCAAATTTTATCAAAATCAGCCCGTTATTTTTTGAGTTATCGGTGTGACACATACACGACTTTTGAATTTTGAAAAATTTTTTGCAAATGAGCGCGAACTAGGACCCCTAGAACCCATATCCGGGGTCAGTTTCAATTTTTATATGTTTATGTTTATATATATATATATATATATATATATATATATATATATATATATATATATATATATATATATATATATATATATATATATATAAACATATAAAAATTGAAACTGACCCCGGATATGGGTTCTAGGGGTCCTAGTTCGCGCTCATTTCCAAAAATTTTATCAAAATTCAAAAGTCGGGATATCCCCATTAGTGAATTTTTTCTACGAAAATTCACTAATACGAAAGAATAATTCCTAACCATTTAGTTCAAGTTATTTTTGTCTTGAAACTTTAAATTACCGTTATACAGAAGATAACGTCTTCTGGGAACAGGTAGGTATTTACATTCCTTTGTCAAAAATAAGGAGAAATTTACTACCCTTATCTATCATATCCCGTTAGAGTATTTAAAAATACATAAATAGGCAGAGACCAAAAGAATTTTGAACGTGTACTTCGAGTGTTTGGACACCCAAAGTTTTACTAGTGTCTTTTGCTTTTTAACCAGTAACTAGAAGTGCATATCCTATAAATTGGTAGAATCAAGGACCTGTATGCTGTGTTTAGTGTTTTCTGTATTCAAATAGAAAACATTTTATTTGTGCCTCTCCCTTAAGAGTTTTAAGTCATTATTGTTACAAACAGATATCGCAGTTAAAAATGTCTTTCCCAAAAGCCAACAGATTTGACGATTCAAAAATTAGTAAGTCCAAAATTTATTTATACTTTGAAAAAAATTATATCTTTGTAAAGGACATGTGTTAAATATTAAAATATGTAATCTCTGTGGCTAATTTTTCTTCCTAAATTTGCGAAACACTAATAATCTCGTAAAAATATATTCACAAATTTTGTTATTATTATTAAACTTTAGTGTATTTAAAAAAGTCTGGAGGCATCAAATTTAGAGTGTTCCCTAAAAAACCGGTTTCTTGGTCCACCTTATAGGTTAATAGCAAATTCAGCTATTCAAATTTGTAGCATTTGATAAAAATTCATTACCATAACGCACTTGCTGCGTCCTGAATTTCTTTTCTTACAAACATGCATTATATTTCGGTGGAAAATGCAATAACATAAGGCGTGTTCGATTAAAATAAAAAGAAAATTTGTATCACCAATGACTTATGAGCCAGCCTCTCTTTGTGGAAATATTTTTTAAGATGTATCTCAAGACAGCCTATAATTAATGTATACAATTTTTTTCGTATCTTCTATAATAACGGATATATTGAGCTTTATCGATTTTTTACGAAAATTCGACAAAAATTGTATACCATTAAACGATAGCTAAGACTACTGTCAAAGCATCAGAGATAGGGTCTATTTGCAATTAATTTTCTGTAAATATTTTAGTAAAATGAAGGACAATGGCGGTTGAAGCTGAAACTTAAGGGTTTGCGGAACACCCTTCTTGCGACATTTTCTTTACATAATCCGTATTTGTTCCAGGTTCTTTGCCTTGATGTTACGAATTCTGACGTTTCAAATCGCGACTCTGACGTTTTTTTCGAAAGAAAACACAAAACTTTCCGGGAAAACCTGGGCCGATTTTCTTGGCTAACGAACTTGTCCAAGCCACTTGCAAAAAGAAGGTACTCACCCAATTTGATCAAAATCGGCCCATAATTTTGTGTGTTACCGGTGTGATGTATATATATATATATATATATATATATATATATATATATATATATATATATATATATATATATATATATATATATATAAACATAAAAATTGAAACTGACCCCGGATATGGGTTTTAGTTTGCGCTAATTTGAAGAATTTTTTTCAAGATTCAAAAGTCGTGACCTCCTCATTAGTGAATTTTTTAAAGAAAATTCACTCAAACTATATGTATGGCCATGACCAAAATTATTGCGGCCAAAAAAAAAAAGTTAAACAATTAGGTCATACATACGAGGGTAGTTAGGTAGTTCTTTAAAATTCCTTACCATTTATTTACAATCATCCACCCCATCTTGGTTGTACCACCCTGCATATACAGAGTGATTCATTCGCAATGTGAAATCCGAAAGCTGGAGATAGTACAGGTTAAACTGTGACCATTGGCGCAAATATGTCTTATAGAAAAGTTGATAGTTTCGGAAATAGTGGGTGCTGAAAATAATGTGTGTACACACTATAATTGTAACCAAAGTTTTTCAGAATGTAATTTAACAGAATTTGGAAAATGCGGCGAATGATATTCATAGTCTTTAGAAAAGGACATTACTGTGCGGTATAAAGTTAAATAGAATAAATAAAGATGGATACAATTTGGTCCCTCTGATGACGCTAACTTTATTAGCGAAACGATTGTCAGGTCTCAAAGCTATATTGTGATGGCTGGCTTCTCCGAAATTTATTTATCAGTGCTCATCACATGTTCCAAGCTTCACTCAGAGATGGATATATTAAATGACTCAGCCGTGAGTGACACAAAATTCGAGTGAATTTTCATATCAAATTGATAGACAAAATTCAGATGCTGTAAAGTGAATGGCTTATAAAAATAAGTAACTTAAATGTAACATAAATAAGTTTAAACGGGTTCAATGATATGCTTAGGAGAAAAAGTAAGTTGCGTTACATAACACAAAGCTTATTAAAGTTCGCTACTATAACGCACTTGCTGCGTCCCGACTTTTAGTGAATTTTTATTAAAAAATTCACTAATAGAGAGGTATCGATGGTGAGACTTTGCAAAATTTTTTTCAAATGAGCGCAAACTAGGACCCCTAGAACCCATATCCGGGGTCTGTTTATATATATATATATATATATATATATATATATATATATATATATATATATATATATATATATATATATGTCCAACCGATAACTTAAAATTTTGAGTTTCCTTTTAAAAATTTTTTTTTTTTTCCTAAAATTACAAAGCTGTTTTAATGGACTTTGACGCATATGTTGCCTTCGAAGTATCCTTACTACGTACCAAAATTAAACTTTCTAAGTTTATAAAAAATTGGGTTGTTCAAATTTTGAATTTTCTTTCGAAAAACATTTTTTTCCCGAAAATACAAAATTATTTTAATGAAACTCGGTGAATATGTTGCCTTGGAAAAGATCTTACTACACACCAAGCCACCAGCTTTCTAAGTTTATAGAAAATTGAGTTATTTAAATTTGACACATTTAATAGAATTCACTACCATAACGCACTTGGTGCGTCCCGAACTTTTTTTATTTAAAATATCTCGTAAACGAAACCCGATCTGGAAAAAAGTAATTTTTGGTTTTATGCTTAGAATTCGATTTTACATAACAGTTCATTTTGTCCTTCAGTTACAGAATATCCTGAATAAACGTATAAAAATTCAAACTGGAGCTGTATATAGGTTTTAGGTGAGGCACTAAAATGCCATTATTTAATGAATATTTTACCATCGTTGATAAGTGTTTTTTTACGAAAATAAGTGTCGACTTTAAGTTTAACGAGACGTGCATTTTAACTTAAAACATTTTTTTAAATAGACTGGCTATAACAGTAAAGCCAGACATCTTCAAAGTTTTTTTTTTTACAAAAACAGGCTACATTTTTCTCCGAAGGCGAATAAGAAAGAAAAGGAAAAGACTATGTTGATTTTTGTATAAGGGTTAATGATTTTCAAGAAAGTTTGTAAGTTATTTAAGATATTATCATTTTACCTTTCTTTTACTAGAAACAGGCTAGAACATTAATACTTTCTCCGAAGGTCAATGAAAACGAAAAGAGAAAGATTATCTTAATTATAGTTTCAGAGTTAACTGAGATTGTGTTTCTGAAAAGCAGGTAATAGATAAATTCTTTTGTTAACAATAAGACTCACTAAGGAACTAGTCCCCTCCTCTACCTATTTGGTTAGAGTTTTTCAAAATATAAACTGGCAGAACCTAAGAGCCCCATTGTAAGTTTGTTGCTTCTAAAGTTCAGACGAGGAAAGTGTTACTTGTGTCATTTGCATCTAGCATTTCAAGTCGTTTTCACTAAATAGAAATATCTACATCTCTAAAATGTCTTTTCCAAAAGCTGAGAAATTCGTTGAGCCAGCAATAGGTAAGCAAAATATGCACATATATTTTCTCTTAAAATCTTACATTTTTAAAATCATTCTAGAATATATAGGTTTATAAAAGGGTTTAAATGTGTAAGAAAAAACACAATTTACTGCCTGGCTTCGGCCATTCTAAAATATTTGGAGCAAATGATTATTTTTCACTAGTAAATGAAGATATAGAGACTTCTTTTTTGGGCCCACCAGTGGTTGTTTTCTTCTCTGTAATTACATATACATTTTAAAGACGTAATATGTAATTCTTATTTTCTAAAATTGTTTTGATAAAAATACCTTAACGTAACAAGATATTAGAAGTATTGTATTCTAGGAATAAATTAAAACCTCTAGACGCAGCATTGGCGTTATGGCACTGAATTTTCATAAAAATGTTTTTAAATAGCAAATATGTGTGTTTTTTTTAAAAGAAAGCAGGCATCAAATTTGGTTACCAGTATAACCTATATAGTAAAAACAATGCGTCATGTTTTATCAAAACAACTTTATCGTTTGAAAATGTACAAAAACTTCCCAAAGAAATCTTAAACTGTTCCCGAAAAAACTGGTTTCCTGGTCAACCTTATAGGTTAGTAGCAAATTCAGCTATTAAAATTTGAAGCATTTAATGAAAATTCGCTACCACAACGCACTTGCTGTGCCTAGAATTTATTTTCTTACAAAGATGTATTATGCAAAAATGCAATAACATAGGACGTTTTCGATTAAATAAAAAAAAGAAAATTTAAATCACCAACGACTTATGGGCCACCCTGTAATTGTGGAAGTATTTTTTAAGATGTATCTCAAGACATCCTATAATTAATGTATACAAATTTTTTTCGTAACTTGCATAATAACTGATATATTGAGCTGTAATGTTTTTTTTTACGAAAATTCGACAAAAATGATATGCCATTGAACGATAAACTCTATAACCAACACTACTGCCAGTGCATCAGAGAAAGGGGCTATTTAAAATTAATTTTCTGGAAAAATTTTAGTAAAATGAAGGACAATGACGATTGAAACTAAGATTTTAGGCTTTGTAAAACATTCTTCTTGATACATTTTCTTTCCATAGCTCATATTAGTTTCAGGTTCATTGCCTAAATATTACCAATTTTGACGTTTTAAATCGCGACTTTGACGTTTTGAGAAAAACCCAAATTTATTAGTGAATTTTCTTAAAAAAAATTCACTAATGAGGAGATCCCGACTTTTGAATTTTGAAAAAATTTCTTCAAATGACCGCGAACTAGGCCCCCTAGAACACATATCCGGGGTCAGTTTCAATTTTTATATGTTTATATATATATATATATATATATATATATATATATATATATATATATATATATATATATATATATATATATATATATATATATGTATCACACCGATAACTCAAAAAATAATAGGCCGATTTTGACTAAATTTGGTGGAAAAATTCCTTTTGCAAATGGCTTGGATAAGTTCGTTAGGCAGGAAAATCTGACCAGGTTTTCCCGGAAAATTTTGTGTTTTTTTTAGAAAAAAATTTATATCTCCGGAATTAACAATGTAAGGGCAACCAAATTTGGTACGCTTATAGGTATCCTACATTATTATATATATATATATATATATATATATATATATATATATATATATATATATATATATATATATATATATCGCATCGATAACTCAAAAAATAATGGGCCGATTTTGATAAAATTTGGTACGTACCAAATACGTTTCTATTATCAAACTTACCCTACATGCCTAAATTCAGATCTCTACCTTGAAAGAAAAAAAGTTATAAACATTTAAAAAAAAATTTGGGTGCCACTGGTGATCAGAGGAAAGCACAACAACAAAATATTATGTGTGACTAACAAAACCAATACATTACATACAACTGTTAAGTTTTCTTGATGCAAAAAGGTCAAGAAGTAACAGAAAAAATATTTTGAACATTTTATCATTTTTCTTCTTAAAACGTCAAAGTCGCGATTTGAAACGTCAAAATTTGCAACTTTCAGAAAAACGAATTTTAAACAAATACGGATTATGTGGAAGATATATCGTACAAAGTGTGTTTTACAAAGCCTTAAGCTTCAGCTTCAATCATCATTGTCCCTCAGTTTACTAAAATATTTTCGGAAAATCCATTTCAAATAGACCCTCTTTCTGATGCTTCGGCAGTAGTTTCAGCTATAGAGTTTATGGTTTAATAGTCTATATTTTAGCAAATTTTCGTAGAAAAAATTCGTTATTGAAAGGACCGCCACTTACGAATTTTAAAAAGATTTCTTCAAATGAGCGCGAACTAGAACCTCTAAACCCCATATATGGGATCAGTTTCAGTTTTTGTCTGTTTACAGATATACAGGGTGACGCATTTCTACGGTAAAGCTCCTTATATCCGTTAGTATCTCGAGCTGCATCTTATAAACCTATTTTGACAATCACAGGCTGGCCCATAAGTCGTTGGTGATACACAATTTCCCTTTTTAATAGAACATCGCCTTATGTTATTGCATTTTTGTGTTTTCCATCCAATTATAATGCATGTTTCTAAGAAATGAAATTGATATCGTTCATCGTTTTTGAGTTATTTCAATTGTTTTGCAACTTTTCACGTTTTTGGTATATATTTCAAACACATCACAAATTGTGATACGGCGTTTTTATCAATAGATAGTGGAGCCCCATGGAAATTACGCATTCACAGAGCTTTTTGTTCGTGTTACTCGTCAAAAAACTCGAGCTGCCGTATACAGGCACTCTCAAATAGTGGCCGAATTTGAAAACTTTCCGAATTTTTGTGAAAAATATAATTTAGTGTAACATTACTGAAGGCAATATCAAAAACTGGTGATTTTTTGTAAAAGAAATTTTTGCAAATCTTCATAATTTTTTTTTTCAATGTTGGTTCTAAAGCTGTTTGTGAATAATTATATCTTGGCAGGAGTGTAAATAGCTTAAAGAGGTTCGTTGGCCAGGAAAAGAGGACCAGTTTTTTCTGGAACTTTTTAAGTTTATTTTCGGAAAATGTTTGTACTTTTTGAAACAACAAAGCAATTTTGGTGAAATATGGTACATTGTTAGCACTATATAGGTTATACTATCAACCAAATGTCCTTTTGAAAACAGACATATTTGTCATTGAAAACATGTTTACGGAAATTCGCTACCATAACGCACTTGCTGCGTCCAGACTTTTTGAGTTATCGGTTGGATACATATACATATACATACATACATACATACATATACATATATATATATATATATATATATATATATATATATATATATATATATATATATATAAATTGAAACTGACTGCAGATGTGGGTTCTAGGGGTCCTAGTTCGAGCTCATTTAAAACTTTTTTTTTGCAAAGTCTCACCATCGATACTTCTTTATTAGTAGGAACTTTTTTAAATAAAAATTCACCAATAAAATTAATAAATTGATACTTTTCTAAAATGCTTTCAAAATTTTAATGAAATATTGTCGATTGAAATTTTTTCCGAGGCCTTTCCTCTGAACATTTTGATCATGGGGTAACTTCTTCATTAATGTGACTATTTTTTACACGAATGTCCAATTAGTGAATTTTCGTAGAAAAAATTCACTAATGGGGAGATCCCGACTTTTGAATTTTGAAAAAATTTTTGCAAATGAGCGCGAACTAGGACCCCTAGAACCCATATCCGGGGTTAGTTTCAATATTTATATGTTTATATATATATTTATTTTTATATATATATATATATATATATATATATATATATATATATATATATATATATTTATATATATATTTATATATATATTTATATATATATATATATATATATATATATATATATATATATATATATATATATATATATATATATATATATATATGTATCACACCGATAACTCAAAAAATAATGGGCCGATTTTGATAAAATTTGGCATGTACGTTTCTTTTGTAAATAGCTTGGATAAATTCGTTAGTCAGGAAAATCGGACGAGGTTTTCCGGGAAAATTTTGAGTTTTCATTCGAAAAAAATTCTTATCTCAAAAAGTAATAAGCCGATTTTAATAAAATTTGGCATGTACCTTCCTTTTGTAAATGGCTTTGATTAGTTTGTTAGCCAGGAAAATCGGACGAGGTTTTCCGGGAAAATTTTGAGTTTTCATTCAAAAAAAATTTTTATCTCAAAGAATAATAGGCCGATTTTGATAAAATTTGGCATGTACCTTCCTTTTGTAAATGTCTTTGATAAGTTCGTTAATTAGAAAAATCGGACGAGGTTTTCCGGAAAAATTTCGAGTTTTCATTTGAAAAAAATTTTTATCTTAAAAAATAAAAATTCTATGATAACCAAATTTGGTAGGTAGGTTTACGATATAAAAAGTAAACTATACACCAAAATTTAGATTTCGATGTTACAAGAAAAAAAAGTTATAATAAAATATTTTGTGCCAGATCATTTTTATGAAAATTCACTACCATAACGCACTTGCTGCGTCTTCGACTTTTTTTTTTTGTTGAGAATTTTCGTTAAAAAGCTGGACTATGTTTGGACATTTCTTTATTACACTGGAAAACCAGTTGTCTTATAAATTGTAGATATAAACTAAACGAGAGAAACTCTGGACGCAGCAAGTGCGTTATGGTAGTGAATTTTCATAAAAATGTTTTTAATAGCAAATATGTCTTTTTTTTAAAAAGAAAAGCAGGCATCAAATTTGGTTACCAGTATAACCTCTATAGTGGGAACAATGTACCACATTTTATCAAAATAACTTTGTTGTTGGAAAAAGGGCAAATATTTTTCGAAAACTAACTTAAAATATCCCCGAAAAACTGGCCCGATTTTCCTGGCCAACGAACTTCCTCAATGTATTTAGATATACCAAGATATACCAAGATATAATTATTTACAAAAAGCTTTTCGACAAAACTTACAAAAAAAATTGTAAACAACTTTTTTGAGAAAATCCAAAAACATTTTTTTTACAATAACTTATTAAACATTAGGTACTAATTACCAAAATTTTACAAAAATTTCACAAACAATGATTTCTACATAAACAAATAAAGTTCGCTATTTTCCTGGATAACGAACTTATCCAAGCCATTTGCAAAAGGAATTAATTCACCAAATTTAATCAAAATCGGTCAATTATTTTTTTAGTTATCGGTGTGATACATATATATATATATATATATATATATATATATATATATATATATATATATATATATATATATATAAACATAGCCGCAAGGAGACAACTGCACACAAGTGTTTCAAGCTTATTAGCCATCATCAGTACGGTATAGCCAGGTGAAGATGTGAACACTCTGGATGAAGATGCAAAAATACACCGTGGCTTTTTTTGTTGTTGCCCTCGGATTGCGGGTCTTCCAAATATTGCTGCAATTGTGCACTGGTTGCCTGTTGTGACTCCGTGTATTTTTGCATCTTTATCCAGAGTGTTCTCATCTTCACCTGGCTATACCGTACTGAGGATGGCTAATAAGCTTGAAACACTTGTATGCAGTTGTCTCTTTGCGGCTTTGCCCTTAACCCTTCTCCTTGCATAGTACAGAAATGCCGTGTTATAAATCCTGTTATGGTTAATATAACTTCCCGGGTTCTGGATGCTCACGCAGGTGATTTCTTTGCTTCCGTGGCTTTTTTGGTTGTTGCCCTCGGATTGAGGGTCTTCCAAATGTTGCTGCAAATGTGCACTGGCTGCCTGTTGTGACTCCGTATATTTTTGCATCTTCATCCAGAGTGTTCCCATCTTCACTTGGCTATACCGTACTGATGATGGCTAATAAGCTTGAAACACGTGTATGCAGTTGCCTCCTTGCGGCTTTGCTCTTAACCCTTCTCCTCGGACGAGGTTTTCCGGGAAATTCTGAGTGTTCATTAAAAAAAAATTATATCAAAAAATGAAAAAGATATGATAACCAAATTTGGTGGGTAGGTTTACAATATAAAACGTAAACAATTTAGATTCCTATGTTACAAGAAAAAAAAGTTATAATAAAATATTTTGTGCCAGATCATTTCTATGAAAATTCACTACCATAACGCACTTGCTGCGTCCAGGCTTTTTTTATTAGAAAACTTTTAATTTCATCAATTGCCTCGTATTTCATGCTGAAATTAAATTAGGGGTTGAATGCGTGGGGGTGGAATATTGTTGACAAACATTTAGACATTTTTTTGATAAAGCGGGATAAAAAGTCTCAAAACATATAGAAAACTTGATTCTGGAAGGAAAATTTTTTTGTCTGTCGGGCGGTCGGTCTGTCGGCATGCACGTCTGTCTGTTAATAGCCGCAATAACTTTCGAACGAATGGAGATGTCATCTTTAAATTTGGTATCCAGGTAGTACCCGACAAATGAGCGCTTCGAATTATTTTTGGGTAAGATCGCTTCAGGGGGTAAGGAATAAATAAGGGGTGATTTGCTGAAAATTGACATTTTTCTATAAAACTCGAATAATATATCGTTTCAAAAGTTTATGGGTACAGGAATACAAATATTTTCTTTGTGGTCAAGTCATGGGCCCTAAATTCATTCCATGAAAATGTCTTTCTGAAGAGAATTAATTATCACAGCGAAGTGGAAGTTATCATTCAATTTTCAGCATTATTTTTGGTTGAATGTATATTTATTTCACTTTATATATTTTCACTTTCAGACTTCCTGGCATCTCCTGGAGACTTCAAATTAAGAGAACCAAATACGGAACTTTGTGGTCGCCAGACCATCAAAACATTAGGCTCTCTTATGCCGAAATCGTCAGAGGTAAGTATTTTAAAATTATTTTGAGTTTTCGTAGAAAAAATTCACTAATGTGGAGATCCCGACTTTTGAAAAATTTTTTGCAAATGAGCGCCAACTAGGACCCCAAGAACCCATATCCGGGGTTAGCTTCAATTTTTATATGTTCCTTTTGTAAATGGCTTGGATAAGTTCGTTAGTGAGGAAAGTCGGACGAGGTCTTCCGGGAAAATTTTGAGTTTTCATTCGAAAAAAATTTATATCACCGGAATTAACAAAGTAATGGCAACCAAATTTGGTACTGTAACATAAGAATATTATTGTTTAGTTATATTTGGTATTAATGTCAGGTTGGTTGGCACTAGTTATGTTTCTCAGCCTGTCGATATGCCATATTTATTATTATCGTTGTCAACACGCAATTATCCTTCTTGTCATTCTGGTTTATGAACTATGAATAATGATTTTGTTAAAATAAATCACTTATTAACTTAGTAAAACGTTGTTATTAACTGAAACTACAACGTTACATGGTGTCAGGTGTGGTTCATTGTTCATCTCAAATAACCAGCAAAGAAAATGCCAAGTGACGAAGAAGGAGCTGCTAGGGCTAGCGTGGGAGTCCGACCGCCGAAAGCGTTCAATTTTGGGGCTGAAAATCTCTCTATCGCTTGGAAACAATGGCTACAGCAATTTGAGTGGTATGCTACAGCTACGCAATTGGGGAAAAAAGCACCTGAAATTCAAGCTGCAACTTTTATGGCAACATTAGGATCAGACGCCGTCCCAGTGTTTAACAGCTTCAATCTTACGACAGCGGCACAAAAGGATTTAGCTACATTGAAAGATAAGTTCAATTCTCATTTCATACCGAAAACAAATATCGCTTTTGAAAGATACAAATTCAATAAAGCTTGTCAAGAACAAGGTGAATCCTTTGATGAATTCGTGACAAAGGTCAGAAATTTAGCTAAAACGTGTGATTTTCAAGCACTTCATGATAGCTTGATAATGGATAAACTTGTAATTGGAATACGTTCCGATAAAGTGCGAGAAAGGTTGTTTGCGGAAGAAAACTTAACGTTGAATAAATGTTTGTCAATATGTAGAGCTAGTGAGCAAGCTACAAAGCAGCTAGCTGAGTTGAAAAGTGAAGATATTACAGTTAATAAATTCAAAACTGAAGCAAGACACAAAATCGTGCAAAACAAAGTTACGACTGAAGAATTCGATTGTAAAAGATGCGGAAAAAAACACCGACGACAAAATTGTCCAGCATTCAATAAAAGTTGTGACAACTGCTCCAAAAAAGGTCATTTTGCATCACAGTGTTGGGCTAAAACAAAATCAAAAGCCAACAAGAAGCAAGAAAAGAAAGTTAACGCTGTAGAGAATGAAGAATCAAGCAGTGATGAAGAACTGTTCATAAATTCATTGAACACAGAACTAGATGAAGATAGATGGACTGAAATTATTGAAATTAAAAGTAAAAAATTCCATATTTATCTAGACTCATGTGCTGATTGTAACGTCTTGCCTTGGAAAATAGTCAAGTATTTTAATGAAGAGTTGAAACCATCGAAAGTGAAAAGACTCATAGCATTTGGCGACAATAAACTTCAAGTTGTGGGAGAAGTCGATCTGGAAGCAACTATTAAAAATCAAACTGCAATTGTTAACTTCAAAATTGTTGATAAGAAAGTTCCTGCGATTCTAGGAAGAGAATCTTCTACTAAACTGGGCCTTATTCAAAGAGTACAAACAGTTTCCATACAGTCAAATGAGAATCTGTTTAAAGGACTGGGTTGCCTCAAAAATTTTGAATATGATATTGATTTGGTAGAAAATCCTAATTTCCACATCAGGGCCCCTCGAAAAATACCACATTCACTTCATAATGATGTTAAACGTGAACTGGATGCAATGGTTAAAATGGATGTGATCGAACCAGTCAGTGAGCCAACACCAGTGGTCAGCCCAATGGTTATTGTCAAGAAAAATAATAAAATCAGACTTTGCCTTGATCCGACTGATGTCAATAAAAATATTTTAAGAAGAAGGTTTCCCTTAACAACAGTGGAAGAAATTGCAGCTAAATTAAAGGACTCAAAGTATTTTACATTGTTAGATTGTAAGAGAGGATTCTGGCAAATCAAAGTTACAAAGCGCACCCAACAGTATTTGACATTCGCAACGCCATGGGGAAGATATTCATGTAAAAGATTACCATTTGGCCTCGCTTCAGCACCAGAACTATTTCAGAAAATCATGTCTGATTTATTAAAGGACATTTCAAACGTAGAATGCTCTATGGATGATATTTTAATTTATGCCAAATCCAAAGAAGAGTTAAGAAAAATAACTGAAAAAGTATTGCAAGTTATTCAAGATTCTGGATTAAAGCTCAACAAGGAGAAATGCAAATTTGAAGTGAAGAAAATCAATTTTCTGGGTCACGTGATAACAGAAACAGGACTTGAAAGTGATCCCGAGAAGATTTCAGCGATTAAAACAATGAAGACTCCTGAAAATAAGAAACAACTTCAAAGACTGTTAGGTATGGTAACCTATCTAATCAAGTTTATTCCAAATCTGTCAGAAATTACGCAACCACTACGTGAATTATTAAAAAAAGATGTCGTATGGCACTGGGAACAGGAACAAGAAGTAGCAGTCAAGAAAATTAAAGAACTTCTAACTTCGCCGCCAGTCCTAAAGTTCTATGATGTAAATAAAGACGTAACGCTGTCAGTAGACGCAAGTTCATATAGTTTGGGAGCTGTCTTAATGCAAGAAAATCAACCAGTTGCTTATGCATCGAAAGCACTAACGCCAGCCCAACAGAATTACCCACAAATTGAAAAAGAAGCAGTGGCTATCAAATTTGGGTGTAAAAAATTCCACGAATACATCTATGGCAAAAAGCTATTAGTAGAAACAGACCATAAGCCTTTGGAAACAATTTTCAAGAAACCAATTCAAAGTGCTCCTCCTAGACTTCAAAAAATATTACTCGAACTAACATCTTATAGGCCAGAAGTAAAATATGTCAAAGGAAGTGACATTCCTATTGCAGATGCTCTAAGCCGTGACTGTAATAATCAAGAAATCGTGACCAAAGAAGAAAAAGATGAAGAGGAAGTAGTAATTGCCTTAGCCATGTCTGAGACTGCGCAATCTGAAATCACAACAGCTACAGAAGCTGATGAAGAGTTGAAAATTCTCAAGAGATTTATTCTAAATGGTTGGCCAGATAGCATCAAGGAGTTACCACAAACTATTCGCCACTATTTCAATTTTCGAGAAGAACTCTCAATTTACAACAATCTAATTTTTAAGAATGACCGAATCATAATTCCTCAGTCAAAAATTCACCACATGTTGAAACAAATACATGCTGGTCATTTTGGAATTCAAAGCAGCTTAAGAAGAGCCAGACAACTACTGTATTGGAGAGGGATGCATGAAGATATTTCTAACTTTGTAAATAAGTGCAGTATTTGTCAGCAGACTCAAAGTTCAAATCCAAAACAACCAATTTTGACGAAACCCATTCCAGACTTGCCATGGCAAATAGTCGCAAGTGATTTGTTTACATACTCTAATCGTGACTATATAGTGATAACTGATAGTTACTCCGGTTATTTAGACTTCAAACGACTTAAAAATTTAACGTCCCAAGAAATCATCAAACACTTAAAAGACTGGTTTTCAGTGCATGGAATTCCGGAAGTTTTCGAATCAGACAATGGTCCACAGTATTGTTCTCAAGAATTTAAGAAGTTTACAAAAATTTGGGGTTTCAACCACATTACTTCAAGCCCTCGATTTCCACGTGCAAATGGCTTAGCAGAGAAAAGCGTTGCCATTGCGAAATCAATCTTAAGAAAATGTGAGCTTGACAACTCTGACGTGCAACTTGCCTTATTAAATCACAGAAATATCCCACGAACTGAAGAATTGGGTTCACCAGCTCAAAGACTGATGAGTAGAATTACAAGAACACAAATTCCAATATCAAACGAACAATTGGCTCCTAAAGTTGTTCGTAATGTATCTGTAAATTTATCATTTGCTCGAAACAAACAGAAAAAGTATGCCGATAAATGTTCAAAACCAACAAAACCGTTAAACAAAGGAGATCGGATCAGAATGCAAATTGGTAAGCGAAATTGGAAAGAAGGAGTGGTTGATGAAACCCTAAATGAAAGATCTTACAATGTCACGCTTAAAGATGGTTCGACTTATTGCAGAAATTTAGCTCATCTCCATAAAACAGAAGCAAGCATCCCGAATCCCACCGAGATTGTTTCTACTCAAAACACCAAAGATGGAACAGAAGCAGTAGTTCAAGATAACTTGCAACAAAGTCCTAAATCAACACGTGTACCAGTGTCAGTGCCTGTTAATAATTCAAGTGATGATCGTATTGTTACTAGAGCTGGTCGTGTTGTTAGACCTGTTCAGAGGCTGGATCTGTAAAGGCATCTATGTTCAATTGTTAACATGTTTCTTATTAAGTGTGGATTGTAATATTTAATTGGGTATTTCTCTTGTTCTCCGTAAAAAGGGAAGATGTAACATAAGAATATTATTGTTTAGTTATATTTGGTATTAATGTCAGGTTGGTTGGCACTAGTTATGTTTCTCAGCCTGTCGATATGCCATATTTATTATTATCGTTGTCAACACGCAATTATCCTTCTTGTCATTCTGGTTTATGAACTATGAATAATGATTTTGTTAAAATAAATCACTTATTAACTTAGTAAAACGTTGTTATTAACTGAAACTACAACGTTACAGGTACGCTGGTTCATATCGTCATAGGTAAGCTACTTACCAAAATTTAGCTATGTAGGTTAAAGGACAAAAAGTTACAGGCGTTTAAAGAAAAATAAATTTGGGTTTTCCTCAAAACGTCAAAGTCGCGATTTAAAATGTCAAAATTGGTAATATTTAGGCAATGATCATGAAATTAATATGAGCTATCGAAAGAAAATGTCTCAAAAAGAATGCTTTACAAAGCCTGAACTCTTAGTTTCAATCGTCATTGTCCTTCATTTTACTAAAATATTCCCAGAAAATTAATTTCAAATAGACCCTTTCTCTGATGCTTTAGCAGTAGTGTTGGCTATAGAGTTTATGTTTAATGGTATATCATTGTGTCAAATTTTCGTAAAAAATCATTCAAGCTCAATATATCCGTTATTATGCAAGTTACGAAAAAAAGTTGTATACATTAATTATAGGGTGTCTTGAGCTACATCTTAAAAATATTTCCACAATTACAGGCTGGTCCATAAGTCGTTGATAATTCAAATTTTCTTTTTTTTTAATCGAACATGCCCTATGTTATTGCATTTTTCAATTTTCCATCGAAATATAATACATCTTTGTAAGAAAAGACATTCAAGACGCAGCAAGTGCGTTATGGTAGCGAATTTTTATTAAATGCTTCAAATTTGAATAGCTCAATTTGCTGTTAACCTGTAAGGTTGACCAGAAAACCAGTTTGTTCGGGAACAATTTAAGTTTACTTTCGGAAAATTTTCTACATTTTCAAACAATAAAGTTATTTTGATGAAACATGCCACATTGTTTTTACTATATAGGTTATACTGGTAACCAAATTTGATGCCTGCTTTCTTAAAAAACCTATTTGCTATTAAAAACATTTTTATGAAAATTCACTACCATAACGCACTTGCTGCGTCCAGAGTTTTTTCATTTATTCCTAGAATACAATACTTCTAATATCTTGCTTGTTAAGGTAGTTTTATCCTAAAAATTTTGGAAAATAAGAATCACAGATGACGTATTTAAAATGTATATGTGATTGCAGAGAAGAAAACAACCACTCGTGTAGACAAAAAAAAAGAAAGGTACATGCCAAATTTTATCAAAATCGGCCCATTATTTTTTGAGTTATCGGTGTGATACATATATATATATATATATATATATATATATATATATATATATATATATATATATAAATTTCATTTATACCCATCATTTAATATGTATTTTCAATATTTATATGCATGTTTTAAATATGAGGTTAGTTAAATTTAGCGCTTTTGAACGCACACATTGTCCCGATATTAAAAAAGAAATGGACCAGGCCTGAAAATTTACAAAATTGTTAGTTAATTGTATACAGTCTCCATCTATAACATTTTGTGTTAACTAGAGTTGCTATGCCGACATACTACCTGCTTTCGCACCGATATAGCGTCCCTGTCGTACGTTTCACAATGTACTACATTCTGACATCTTGCAACGATTGTAACTTCCATTGTTTAGATTTTTATCTACCATTTATTTAAATACCATAGCGTTACAGCTAACATTATCTGTCTTTGTCCAACATTGTAAATATTGCATTACAGAATCTGAAGTGATGTCGAGGATTATTTTAATATTAATTTGGAATAACTTTATTTTTCTTTGATCAAAAGACTTAAAAATTGGTACACAACCACTTCTGTCTATGTTGTTTTAAGTTGTAGATTTTCGTTAAAATCACTTAAAAAATTTGATATATTGCGTTTTAAAAAATGTTTATAATTAAGTTTATTTTCGAAACATTTTCGTACATCTTCAAAGATAAAATTATTTTGATGATATGTGGTACATTGTTTCTACTATATAGGTCATATTAGTAACAAAGTTTAATGCCTGCTTTCTTTACAAAACACATATTTGCTGTTTAAAACATTTTAATGAAAATTCACTACCATAACGCACTTGCTGCGTCCAGACTTTTTATACATAACATTGTTAATCATAGAGTTGTAACATTAATTTATTAAACACATTATTACTCTTGGTTTTCTTATCGCGATTTCTGAAAGTGTGATTGTAAAAATCGTAAAAAGCCTTCATTTAGGTATATACCTACACAGAGTTGGCCATATCAACTTGTCTTTGTTAAACCAGTGTTTCTGGATTAATCTTTTTTAAGGAAGTTACCATTGTGTTTTGTTGTTGTTGTAAAACACTGCAACGTGTAGGGACTAAAACTGAAGCCACTTAACTGACCGACAATATTGTTAATTCTGCGAATTTTCTTAAATTATGTAAATTTGCCTTGCGTTGTCGGTAAATGTTATTTAAATAAACTGGACAAGATCGTGTGTTTCACCCTCAACTTGCGAGGTTGCAATGTCACGCTATTCGCCACTATCGGTGTCAGGTATCGCTACTCTTGTAATAATGACAAAGAACGGCGTGAAATGCATAAAAAATTATATTTTTATTGGGCATCCGAAAAATAAGACAAATGGTTACAAAATGACAAAAATAGTCACATAAAGAATTAGCAGTTCAAAATTAATTGTATTTTTAGCCAGCAATAAGAGTTCCGCAAATTTTCTTGACATGTTCGAGACAAATCGACTGCTGGCGGTGGAAGCATTTATTAAAAAAAATTCTTTCAAGGAATTTTCGTACAAAAAGAATCGCTAATGAGGAGTTAGGGACTAGGTTTTGTATAACTGTTAAACGCTTACAAAATTTAAGCTGGAATTTTAAAATATATCGATTTGTTTTTAGACATTTGCTTTCAAAACTTCGAAATAAAACGTAATAATAGTGGGTCTCAATTTCGTGTTTTAGGCTACTATTATTTTTGATGTTTTAGTTTGATGTTTTGAATGCAAATTCGCAAAAACTAATCGCTAGATTTTAAAATTGCAGCTTTGAATAGAGAATCAAAAGAGCTTTCCAAAAAGGTAATACTTGACCTACCTTCCGTCATAAGCACAGTTGGAGAACCCAAATTACCGCAACACATTAAGAAAACCTGACTTACTAACCAACTTAGCGTCATCAGAAATAATTATAAATATCTTATATCCATAACTCTATTTATGTTCGCCTGCAGGCAGTCGGTCACTAATGATTTAGGGAAGTTCAACGAAACCAAAATTAACATATTTCGTTTCGCGGAAATATCTGTATTATTTTATTATCTATCGGATGTGCCTCTGCCGGTATTTCATAAAATTAGTAATTTATAAACTTATTTATGCTAGCACATCCAATAGCTAATAAGAGAATACAGATATTTCCGTCAAACAAAATATGTTAATTATGGTGTCATTGAACTTTCCTAAATTTTCAGTACAAATTGTAACATTAACATATACCAAGGTTCTGGCATTGTATTTGAGCAAGTTGAATGTCTGCATGTTCCGCCCTTGGGAGGGGGCGTAAAGCCGTCGGTCCCGTGTCCATGCGATGTTGGGCACGTTAAAGATCCCTACCCTCTTTACAGAAAGGCAGGGTTTCGGCAAAATTTCCAGGATGGTGAGGTGAACCTGCTCCCTGGCGTCGGTGATTGGCCATGGTCGCGGAAATAAGCCGACGTTAAAGAAACAAAACACACATACACACACAACTTCACTAAATCGTTAGTGACCGATTACCTGCAGAAGAATATAAATATTTAGAAGTATTCATCCTCTGATGACGCTAACTTGGGTAGTGCAACGATCGTCAAGTTTTTTAAAATGTGTTGCGGTAATTTAGGTTCTCCAAGTGTCCTTATCAGTGCTCATCACAGGTTTCAATATTCGCTTACTACCTTCCCTATTTAAATGAAGGTGGTGAAAGTCTCCCCTGCTAGCGTTTGTATGTTAAAGAATTCAGTTAGGATTCTAAAAGTGTCACCTCATAGACAAAATCGATGTGTTTTAGGGTTTCCCCAAACTGTCAACAGTTTTGCGGAAAACCCTGGTGCAACCTTTAATATTGGACACCATGTATAATTAATAAATTGTTTTCATAGATGTTAGATACAACTTCAAACTCACAGACTAAGTAATCTACTGATGCCTCACAACTTCCAACATGCAAATATGATTTTTCACTTTATTTCTTTTTTTTCTCTCTTTTCTCTTCAGTTGTCAAAAATAGTTAATTGTAATTATTGTTGTAGTTGTACTCTAAAACTGATCCAAATTTAACTGTGAAATATGGAATGGATCTACCTAATTCAGTGTTATGGAACTGGTGAACTATCTGATCCATAGCTTATCAGACTATTTCATTCTCATTTCTTTAATTATCTAAATGTCTTATAGAGGGATAAAAAGAAGGCGATCGTGATCCATTTCAACAACTTTTGTTAACGAATTTTTTTAATATCTTCAGTAGGAGGGTGCCTGGAATGACAATTATGCAAAATTTCAAAGTAGGCTTAGGATTTCAAAATGTATTCCTACTCAGTTTTTCTTTTCGATCATATTTTTCTAATAGGATTTTTTCATATCTCCTAGAGAAGGCGCTTTACTAGTGTGAAAAACTCGTTTTTTTTGTGAATTTCCAAGACATACTTGATTTTTGGAAATTAAAATTATGACACAAATTATTTTCTATTCAAGCAGGACTTATTCCCAGAAAATGAAGTTTAAATCCAGAAAATTACAATATTTTTCACTTATTCATACGTCGATCCGTAGACAGATTATATATATATATATATATATATATATATATATATATATATATATATATATATATATATATATATATATACAGGGTCGCTGATAAGTCTGGAAACGGTCGATTATCCGGGAAAATATACAAGGTGTCGAAAAAAGTTTTATACAAAAGTTTTTGGGTTCTTCAATGTCTACTAGGCGGTAATAATTTTATTTATACAGGGTTGGTCATACAGGCGTGGCACACCAATATTATTTTTTTTTAAATGGAACACCCTATATATTATTCGATATTTCAATCCTTCTCTTAATTTTGAGCAACATTTATGAGAAGCATAATGTACCTAAACTCAATCGTTTCCGGGTAAAAAAATAAATAAAAATAAACGCTACTGTTTTTAAAATCTATTGGATGAAGAACAAAAATAAATGAAAAGTAGAATATCTCTTGAAAACAATCTGTGAGTGTGAAAAGAACCGGTTGCGATGTTTTTAACATTGTTTGGAATCCCAAGATAAGATAAGATGCCCATAAGAAACGCAGTATTATTCTTTTGTTTTAAAATGTTTCCAGGACAACGAATGTCAAACATTCATTCAGTGTCAACAGTTTTGAAACATTAGTAATTTAGTGTCAACAGTTTTTGTGCAAAATGGCAAGTTTAAGTGAAACCGAACGTATCGAAATTTTAATGATGATAGGGTACGGTGATAGAACACGAAGTTTTGCTCAAGTGGTGATTATGTTCAATGAGTTGCATCCTGATCGGGAATCGATCTCCAAATCCACAGTTTCGAAAACTTTGCACCGTTTTCACGAAACTGGCGGTATCAAGGATAAACCTAGAACTGGAAGGCCAGTAACCGTTACAAATGAAGAAAATTCTTTGAATGTAATATTGGATGTGGTGGAAAATCCGAAAACTTCGGCACAGCAATTGGCTTTAAATCACAATATGAGTCGATATTCAATTCAAAAGATTACGAAGCGGGAAAAGTTCCGTCCATATAAAATTCATTTATTGCAAGAACTGAGTGAAGACGATTTTGATCGCAGAATCGAGTTCTGTGAACTTATTATGGAGAAGTTACGCCAAAATTTTAACTTTGCCAACCACATTTTGTTTTCCGACGAATCTACATTTTGTTTGAATGGACAAGTCAACCGACACAACTGTAGGTACTGGTCAGACGAAAACCCACATTGGATGGAACAAATTCACACCCAAAGACCGCAAAAAGTAAATGTTTGGTGTGCTATTATTGGTGCACATATCATAGGACCTTATTTTATACACGGTAATTTGAACTCTGCTCGATATCTGACACTTTTGCAAGAATCAATTGTTCCAGACGTTAGTCGATTATTTCCGAACAATAACGACCCAAATCTACCAGCGGAAGAAATATGGTTTCAGCAGGATGGGGCACCCCCTCATTTTGGAATTAAGGTACGGGAATATCTGAATCAAACCTTTCCTGGCAGATGGATAGGGCGCAGGGGAACTATTGAATGGCCAGCTAGGTCTCCCGACATGACGCCGCTTGACTTTTTTTTGTGGGGTCATGTAAAAAATTTAATTTACCAAAATAGACCGCAGAATATTGAAGAGTTGCAAGCAAGGATTGTGCATGAAATTAATAACATTCCTCAAAACGCTCTTGTAAATGCAGTGCAATGTTTTGTTAAGCGAATTCATTATTGTCAGGAGGTCAATGGAGAACACTTTGAACATCTTATAAAATAGGATTCCAAACAATGTTAAAAACATCGCAACCGGTTCTTTTCACACTCACAGATTGTTTTCAAGAGATATTCTACTTTTCATTTATTTTTGTTCTTCATCCAATAGATTTTAAAAACAGTAGCGTTTATTTTTATTTATTTTTTTACCCGGAAACGATTGAGTTTATGTACATCATGCTTCTGATAAATGTTGCTCAAAATTAAGAGAAGGATTGAAATATCGAATAATATATAGGGTGTTCCATTAAAAAAAAATTAATATTGGTGTGCCACGCCTGTATGACCAACCCTGTATAAATGAAATTATCACCGCCTAGTAGACATTGAAGAACTCAAAAACTTTTGTATAAAACTTTTTTCGACACCTTGTATATTTTCCCGGATAATCGACCGTTTCCAGACTTATCAGCGACCCTGTATATACAGTGTGCCCGTAATTGGTGATGCATGTATTGCGATCTCCGAAACTGTTAGAGATAGGAAAGCGGTTAAATAGAAAAAGTTTTAGACAATTCTGTTTGTAATTGAATGCCGGTTAGTTCACGATTTTATCTCTTTTGGTTTTTACGATATTAAAAAAAACTAAAATAACACATTTTCGAAAATACCCTGTATTTTCTTTGTTTATGAAAATTTCTGAAATCTGTAAAAGCTTTCTCGTAGCAACTTTTTACGTAGGAAACGCCTGTGTAGTCAGATTTTATTTTCAACGTTTCGATATTTTGGAACCATCATCAACTTTGTTTTTCATATCAGCGTCATATTGGATTTTCACGATTTTGAAAAGTTCCTGTTTTTGCCTTTACAAATGTGTATTACATTCAGTGAAAAAAGTTAGGTTATGGGTTGAAAAACGAAAAAAATATGATTTTGTTACGAATTTAGCAACGTCGCACAATAAAACACTCACACTTAAGGTGATTCTACTGCATTTAATCTCTTAACTACAATCAATAACAACATATCCTTATAAGTAATAGTTTTTCCTATGTGAAAATCTTTTGAAATCATAGAAATAACCCTTTTTGAAAATTTAACACAAAATGACATAATAAGTACTAAAATAAAATATCTAGTCTAAAGTTGAAAATGCGACCCATTTGCTTCTATACATTTCTTACATTTTTTATTACCGATTTGGTAACTCGATGAATTGTGTTACGGTTAACATTGGACAGAACATCCCGCGTTCGCTCTTTGAGGACTTGTCTGCTTTCTGGGGGATCAAATTCATATATTTCGTTTTTAATATGTCCCCACAAATAAAATTCTAATGGAGTGAGGTCGGGAGACCTCGCAGGTCACCTCACCGGGCCACTGTTAGATATTATTTTTTCACCAAATGTCTCATATAAAAAAAGTACTTCCCTGGAATTATGGGCGGGGCAGCCGTCATGTTGAAACCAAGCATTACGGAACTCATTATCTGGGAGAACTTCCATAATTGCTGGTACCATTTGATTTTGCAACATTGCAAGGTATCTGTGTCCTGTCAATGTTTGATCCTAAATAAAGGACCCAATTAGTTAATTTCCTATTAAAATAAAATAGTTTAATATTTTCTTACGATAGGAATATTAAAATAATTCAAAGGATAGAAGAATAATTATTTTTCAGAATAAAGCGAAAAATATCTCGCCATACATTCCGCACCAAACATTAAAGCCAAATCGAACTTGCAATCTACGCTGTTCCCGCAGTTGAGGGTTTTCGGTAGCCCAATAATGACGATTATGCTTGTTGAATATTCCGCAATTTGTACCATAAGTTTCGTCCGTCCATAGAGTGTTAGTTTCAAAGTTCAAATTATCTTGACATTTTCCCTGGTACCAATTGCAAAAGTTACTCTTCTGTTAAAATCACCTTCTCGAAGTCTTTGTACGATGGTGGGCTTATACGGACGATAATGTTGTTTTTCCAAAGGTCGTGAACCGTTGACTTAGCAATATGTAACTCCCTGCCAGCAATCCTTGTAGAGGACATAGGATTCTCATGGAAATATTCTTGACTACTTCTGTCACGATTTTCACTATCCTTCTCATAATTCTTAGACCGAGGTTTCCCAAAAGCTCCGAATTCAAGTAAATTCATTACAAGTTTAGAGAAATACCTTTTGTTGGGCTGTCGTCTATCCGGGTTATTTTCCAAATAATTGTTGACAGCCTTATCCGCATTCCTTTCATTTCTAATATATGATACTAACATATTAACCTTTTCTTCATTCGAAAAATTTTCTGCCATTCTGAACACTAGGCCCGAGTCAAGACATAAAACGCGTTTAAATAAAGACAAGCGTTCACAGGTCTGACAGAAGTCGTGACAGATTTAAAAATTTTCATTGGTCTAAAATCCAAAGCCTACTAGAGCATTAATGTATCCCGAATAAATATATTTCATCAAATTATTTACTGAACTTTTGGTTATTCCGAATATTTAAATAAGTTTTGGGTTATATTGGTGTTCTGAGAAATAATAATTCAATTCGTGCATGTATTTCTCAAAATGTGCGAAATGTATAGAAGCAATGAATGTTAAATTAGACCTTTTATCTTGGTAATTATTATGTCATTTGACACATTATTGGTTTTCCTTTCTTTTTTGTGTTAAAATTTCAAAAAAGGGTTATTTCTGTGACTTAAAAAGATTTACACATAGGAAAACTACTACTTATAAGGATATGTTGTTATTAATTGTAGTTAAGAGATTGAATTCAGTAGAATCACCATATGTGCGAGTGTTTTATTGTGCGACGTTGCCAAATTCGTAACAAAGTCATATTTTTTCGTTTTTCAACCCATAACCTAACTTTTTTCACTGAATGTAATACACATTTGTAAAGGCAAAAACAGGAACTTTTCAAAATCGTGAAAATCCAATATGACGCTGATATGAAAAACAAAGTTGATGATGGTTCCAAAATATCGAAACGTTAAAAATAAAATCTGACTGCACAGACGTTTCTTACGTAAAAAGTTGCTATGAGAAAGTTTTTACAGATTTCAGAAATTTTCATAAACAAAGAAAATACAGGGTATTTTCGAAAATGCGTTATTTTAGTTTTTTTTTTAATCGTAAAAACAAAAGAGATAAAATCGTAAACTAAACGGCGTTCAATTACAAACAGAACTCTCTAAAAATTTCCCCATTTAATCGCTTTCCTATCTCTAACAGTTTCGGATATCGCAATACATGCATCACCAATTTCGGACACACTATATATATATATATATATATATATATATATATATATATATATATATATATATATATATATATATATATATATATATATATATATATATATATATATATATGTGTGTGTGTGTGTGTGTGTGTATCACACTGATAACTCAAAAAATAATAGGTCATTTTCATGAAATTTGGCAAGCACCTTTGTATTGTAGGTGGCTTGGATAAGTTTGTTACAGGAAAATCGCGCCAGCTTTTCCGGAGAAATGTTGGGTGTTCTTTCCGAATTTTTTTATAACCGAAAATAACAAAGCTATGATAACCAAATTTAGATCTATACGTTACAAGAAAGAAAAGTTATAGGCATTTGTTTTTAAATTTTTTTTGTCAGATCATTTCTATGAAAATCACTACTAGAACGCTTTTGCTACTAGTGATGGGAAAAACGGTTATTTTCTGTTAACTGTTGAAGCCGTTAATTTTATAATAACCGTTGAAAATAACGCCTTCAGTTATTTTAAACTGGATAGTCGATCGATAGTATCCTACATTGCCAAAGCTGTGAGTGAGAGCGAGCACACTAGTATAAATGCATTATACTTTTACCCCGTTATTTCACGTAGTGTATAAATCTCAAATTTTGTCGATATGAAAAAGAAACAAAGGGTTAAGAAATTATAATAAGCGTGTCGTAAATCTTTTGCCACTCTGAAGTGAAACTTTTAGAAATCAGAAAGGAGTCTTATATTAGTATTTACTTAGATGTTTTAGGAATTATAAACTAGTCATTTCTAACAAATTTATTTTATGAGAGGTCTTTACGTAAATGTCAATGCCACATCAAGAATCAATAAATATCATTATTTATCACGTCTTGGGACGTTAGACGTTAGAACTTTTATTGCTACACATGGAGTGATTCTTAGAACTCCATAACATAACGCAGCTCATAAAATTTCGGTAAAGAAATTTGCCTTTATTCTGTACATATGGTTTGTTATTACATTATGCTTTTATTCTTTCTTAGAAAGATCTCTATCTCTAGTTACATTTTCGGTTCACTGGTCATCTTTATCAGTCCACTTTTAAAAAGTGTGCAAACAACAGCCAACAGTATAAAAAATTGAGTTTGAGTTTGAGTTAAAAAAAATTGGTAGATATATAGTATTAATTGTTTATTTACTTATTTTAATATTCGTTGTTTTAAAACTAGTTTCAAAAATTTCAAAGGGCTGTAACTTGGAGGAGAAGGGGTTTCAGGAAAAACTTAATCAAAAGGCACCCCTTATTTTTCGCCAAAGAATCACATCATATATATATATATATATATATATATATATATATATATATATATATATATATATATATATATATATATATATTCATTTAATTTTTTATATTTAAATGTATATAGATATTAAAAAATGTTGTATCATTATATTTTTTTATCAATTTGATAACTATTATCAGACAAACGAAAATGACGTGTTAACTGTTTTCTTAGGTAATGTATATAAATTTATATAAATAAATACTTTAATTTCACGTGAAATAACCCTATTTTGCGTTGTCTATAATGAAAGTAATAACACGTTTTTACAGAAATTCATCTTTTCACCCAACATTTTTTATTATTAAATATTTGGCTTTACATACTAGTGGGAAACTCAATTGTTTCAAAAATAACAGCTTCTCAATTTAACAGAATAACTCTGTGTAGTAGTGTCCGTATGCCGTATCCCCATCAACAACCGGTTAAAGTTAAAATTAAAATTAAACCGTTTTATTGTACCGAAGATCGCACGTCCCTGAAGCTGTGAGCGAGAGCGAGCACACTAGTATAAATAATAATGTTATGAAGTACAGTCCGCTCTATACTGTATAACCATACATGTTTAGCATTCCCAATCTCAAGGCTATTCATCCCGTTAAATAGTTAAATAACAGTTGCCGATGAAAACCGATGTTTATTCATCGAACCTAGTTGCAGTAGAACTGAAACAGACACGACTCCGAATTCTAGTTTAGTGTAACAAGCGTTACTTTTTAAGCTGTTATTTTTATAAATCTATAACTGGTGGTTACCGTTACCGCTCGGTAACCGTTTAAAATTAGCTGACAGTTAAATAACGACCCATCACGATTTGCTACGTCCATATTTTTTTTAGTGTTTTGGTTGATATTTTTTTTATCTCAAATTTTCTTGAATTCTTGTTGTAGAGTTAATGAAATAAACATTTGTGAAATTTACGTGTAAAAATTTTGTTGGGAATTTTCGTGAAAAAAAAAAAATTATAAAATTTTAAACTTTTTTAGCAAGTTTTCGTAGAAAAATTTTCCTGTAACATCATTTTAGTTTTTTTTTAAGTTTTGGAGAAAACAAATGGCGAGTTTTCGTAAAAACAATTGTTTCGAAAATGTTCGTGTAACACAGTTTTTTAACGAATTTTTTTGTAGAACATGCTAGTGTAGAACATGTTAGTGGGCCTAGTAAATCGGACCAATTTTTCTGAGAAATTTTTAAATTAATATTTGGAAAATTTCAAATCTTTGCAAATAATAAAATTAATATGGGAAAATTTGGTACATGAAGATAAATATTATATTATCAATATAGAATAAACATCTACCAAATGTGATGTCTGTCACTTGAAGGAAAATACTTACTTTTTTTCTGAAAATTTGCTAACATAACGCACTTGCTGCGTCCAGATTTTTTAAATTTAGTTATTAACATTTCAGACATCTATTAAGATTTGGCCATCGAATTTTTGTTTATTTTCTCATCTTAAACGAATTTAATTTTATCACTTCTATCCTTACAGCTGGTGCTCAGAGAAATTAGAAGAATGATTCGAGAAGAGCAAAATAAAAGACCTCAGATTGATAAGAAAATAACAAGCCATGTGGAAAATGGTGGTGATATACTCCAGTCACAATCAAAAGAAAACTTTGTTACTCGAGAAGAGCTTGACAGGTCGTTGAACAAAAGCCTCAGAAGCATTGAGAACAGTTGGTCTGAAAACTATGCCAGATTGAGTGGGCAGAATACTGAATTATACGTAATGATGCAGAGACTTCTGGAAATCAGGTCTTCCAAGGACGAAAAGGAAAATAATGTAAGTATTGTCTTTAACGCTAAATGTAGTCTCACCATAGTTAGAACCGCAGACCGGTTTCGCTCTAATTAGGGCTCCTCAATACGGTATACTAATTGCAGTGAGAACACACCTATTAAGTAATATGACTATAGTAGCCAGCCTCCTAGAACATTGTGAGATCTACGACACGGTCGCGACCTCGCTGCGGAACCAGGTAGTATGTTGTCACGACAGCTCCGAATAACACAAAATGTTTTAAAATATAGGCTGTGTACAAAAATGGGCTATGGCTGACACTTTACAAAATTATTAGTTGGTTGTACAGTTTCTATTTTTTTAACGACACAGCTGTTTCTTGCAATTATTAAAGAATCTTCAGAGGTCAGTATCTCACCAACCATGGGCCTCAGAGAAAAATTTTATATAAAAAATCGGCATGTTTTGAGGTCGTCTACACGCACACATTCTGTGCCCATTGCGTTGCGGATCAGTATATATATATATATATATATATATATATATATATATATATATATATATATATATATATATATATATATATATATATATATACTCCCACTGACATGGAGGCATTTTGTTATTCGTCTTATAATGTTTTGGTTCGTAGCCTTTCTGATTTGGCTCGAATTCAGTGAGTTGAAGGCACGTAAAACTCTACCTACCATGTCTTCTTTTGTGGTGGCGGGTTCGTGGTAAACTTTATTTTTGATGTAGCCCCAGATGCTTGCATCCAGAGGGGTTAAGTCAGGGGACCGTGGTGGCCATCTATGTGGGCCGTTATTGGCAATCCACCTGTCTTCAAAATGTTGTTGCAAAAATCATGACCTAATGGAAACTGTGGGGCGGTGCTCCGTCCTGCTGATACCAGCTTGTTCTAGCTTCTTCTAAACTTAATGTGTTGAGAGAAACTAGAATTACTTCGTGCAAAATATTATTATAACTCATAGCAGTGAGATTTTCATTGTATAATTTAATCCCAAAAATCATATCGTTCTTAATTGCACAAAACACATTGAATGACCACCTGTCTTGGAAATAGTTGATCCTGGTAACATGGGGATTCTCATCTGACCAGAAGTGACTATTGTGGCGATTGTGCATGCCATTTTTGAAGAACTTCGCCTCATCGCACCAAATAATTCTCTTGCAGAAATTCTCATCTTCTTGTGTTTTCAATAGAAACCATTCACAGAACTCAACACGTCTAGGAAGATCGTTTGGTTGCAAACCATATATCGGGTGGTAAGAGAAGGCTCTCCAATGATGCTTTTTCAAAATTCTGTGAATCATTCTCGCTGACAAGCGTAATTATTTTCGCAATCCCTGATAGATGCCTTGGGGCAGCAACAAAAAATACCAATACGTTCACTTCGTTTACCTCGTTATCGACGAGTGGCTTACGCTTCTGTACTTTTGGGCGAAAACTTCCATGATGTGAACAATTTTGCAGCAACCTCTTTATCATGCTATGACTGGGTTTCAGTTTATTCGGGTACTTTTCTGCAAATGCACGATATTTTCAGCCCACAATTCGTTGACACTCACCATAAATAATTAGACGCTCCAAAAAATCGTCGTTTGTGTACTGCAAATTTGCCATTTTTGTACCGCATTGACTGATAGTATCTCGATTTTTATGACAATAAGCTTCGCTTGACGCTCTTTTGACATGTAGACTTAAACAAGAATATTATCAAGTTCCAAAGCCTGCCTTAAATCTATTGTGGCAATTTGAATTAAGTGGATCCAATAAAATTGATATATTCGGGAAACCGTGGAATCTAGGTATAGGGAATGCTAATACACGTTGAAAGGGAAACCGGATGCGAACCGAAATAGCTCATAAAATATAGGGTGTTCTAGGCTACAAACCAAAACATTATAAGACGAATAACAAAATGCCTCCATGTCAGTGGGAGTAATTTTGAGCATTTGTTATTAGTTCCACAATTTTTTTTATTTGTTTTTGTGTACAAGGGAAATGCAGCAATTTGGATGCAAGTGTTCTCTATTTTACGCGAGAAGGCCCAACAAATGTTATGTTGTCATTTGTAAGGGGTGCCAGAGCCTGCTTTAAATCTATTGTGACAATTTGAATCAAGTGAATCCAATAAAATTGAAATATTCGGCAAACGGTGGAGTTTAGGTATAGGGAATACAAAGACATGTTGTAAGGGAAACTGGATGCGAACCGAAATAGCTCATAAAATATAGGGTGTTCTATTTGAAATAAGCGAGTAATTGTGATTTCAATTTTACCAAATGGCACGGCTAATTCTCATCACCCTGTATACTGAAAAGAAACGCTATTAAACGTGTCGCTTAGGTGCCAATCTGAGGGTAATCTTTACAAAAACTGAATCTTCTCAGTTGTATTTCCACAGAGAGATAGCGTGCAACGTTCACCTTGGTTTTCGCGAGAATTTTCAAAAAAAATCGATTTTTTTTTAAAAGGTTCATTTTTCACATATGGTATATTAGTAATAATTTATCTCAAATTAAATGAAAATTACCATGTATTTAAAATAAGCAAGTTGATGGTCACTTCCGGTTAAACCAGAAATTTGACATAAAGTAAGCTATTTTTACTGAACTGGAATTCGTCTTAATAGTATGTCTGTAAATTTTCAAATTTCAAATCTGAGTAGTTATTGAGAAACGGCTAACTAAAAGTCTTGACGCCACAACCTGTATATATATATATATATATATATATATATATATATATATATATATATATATATATATATATATATATATATATATATATATATATATATATATATATATATAGGGTGATTGCTGAGAAGTGCTCATTACAAGTTTATGACCTTTTCATCCGATTTGAAAGCTGAAAATCTGCATTCGGCCATTATACTATATTTACATTTAGACTAAAGTAGTCGCATTACCGCAGCACTTCCGGTTTTACCGGAAGTCGCCACTAACTTCGTTATTTTAAATAAAATATGCTGTATATTTTTGCATTTTCAGAATGGAGATCCAATTTGGGGTAGATTTTATGTAGTATTCTCTACACCTATCGTTAATCGTTTTTGAAATATTGGCGATTTTTGAAAAAATATTCGTTATCGTAGCTCTTTTCATAATTTGATGTACCTTTGTAAAGTGTAAATCTAGAAAATATATTTTTGGACGATAGATTGCTGGTAACTATGTCTTGCAAAATCATTGGAACGAAAATATATTTTTTATACAGGGTGTGCGTTTATAGCCTGACAAAATATGGAATTTCAAGCGGGTATAACTTGATTTTTTCAAATAGAACACCCTGTATATTTCTATTCCAAAGCGTTCTACATACATAGCTCTGCAACTTCTATGAACTATGTCCTATACCGAAATAGCATAATTTCTGAGATATCCACCACTCTAGCGGGGAATCTATATTGGAATTTAACCATGAGTTCGTTTATGGAAAGAGTAGGCTTTTGTTGGAATGTCAGGCGGGAAAACTGAAATTTGTCACATAGTTTAATTTAGTGACAGCAGTAAAATTAGTAGCTTGTTTTTTGTATAAGTCGCGATGGGAAGTAGAAAACGCTACGGTAATGAAGATATCATGAATATATTCATTATTCACGGTAACTGAAATAGAGTTATTAAAAGAATATGTCGCACATTCAATGAAAAGTTTCCTCATTCGGCACCTTTGAGCAGACACCGGTTCAAGAGGCTTCAATTAAAGTTTTCAAGGTATGGAAGTATAACATCAAGACGAGTAATTTGTAGAGGCAAACTTGAAGATGAGGAAACATGCCAAGTCGCAGTTCTTGCATACTTTCATGCAATGCCAACAGATTCTATAAGAAATGCGCCTAGGGACTTGGACATGCCTTACTGGATCATTCAGCGAATATTGAAGAAGCAGAAAATGCATAATTTCTCTTTTATTCTTGTGCAACACCTCCGTGATAGCGACGACGAGAGGCGGATAAATCATTGCGAACACCTATTGATACGAGTGCAGGAAGGTCCTACATTCTTAATCAAAATAATTTGGACTGATGAGTCTAACTTTGGCAGAGAGGGTTTGCGGAATATGAAAAATCAGCATTACTGCGCAGCTGAAAACCTGCATATGCATATGAGACAACATAGGAATTTCCAGCAGATATTTAGTTGCAATGTTTTCTGCATGATAATGGACGACCGAGTGTGTTTTTATATTTACGATGGCACGCTCACGTCAGAAGTATATTAAGATCCTGAGAACAGTGGTGAGGTTATTTGTGGACAGTCTGTCTGGAAATTTATCACTCGATTCTTGGCACCAGATGGACGGGGCTCGAGCGCACAATACCATAGGTGTGTATCATCAGTTGAATGTTATATTTGTTGAGAGATGGCTAGGCAGAAACGGCCCTTTGTGCTGGCCAGTATGATAGCCGGACTTGACGCCTTGTGTTTTTTATATGTGGAGTATAATAAAGTCTAAGGTTTATGAGGTGCATGTCCAACCTAATCCAATGCATAACGCTAGCTTATGCCGAGTTAGGTCCAGAGAAGATACGAAGAACGACCACCGCTGGAGTACATTCAAGAATTTCAGAGTGTTTGAACCAAAACGGAAGTCACATTGAACGATTCCTTTAATTTTTTCAGCTCTGGTTGCATCACAAGTTGTTGTATTTCCTCTGTTCACTGTATGTAATCTAATCTAGCTTAACTTTACTCTAGAAATAAGAATTCAGTTCATTCAATGTCACTGTATGATTGTCATGTTACTTTAAGAGATCTGCTATTACATTTTTACAATGATAAGGCCATAATTAATTCAAGTTTTTTTTAACATCGGTGCTCATAACTTGCTCAATGTTTGAGCTAGGATGAATCTGACAAGTGCGTTGGACTTGGAAAGACAAATCACATAAGGGTGGGTGGTTTTTATTAAGGTTCGTTGGCCAGGAAACTAGTTTTTTCGGGAACAATTTAAGTTCATTTTAGAAACATTTTTGTACACTTTCAAACAATAAAGTTATTTTGATGATATACTGTATATTGTTTCTACTATATAGGTCATAGTGGTAACCAAATTATGTGCCTGCTTTCTTAAAAAAACACATATTTGCTATTTAAAACATTTAAATGAAAATTCACTACCATAACGCACTTGCTGCGTCCAGACTTTTATTATTATTCTCAAAATGTCAGCGTGTCATCATGAATATAAAACTCGGGATGCAGCAAGTGCGTTATGGTAGTGAATTTTCTTAAATATATATTTATATTGCAAATATGTCTGTTTTCTTCTTATTTAAGAAAGTAGGCATCAATTTTGGTTACCAGTATAACTTATATAGTAAAAACAATGTGCCATGTTTCATAAAAATAACTTTATTGTGTGAAAATGTACAAAAATTTCCAAAAGTAAACTTAAAGTGTTCCCGCAAAAACTCGTTTCTTGGTCAACCTTATAGGTTAACAGCAAATTGGGCTATTCAAATATGAAATATTTGATCAAAATTCGCTACCATAACGCACTTGCTGCATCCAGAATTTCTTTTCTTAAAAACATGCAAATTATATTTTGATGGAAAATGCAAAAATGCAATAACATAAGGCGTGTTTGGTTAAAAAAATAAGAAATTTTTTATCACCAACGACTTGGGCCACGCTATGATTGTAGAAATATTTTTTCAAGATGTAGCTTGTATAATAACGGATATATTGAGCTTTATTGATTTTTTACGAAAATTCGACAAAAATTATATACCATTAAACGATAAACTCTATAGCTAAGGCTACTGCCAAGCATCAGAGAAAGGGTCTATTTTAAGTGAATTTTCTGGAAACATTTTAGTAAAATGAAGGACAATGACGGCTGAAACTAAGACGTCAGGGTTTATAAAACATTCTTCTTGAGACATTTTCTTTCCATGGCCCGTACTAGATTCAAGTTCTTTGCCTAAATGTTGCCAATTTTTGACGTTTTAAATCGCAACCTTGACATTTTGAGGAATATATATATATATATATATATATATATATATATATATATATATATATATATTATATATATATATATATATATATATATATATATATATATATATGATATATATATATATATATATATATATATATATATATATATATATATATATATATATATATATATATATAAACATACAAAAATTGAAACTGACCCCGGATATGTGTTCGGGGGGGCCTAATAGGCGCTCATTTGAAATTTTTTTTTCAAAATTCAAAAGTCGGGATCTCCTCATTAGTGCATTTTTTTTAAAGAAAATTCACTAAAAAGAAACTAGATCATCCAATGCCATGAAAACATTGTAATTAAAATTCTCTGCTGCGATATTAAATATATCACTTCAGGAAAGTAACAATATCTCAGAAATTATGCTATTTCGGTATAGGACATAGTTAATAGAAGTTACAGAGCTATGTATGTAGAATGCTTTGGAATAGAAATATATAGGGTGTACCATTTGACAAAATCAAGTTATACCCGCTTGAATTTCCATATATTGTCAGGCTATAAATGCACACTCTGTATAAAAAATAATTTTCATTCCAATAATTTTGCAAGACATAGTTACCAGCAATTTGTTGTCTGAAAATATATTTTCTAGATTTACACTTTACAAAAATACATCAAATTATAAAAAGAGCTGCGATAACGAATGTTTTTCGAAAATCGCAAATATTTTAAAAACTAATAAGGCTAGGTGTAGAGAGTACTTTATAAAATCTATCCCAAATTGGATTACCATTTTGAAAATGTAAAAATATATAGAGTATTTAATTTAAAACAACGAAGTTGGTGGCGACTTCCGGTATAACAGGAAGCGCTAGAGTAGTGCAACAATTTTAGTCTGAATGTGAATATCGTATAATGGCCGAATACAAATTTTCAGCTCTCAAAACGGATGAGAAGGTCATACACTTTTAATGAGCAGTTCTCAGCAATCACCCTATATATATATATATATATATATATATATATATATATATATATATATATATATATATATATATATATATATATATATATATATATATATATATATATATATATATATATATATGACATTGATAACAACAAATTTGGTGGGTACCTTCGTTTGGCTCAAATGGTTTGTACAGGTTTGTTGGCCAGGAAAATAGGCCCAGTCTTTCCAAGAAATTTTTTAATTAATATTTGGAAAATTTCAAATCTTTTCAAATAATAAAATTAATCCGAGAAAATTTGGTACATGAAGATAAATATTATATTTTCAATATACCATAAACATCTACCAAATGTAATGTCTGTCACTTGAAGGAAAATACTTACAATACTTAAATTTTGATAATAAAAAATTTCTACCATAACGCACTTGCTGCGTCCAGCTTTTTTAAATGAAGTTATTAACATTTCAGACATTAACTAAAATTGTGTCATCGAATTTTTGATTATTTTCTCACCTCAAACGAATTTAATTTTATCACCTCTATCCTTGCAGCTGGTGCTCAGAGAAACTATAAGAATGATTCGAGAAGAGCAAAATAAAAGACCTCAGATTGATAAGAAAATAACAAGCCCTGTGGAAAATGGTGGTGATATACACCAGTCACAATCAAAAGGACACTTTGTTACTCGGGAAGAGCTTGACAGGTCGTTGAACAAAAGCCTCAGAAGCATTGAGAACAGTTGGTCCGAAAACTATGCCAGATTGAGTGGACAGAATAGTGAATTATACGTAATGATGCAGAGACTTCTGGAAATCGGGTCTTCCAAGGACGAAAAGGAAAATAATGTAAGTATTGTCTTTAACGCTAAATGTATTCTCACCATAGTTAGGGTTTAAAAAATTAAATCATTAAAATGGTGACCCACCCCTAATTCACCCCATTTTGAGTTTATATCCGTCAAATTTTTGTCAAATAACGATGTTCGTAAAAGAAAACCATCTACCAAATTTGGTTGATCTATGTTAGGGCACTGCTGCAATACATCTATTTCTAATTATTAAAGAATCCTCCGAGGTCAGTATCTCACCAACCATGGGCGTTAGAGAAAAATTTTATATAACAAATCGGCATGTTTTGAGGTCCTCTACACGCACATATTCTGTGTCCATTGCCTTGCGAATCACCCTTTATATATATATATATATATATATATATATATATATATATATATATCTTTATATACAGTGAGGACCTAAAGTCTGCCCCCCCCCTCTAATTTCCGAACCGTCCGGTATATTGTGATGAAATTTGGAACGATAATGTATGAGCAAGGTCTTCATTTTTTGACATATCAGTCACAGCTTTACATGTCAAGGTGACAGCTGCGCGTGCTTTCGCAATATTTTTTTAAACGGAAACAGGGGTCGAGTGATATCTCATTTTGAAGGTCTTTTTATGCTCAGAACATTCTCCAGTTTTGGAAAGATTTGATTCTGTGTTTTCCAAATGAGTATCAATAATATCGGTTTCTGCGTTATGACTACCCTTGTTTATAACACAATTTTTTTACCTATTGGATGTCATTATTGATTGTTCCTGTCGTACTGTTTCCCCAGTAAAGTACACATAGATCATTTTAAATTATTTATGTATCAAAATAAAACACAATTTAACAGTAAACAAATAACAACAAATTAACCCTAACTAAGAAAATTGAAAAACAATTCAAATAAAATCTAAAGCCACAAACTGTTGAAGTGGTTACTTCAACAGATGTTGAAAATGACCATGGACCTCCTGACAAATAAATATTCTACGGGTAAATTCTTCTCTAACATTATGAAGCATCTGTGGGGTTATTCTTGAACAAACATCTGTAATTCGTTGTCTAAGTTAATCTAATGAGCCGGGATTTGTTTTATAAACCTCACATTTAACGTACCCCCAAAGAAAAAAATCTAGAGGTGTGAGGTCTGGGGATCAAGCTGGCCATTCCGTAGGACCTCGACGACCAATCTACCTATTTTCATAACCCTCATTCAGGTAATTTATGACTTGTCTAAAATAGTGAGGTGGGGCTCCGTCTTGTTGAAATATAACCTCTTGAAACTCATCTGGGTTTTGGGCAACAACATCATCAATAAGTGGAGTGATTGTATTTTGCAACATATCCAGATATCTGGGACCATTAATATTTTCTTCCTGAAAAATGGGACCTATGATGTGATTACCCAAAATACTCGCCCAAACATTTTCTGGGGGAACTGTGTGTGTCCCTCCCGGAAAACAGGGGGGTTTTCCTCACTCCAGTGCCGATAGTTTTGGGTATTAACTTTTCCATGTAAAAAAATTACTCTCGTCACTGAAACATATATTCTGCAAGTAGTGATGATTCCCTACGATTCTTCCTGACATAATTTCGCAAAATTCGAGTCGTCTATGAGGATCGTCTTCTGTTATTTCGTGTATAATTTTTATTTTATATGGGTGAAACTTATGGCTTTTCAAAATTCTTTTGACAGAAGTACGCGAAATATTACATGCCTCAGCCACGTGCTTTGTTAGCTGTTGGGGATTAACAATCATTTCAGCTAAGACCTGGACTTTTACATCTTCCACAATTTTAGGCTTCCCTGACTTTGGAGCGCATTTCACCGTACCCATTTCTTAAAATTTTAAAATTAGTTTTCGTAAAAACTTTCTGCATATTTGGCGTACATTGTACATACGAACCGCATTATGGTAATTTCGCTTAGCTTCGCCAAAAATAGTAACCGCTTCAAATTTATCCTCTAAAGAACGAGCCATTTTAAACAATTTCGAACTAATACTTTCTGTCAATACTAAATCGAGATATTAAAAAAACAGTATGACAGGAACAATCAATAATGACATGTAATAGGTAGAAAAGTGTAGAAAATGGAGAAACCACAGATGAGCTGAATAGCCTTTGCGATTCTCCAAACAACATGTAAATGTGTGCATAATTTGCTACTGATGAATAGTAGTAATCTTTTTAGAAAAAGTGTGTTATATTAAACAAGGGTAGTCATAACGTAGAAACCGATATTATTGATTCTTATTTGGAGAATACTGAACCAAATGTTTTCAAAACTGGAGAATGTTCTGAGCATAAAATACTTCAAAATGAGGTACCACTCGACCCCCGTTTCCATTTAAAAAATATTCCGAAAGCGCGCGCAGCTGTCACCTTGACGTTTAAAGCTGTCATTGATATGTCAAAAAATGCAGGCCTTTCTCATATATCATCGTTCAAAATTTCATCACAATATACCGGACGGTTCAGAAATTAGATGGTGGGGGGGGGGGACTTTAGGTCCTCACTGTATATATATATATATATATATATATATATATATATATATATATATATATATATATATATATATATATATTATCATCGTTCAAAATTTCATCACAATATACCGGACGGTTCAGAAATTAGATGGTGGGGGGGGGGACTTTAGGTCCTCACTGTATATATATATATATATATATATATATATATATATATATATATATATATATATATATATATATATATATATATATATATATATATATATTACACCGATAACTGAAAAAGTAATTGACCGATTTAGATCAAATTTGGTGGTTACTTTCTTTTGGCTCAAATGATTTGTACAAGTTCGTTGGCCAGGAAAATCGGCCTAGTTTTTCACGAAAAATGTTGTGTTTTCTATCGGAAATTTTTCATATCTTCGGAAATAACAAGCTAAGGGCAGCCAAATTTGGTCCGCTAGTTTACGCCACAAACAGTAAACTATGTGCCAAAATTTAGACGCATAGGGTGAAAGGAAAAAAGTTATAGGTATTTAAATAAAAAAATTGGGTACCACAGATAAATGCACAAAAGTAAACTATTTTGTGTGGGTAACAGAATCCTGTGTATGTTACAGACAAAGACATAAGTTTTTTTGGCGAAAAAAGGTCAAGATGTGCCAGAAACATTACTTTGAAAATTTCATAACTTTTCCTCTTAAAACGTCAAAGTCGCGATTTGAAACGTCAAACTTGGCAATTTTTAGGCAAAGAACCTCAAGCTAATACGGGCTATGCAGAGAAAATGTTGCAAGAAATGTGTTTTACAAGTCCTTAAGTTTCAGCTGCAACCGTCATTGTCCTCCATTTTACTAAACTTTTTCCAGCAGATCCATTTCAGATAGACCGTTTCTCTGATGCTTTAGCAGTAGTTTTAGTTATCGAGTTTTAATAAATTCTCTATAATTTTTAACAAATTTTCGTACAGGAAATTCGTTATTGAGGAGACCGCGACTTCCAAATTAAAAAAAAGATTTTTTCAATTGAGCGTGAACTAGGTCCCCTAGGTTCCATATCCGGGGTTATTTTCAGATTTTACCTGTTTAAATATATACAGGGAGATGCATTTCTACGGTAAAGCTCAATATTACTGTTATTCCAAAAGATACGAGAAACAATTGTATACGTTAATTATAGGGTGTCTTGAGCTACATCTTAAAAAATGATTTCTAAAATCACAACGTGGCCCATAAGTCGTTGGTGATACAATTTTTTAAAAATCGAACACGCCTTATATTATTGAATTTTTGCATTTACCATCGAAATATAATGCACGTTTGTAAGAAAGGGAATTCTGGCCGCAGCAAGTGCGTTATAGTAGCAAATTTTCATTAAATGCTTCAAATTTGTATAGCTGAACTTTGAGCGGCCGCTTATAAAAATTATTGCAACAACCACAGGTGGCCCATAAGTTATTGGAGATACAAATTTTCTTTTCTAAATCGTACACCCCCTATATAGAGCTTATTTGATGAAATATTGTACATTGTTTCTACTATATAGGTTATACTGGTAACCATATTTGATGCCTGCTTCCATTAAAAAAGGCATATTACTGAATTTTTATTTTAAAAAATTCACTATTAGGGAGGTATCGATAGTGAGACTTTGCAAAAAAAAATCAAATGAGCGCGAACTAGGACCCCTAGAACCCATATCCGGGGTCAGTTTCAATTTTTATATGTTTATATATATATATATATATATATATATATATATATATATATATATATATATATATATATATATATATATATATATATATATATATATATATATAAATATATATAATTTATTTATATTTATTTGTTTATTTGTGTAAATTATACAGTACGCTAATACAATAAGTCAAAGACTTGTGCTATACAGTAACGTAATTTAATGTATAATATTATATCCAAAATTGCTTGTCAGTAAGAATCCAAATATCGCACCAATTTTGACATACCAAATAAAATTTCTTTTTGCTTCCAATTTTTTTTCATCTGATGCCTAAACCATTGCCTTCATTTACAACAAATCTTCATATCTTTATTCTACTTTTCTATTTACAATTCATCCTAACATATCCATATTTTTGCCAAGATAAGCAATTTTATTTAAGACCAAAAATGACACTAGAGTTTGGCCTTGCTATTTTCACTATATATATATATATATATATATATATATATATATATATATATATATATATATATATATATATATATATATATATATATAGGGTGTCTTATCCCTGGAACACTCACGTATATCCCGGAATGAGTCCCCGTTTCTAGAGATATGTAAGGTTTTAGGTCGTGCGTGCTTTTAAGACTGAAACTATGCCGGTATTAACTATAACTATATTGTAGAACTCTATAAACATAACAATGGTGAAGTAATCAAATAACAAGTAATAGACTATCGTCTTTAGCTACGGGATCCATCTGTTATCGTCGTCGTCGTCGTGGATGGATGGCCTTGCACACCGTCGTTGAGTACCTCGGCGTCTCTAGGTACTCTCTCGTCGTACTTCTCGCGCACTATGTTCACTGGAGCTCTCTTCACACTCCGACCGTCTCGTACGTACTAGTCATGTGTAACACCGTGTTGAATGACACTTTTGTACTGACACCTTTCTATGTGTCATGAGTGTTTTTTAACAACGTCCCTCATTGTAATGACACTGACACACTATTAACTCCCTTGTCTCTCGACACACGCGCGTCATTCTGTAGCGCCCGGACACCTATGCATATCGTTAGCGGCAGAACGTTTATGCACACAGTTGTTGAGATAAAATTAATTCCCACATATATATATATATATATATATATATATATATATATATATATATATATATATATATGTATATATATATATATATATATATATATATATATGTATATATATATATATATATATATATATATATATATATATATATATATATATATATATATATATGTATGTGTGTGTGTGTGTGTGTCCAACCGATAACTCAAAAAATAATTAACCGATTTCGATGAACCTCGGCAAGTGCCTTTCTTTTATTAATGGCTTGGACGAGTTTGTAAGCCAGGAAAATCTGACAAGGTTTTCCGGGGAAATTTTGAGTTTTTTTTTCGAAAAAATGTTTTTTCCTAAAATTAGAAAGCCATTTTAATGAAATGTGGTGTATATATTGTCCTAAAGAAGGCCTTATCACACCCAGAAACTCAACTTTTTAAGTTTATAGAACATTGAGTTATTCAAACTTTGAGTTTTCTTTCGAGATAAATTTTTTTCTCCGAAAATTACAAATCTATTTTAATTACATTTGGTGGATATGTTACCCTGGGAAAGACCTTATTGTATACCAAAATTCAACTTTAAAAGTTTATAGAAAATTGAGTTATCCAAGTTTGAAGCATTTAATAGAAATTCACTACCATAACGCACTTGCTACGTCCCGAAGTTTTTGCTATTAAAAACATTTTAATTAAAATTCACTACCATAAAGCACTTGCTGCGTCCAGACTTTTTTAAATGATCAATAACAGTCTCTAGGTCTGAATTTACTAATGTAGCAGCTTCTTAAGCTTTAATTTTATACTAATAAGAGCTTATATTTTAAAATTCAGTTCGCATTCTGTTATTCCGACTTATTTATTGGTATATAATAATACATCATGTCCATATAAAGAAGTCAGAGACTTGTACATATATTATTTGACATAATTTAAATGACACATTCTTGTTTTCATCTTCAGGTGGCTGACCAACAGGAAAATGAGTATCACTATATTGAAGAGCGAGCATCTTCAACCCGAAGGTCATTTATAAGAAAACCATTAAAGAAAATGAAAAAGCTACTGTGCTTAGATGTTTAAGTGGCATCATTTAGTTTTAACACTTTTGTTTAATTGTATTGTTTTAGTAATTTGATTTTTCGATTTATTTAGAAGCAAGCTATCTTGTTAGCAAATTGATTATTTTTATCTTGTTAGTATTAGTGTTTAAAATTTTGAGTTTAGGTAATAGTTCTATTTATAAGATGGTACATTTGGAATAAAAAACACTTTAAAAGCAAAAACTAGTTTTCTTTCATAGGTAGTTAAAAACATATTTCATTGATCAAAAAAAAAACAAACACCTACTTACATATAAAAACATTGCTATCAATAATACCTGAAACATACTGTTTTGTGACGTCATTTATCTTTACTGGCGACATTTGGTTTAGCTTTTACCCTTAGAAAAATACACTCCTAAATTACAAAACAAAACATTCACATATTTGGAAGGTGTCTTTTTTGTAACATAACTATTTTGGTGAAATTTTCTTTAAAAAATTATCCAATGGGGAGATCGCAACTTTAAACTTTTGAAAAAATGAGCGTGAACTTGGCCCCCTAGAACACATATCTGGGGTCGCTTTCAATTGTTATATATATATATATATATATATATATATATATATATATATATATATATATATATATATATATATATACAGTGCGCGCCAAATGTATGGACCGGGACTTATAAAATCTAAAGTAAGCGGCCAAAAAAATTGAAATTTGATATGCGCATATGTGACGTATTTTCGCATATTATGACGTGATTTACAAGTATTTACCCCTTTTATTACAGAATATACGGGGTGTAGGTCTATTTTTTAATGGTAACATGGCCAGTACTTGTCAATGTCTGAAAGTACAGTCTTGTCTGCTTCTAAGAGTGTATCACAAGGTGGGGGTTGGATAAGAAAAAATACAGGAAAAAAATTAAATTTGAAGTAAGACACAAATACGAAATGGACAATACTTATCCGTATTTTCCCCTAATATTTTAACTTTAATTTTTGTTGTTGTTGTCTACAAACATTAATTGTTGGGGTATAAAAACAAAAAACTAAGTTTCCAAATTTTTATTTTCATCGAAACATACATAAGTGTAAAAAAACCAAATCGTCTCTAGTTAGTTTGAAACAATCCCATCAGATAATTGTTATACCAAATGTTCGAACTGTTGGCCTTCTGCTGCAACGCAATGGCCTAATCTGTCCATAAAAGAATGCAATGAATTAAAAAAATAATTTTGCTTGTTGGTATTAATATCATGTATTTCCTCGGAAATTCGATTTTTCAAATCATCAAGATCATTTGGCTTAGTTTTGTAAACCTTGGTCTTGAGGCATCCCCACAAAAAAAATCTAACGGAGTTAGATCTGGCGATCTAGCCGGTCACTCCAATGGACCTCTTCTACCAATCCATTGTCCAGGAAAGATATCATTTAATTCATAATAATTCACGCACATTTCTCGCATAATGTGGTGGTGCACCGTCTTGTTGGAACTAAATTTTTTCGTGAATATTTCCATTGTTTCCTGGATATAATCTTGAAAGAAATGGTAATATGGAGTTATTTAGAAGTGCTAAATATTTGTCGCTATTTAAATTTTCATCTATGAAGAAAGTCCCAACAATATGTCGCTCAATAATGCCACACCAAACATTAACCTTTTGAGGGTGTTGAGTATGACTTTCCCTCATCCAGTGAGGATTATTATCGGACCAATACCTACAGTTTTGGCGATTGACAGTTCAATTTAAACAGAACGTTTCCTCATCGGAGAAACAAACTTTATAAATAAACTGGCCGTCATTTACACACCTATCGATGATGACACCACAAAATTTTGACCTTCTATCAAAATCATCATCAGATAATTCCTACATAAGTTGAATTTTATAGGGATGATATATTTTTTTTCAACACCCTACGAACCGACGTTTGCGAGACCTCAAGATCTCGGGCAACTTGCCTAGTTGATACATGGGGTGATTCGGTCATAGCCAATAGTGTATCTAGCTGTTTCTCCTCAGTTGTTGCAGATTTTGGTCTACCTAATTTTGGTTTATTTTTAACAATGCCCGTCTCTTCAAATCTCTGGATAACTTTGCCCACATTTCTCATACTAATAGGGAGTTTTTCGGGATACAATTCATTAAATATCCGACAAACCTCCTCGTGAGGTCTTTGTCTCCATATACTCGTATAATTAAAATTTGTATTCTCTGATTTTCACTTAATTGAGCCATATCTTACACGACAAATTGAAAAATAACTTCCGAAACACTCAAATATTACTTGACCAATAAAGGCAGAAGAACATGCTGTCAGCTTGACTGTGACAGTAACTTAGAATTGTTATTATCTTATTAAGATGAAGAAATTTATAATTTATAAACCATCCTCAGTAAGACAAAAAACGTGACAATGTACAAGCAGATAAGCGTGGAATTTATTAAGATCATTCGACCAGTTTGTATTCGTGTGTTACTTTACTTAAATATTACTTGACCAATAAAGGCAGAAGCACTTGTTGTCAACTTGTCTGTTCCAGTAAATTAAAATTTTTATTATCTTGTTAAGGTAAAAAATATCATTTATAAACCATCCTCAGTAAGACAAAAAACGGAACATTGTACAAGCTGATAAGATCGTAATTTATTAAGACCAGTCGACCAGTTCGTATTCGTGTGTTACTTTACTTTTCATTTCTTTTATGCTATAAAAGACAAAAGACGGGACAACGGACAAAAAAGTACAAGCTGATAAGTTTGTAATTTATTAAGAATAGTCGAGCAGTTCGTATTCGTGTCTTATTTCAATTTTTTTTTCTGCAACCTTATGCAACCTCCATCTTGTGATACATTGTTAGAAGCAGAAAAGATTGTACTTTCAGAAATTAATTACTGACCCTGTTATCATTAAAAAAAATAACCTACACCCTGTATATTTTGTAATAGAAGGGGTAAATACTTGGAAATCACGTCATAATATCCGAAAATACGTCCAATATGCGCATATCAAATTTCAATTTTTTCGGCAGCTTACTTTAGATTTTATAAGTTTCCGTCCATACATTTGGCGCGCACTATCTATCTATCTATCTATCTATCTATCTATATATATATATATATATATATATATATATATATATATATATATATATATATATATATATAGATATATATATACATATATTGAAACAATAAAAATTGAGCCTGACCCTGCATATGGGTTCTAGGGTGCCTAGTTCGCGATCATTTAAGAAATTTTTTCAAAATTAAAATTCGGGAACTTCTCATTAGTGAATTATATATATATATATATATATATATATATATATATATATATATATATATATATATAATTTGTGTCCCAAACTGGATGCGAAGGTATTGTTATCTCCGTTATTATTAGAGATTGGGAGACGGTTAAATTAGCAATGTTTTGTAGAATTTCATGCTCTTTCCAAATATGACTTGTATTTTGCCCTGCTTCTTTTCGTTTTCGAGTTATTTTGAAAAAAAATTGTCGACAACCAAATTTGGTACGCGTATTTCTATCATAAAGAGTGAACCATGTACCAAAATTTGAGTCTCTAAGTTTAAAGACAAAAAAGTTACGGGCAGCTAAAAAAATAAATTTTGTAGTTGACCTCAAAAAGTCAAACTCGCAATTTAAAACGTCAAAATTGGCAATGTTTAGGCAAAGAGCGTGAAACAAATACGGATTGTGAAAAGAAAATCTTGCAAGAAGAGTGTTCAGCGAACCCTTAAGTTTGAGATTCAACCGTCATTGCCCTTCATTTTACTAAAATATTTACAGAAAATTCATTTCAAATAGACCCTTTCTCTGATGCTTTGGTTTAGTTTAGGATGCTTTCGCTGTAGGTTTAGTGAAATTTATGGTTTAACGGTCTATAATTTTTGGCTAATTTTCATAGAACAAATTCGTTACTGCATTTTAACACTTTTTATCGAAATATGATGCATGTTTGTAAGAAAAAAATCTGGACGCAGTGTGTTTTGGTAGCAAATTTTCATTAATCCTTCAAATTTCAATAACTGAATTTGGTATTAACCTAGATTTGTGTACATTTTCAATCAATAAGTTATTTTGATAAAATATGGTACATTGTTCCTACTATATAAATTATACCGGCAACCAAATTGATGCCTGCTTGTATTAAAAATATATTTGCTCTTAAAAACAGGTTTATGAAAATTCATTTCCATAACGCATTTGCTGCATCCATACCTTTTTTAATCCAGCATGTCTTATATTACTGCATTTTTGTATTTCATATGGAAATATAATGCATGTTTGTAAGAAAAGAAACTCGGGACGCAGCAATTGCGTTATGGTAGCGAACTTTCATTAAATGTTTCAAATTTCAATAGCTCAATTTGCTATTAACCTTAGGTTTGTTGGTCATACACCCCTTCCTCCTGAACTCGCCACTGACTTAAAGGAGATTCATCTATTACGAGCAATCATACTTCTCTAGATCACAGGACAAAAATTGAAGATCTCTGCCTCTTTAATCGACATTCCTGCCCAGAAACTGCTGTGTTAGTACCTCTTCTTACTGCATTTGATCGGACAACCCGCTTAGTCAAGAACAAACACACGCCTTTAGTGTGAAGTTCCTGACTTGTCCAACAGTTCGATACAAACCTTCGTTCTGTCCTAGAGAATCTAAGCTCCGAAGTGTGCTCCCGGGCACATAATCACGCAGACATATTTAAGAAACGGGTAAACACCCATTCTGTGGCACTGCAATCAAATTTATGATTTTTACAGCCTAAATACTATCGTACCGTGGGTGTTGACAAGGAGGAAAGCGGCAACTTGTTAATTCTGAACTTGAAGGTTTGGAGGTTCGGAGGAGAAGGAAAAACGTGTGCCGGCAAGGAATTCCACAACTTGGAAGTCCTCAGGACAAAAGAGCGGGCATAACAAGATGTTCTATGTCTGGTCACCTGGACAATAAAAGGGTGCATTTGCTCTGTTCCCCTGGTAGATCTGTTGGGGGCAGCAGGTGAAGGAACTATGGAAGAGAGCTCATCTGCAGTGCCCGTGTAGATATCCATAAAAGAGAGAGAGAGGTCACCAACGGCACGTCGGTGGGCAAGGGATGGCAGCCTTTGTGTGAGGGTAGGGCCACCGATGAGACGTATAGCTCTCTTTTAAATGGAATCCAGGATAGAGTGTAGAACAGGTAGCTGCACCCCAGATGTGGGAGCAGTATTCAAGGTTTGACCTTATTTGTGAAGTATATAAGGTATAGAGATTAGCTGGCGAAAAGTATTTGCGGACCCGGAAGAGGAAACCTAATTTCTTAGCACCCGCTTCTGCGAATGGTGTGACATGTTGGTGCCAATTAAGATGTCGATCCACAGAAATGCCAACAAGAGAAAAGGACTCATTACTTTGAATAACTTGGTTGTTCATTGTGATGTGCTGGTGTATCTCTTATGAGAAAGAAAGCAAGATTGATATTTGGTGGGGTTGAATTGTACAATATTTCTACTTCCCCAGTCTAATATTTTTTGGAGATCCACGGAGACAGAACCCTCCATGAGTCTGCGATCCTCATCTAATTGGGCTAGAGAGACAGGCTTAGAATATTGTATATTTGATTGGAGGGTACTGTCGTCCGCGTAACTGTGAACTGGGTTGGATGTGATAGAGAGGAGGTCATTGATGTGGAGAAGAAACAAAGTAGGGGCTAAAGCTGAACCTTGAGGAACTCCTGCATTAATTGGATACAGTTTAGAGGAATGGCCATCCACGACAACAGGAATGCTCCGGTTGGAGAGGAAATTTGCTGTCCAGGTACATAGTTTTGGTGGTAGGCCATAGGCCGGAAGTTTATTAAGCGGCGCTGCGTGCCAGACTTGGTCGAATGCTTTGGATATGTCTAGAGCAACAATCTGAGATTCACCGTGTAGTTCCATAAACTTGTTCCAAGAATGGGTGACAAAAGAAAGGAGGTCGGCAGTCGATCTGCGGTTTTAGGGACACATTGGCTTCATGAACTATTTTATAAAAATACTGATCCAGAACAAAATAAATTTTTATCTACTCTCATCTGATTAGATTTTGCGGCTCAGGCAAAGCAGAATACATTTGTTTTTGCAAACAAATTAAAATCATTTTATAGCAGATTGGTTTATTATTTATCTCACTAATGACCGGTGACCGTTTCTGTTACTCTGTGTTGGATGTTTGTCCGTTGTCTTTTCTATGTAACCTTCCCGCGCACAAGCTGCGCCTAGTTTCTGGCTTGGAGGGTGTCATTTATGTGATATCATAATATATATATATATATATATACATATATATATATATATATATATATATATATATATATATATATATATATATATATATATATATATATATATATATATATGAGCCATTTCACAAACAATCAGTTTAATACAATAAAAGAAATGTGTTGTGTTTTTTTATTTTTTTAACGTCGGCCTATTTCCGCGACTATGACCAATCACCTACGCCAGGGAGCAGTTTCACCTCACTATCTTGGAAATTTTGCCGAACCCATGGTTTTCTGTAAGGAGAGTGGGTATATTTAACATGCCCAACATCACAAGGACACGGGCCCGACGGCTTTACGCCCCCTCCGAAGGGCGGAACGTGCAGACATTAAACTTGCTCAAGTACAATGCCAACCTTGGTTGAAGTTAATTGTACAGTATGTACTGAAAAAGTGAAAGGAGTTCCCTGGGATCTAACCCAGTACCCTTCGGTTCAGAGGCACACGTTCTTACCTCTGAACCACCAAGGCTTAATACAAGAAATGACATTTAGGTACTTAAAGACAATAAAAATATGATTAGGAAATATCTATGGCTTATTCAGTTCAAAACTTGATGTTATAGAAACGTCAAAATTTTGTGAATTCCATATTAAAATAGTGCTACTAATTGAATCATAACTTCCACATAGCTGTGATAATCTACTCTCCCAGAATGACATTTCATGAAACGAATTTAGGGTCCATGACTGGACCACAAATAAAATATTCGTATTCCTGTACCCACAAACTTCCGACACGTTATAGTACTCGAGTTTTAACAAAAAACTGTTAATTTTCACCAAATCACCTCTCATTTATCCCCTGCTCCCTGAAACAATCTTACCTAAAAACCAGTTTCTTCGGGAACGTTTTAAGCTCAGTTTCGAAAAATTGTTGTACATTTTAAAATCACGAAATTCAGTTAAATATGGTACATTGTTTCTACTACATATAGGTTATACTGATACCCAAATTTGATGCCTCCTTTAATGAAAAAATGATATAAGTATTAAAGTTACTAAAGATATTTTAATGAAAATTCACTACCATAACGCACTTGCTGCGTCCAGACTTTTTTACGTTTCTGCTGTGGGTGCTATGTCATCTGCGTTGTGCAGGAATCGTTGTTGACTTTGATTCATGGTGTCCAATTTTATTCTACTTATTTTATCTTCTATGAATAAATTTGCTGATGATGGGCATTCTTGCCGTACACGTTTTCTTATTGTAGCTGCAGTTTCATATATGTTAATATCTATTATGATACTTTAATTTTTAGCGAATTTGTATTTAAAAAAAATTGCTATTCTGAGATATCGATGGTTAGACTTTGCAAACATTTTTTCAAATGAGCCGAATTTTGGCCCCTTAAACCTGAAACCAAGGTCCGTTTGAATTTTTATATTGATAAAACTCGGCAAGAATCTTTCTTTGATCAATGGCTTGGATGAGTTCGTTAGCTAGTCCTATTGGAAGAGTTTTTCTGAAAAAACAATTAAATTTTACCAAAAAAATTATATCTCAAAAAATAATAAAGCTATTGTGATGAAATTTAATTGACATATTACCCTAATAAAGACCTTACCACGTACCAAAACTCAACTTTCTAGGTTTATGGAAAATTGAGTTATGCAAATTTGAAGCATTTAATAAAAATTCGCTACCATAACGCACTTGCTGCGTCCAGACATTTTTGTATAGATTGAATATTATACGCTGGTCCCTCCAATCCTATACAATTCAGTTCTATTCATTACATGAAACAATATTTTCCAATCAACATTATCCAATGTTTTTTCCAAGTCTATAACAGCAAATAAAGTTATCTCCATTTTTCTTGAGCCGCCCTACCCTCATTGTTTCAAGTGCTAGCTAGTACTTCTTGTCTAGTTAAAGTCCAGGTCTAAATCCGAACTGGTCTTTATTCAAGCATACGCTGCAAGATTTAAAAAAAATCTGGTACACGAATTACGTTGACAGGCAATATTCAGAAAAAAATTACTTTACGAAAACTGTAGTCATTCAGTTATTTAAACTGAATCAAGTAAATAGTAAACTATATGTATGCCCATGATCAAAATTATTGCGGCCAATAAAAAATAAAACAATTAGGTCATATATATACGAGGGTAGTTAGGTAGTTGCTCAAAATTCTTTACGGTTTATTTACAATCACCCACCCTATCTTGGTTGTACCACCCTACATATACAGAGTGATTCATTCACAAGGTGAAATCCGAAAGCTGGAGATCTACACGTCAAACTGTGACCATTGGCGCAAACATGCCTTATCTAAAAGTTGATAGTTTCTAAAATACAGGGCGCTGAAAATAAAATTTTTAATTCTTTTGACATTTACAGTTAATAACTCCTTACCCAGCATTTTTAACATGAAATTTGATCCAAAACCTTAAAGAGCAATAATTTTTCAATTAATGATGTATTCCTGTTTCATTTCGGTATTTTGATCCGTTCTCGAGAAAAATGGATTTAAAGAACCTGAGGTTTTGATAATATGAAAAATTTAAAGCGAAACAAACCAAGTATATTAATTAATTTCTCGTATTATGAAAAATAATATTCTTTTAATAGATTTCTCTCAAAAACGGATCGAGATGTCGAAATAAAACAGGGATATATAATTAATTGAAAAATGATTTCACTTTCAGGTTTCGAATGAAATATCATGTTAGATATACAGGCTGGAAAGTTATTAACTGTAGACGTCGTAAGTATCGCCCTCTATGAGCAATGCGATATTTGCAACACGGATCTTATTTGCCGCCTAACATAACATAGCTTCACAAATTTGTAAGTTCCTAACCTAGATATTTTCAAAATAATGACTAATTAAAATTTAAACTATCAACATCCTGTATTCCCGAAACTATCAACTTTTGGATAAGGCATGTTGGCGCCAATGGTCACAATTTGACGTGTGGTATCTCCAGCTTTCGGATTTCCCATTGTTCATGAGTCACTCTGTAATATATATATATATATATATATATATATATATATATATATATATATATATATATATATATATATATATATTACAGAGTGACTCATTAACAATTAGAATATATACACAGGCTGGCGTATTGAAAACGAAACAGACCGATTTGCGTCCAGAGAATTTTTTTTTAAAACGCTGAAATACGTCAATTTTTATATTGAGGAGGACATGTTTTGACATAAAACTCAACTTTGGCACATCAACCCCTTAAGGGTGGTGATAACAACCCTTATATTTTAAATAAGGAACATGGGCCGAGTGTTACATCATGCGACAGCTCTTTATTTTCTGAATTCAGCACATTAATTTTTTTGGAAGTTTTATCAACTCGTTTAAAAATTATTCACAGTTGGAGTTGCAGGAACGTATTTCATTCATTGTGATAAAAAATGCACTAATTAGTCAATTTTTCGTAAAAAAAAAAACTAAAAACAAAACCAAACGTTCAAAAATGTTTATTCAGTTAAGTAAGTATTCAAATTGTTGACCACCAGCTTCCATACAAAAGTACAAATTTTCTTCAAAACGAACTCTAACATTCTGGAGCATTTGTGGAGTTATTAGACGGCATTCTTCAACAATGCGTTGTCGTAATTCTTCCAGAGACTCCGGTTCTGTTTCGAAAATTCTACTCTTTAAATGGCCCCATAGAAATAAGTCTAAAGGAGTTAAATCCGGTGATCTAGGGGGCCACTAAATAGCACGTCTACGCCCAATTCATTGCTCTGGAAACTTTCTGTTCAAAAACTCCCTAACACGTTGTGAAAAATGCGGAGGAGCTCCATTTTGTTGAAAGACTATTTGATTTTCTTGATAGCGATCATCATTTTCAACAATGTCAATTAGTAGAGGGTAAACGATATCTTCTAGTAACTCCAAATACGTTTCGCCACTCAAATTGCCATCAAGAAAAATTGGTCCGATTAAACGGTCTCCAAAAATGCCAGTCCAGACATTCAATTTCTGTGGAGTTTGAGTGTGGACTTCGTGCAAATTTCTTGGATTATTATCTGCCCAATAACGAATATTATGACGATTGACTGTAGAGTTGAATAAAAACGTACACTCGTCTGAAAAACAGATATTGAATAGAAAGTTCCCGTTATCAGCTATTCGTGCAGTCACAACTTCACAAAACTCCAGCCGCCGATCAAGATCATCTTCATTCATTTGTTGTACAAGATGAATTTTATACGGGTGAAATTTATGGTGCTTCAATATTCGCTGAATAGTTCTTCTTTTGATGTTTGAAAGCCAATTTTCTCGTGCTTAAAGTTGGATCTGCAGCAATTTGTCCTAAAACTTCAATCTCAGTAGTCTTTCTAACCGAAAATTAACGTCCAGGATCCTGTTTTTTGTTGGCTACTGAACCACTTTGTCGAAACTTTGCAACAACCTACAAAATGTATTTTCTGTTAACATGTCTGTTCGGATGTCGTTCATTAAACAAATTTGCGGTACGGTTGGCACAGTCATCGTTTTTGAGAAAAAGAGTAATTACTTCAACACTTTCTTCTACAGAATACACCATTGTGAAATTAATTTTTGGTAGTACTATCAAGTATCAAACCGACCGATAAACTAAAATAATAAACCGCATTTCTCTCATTCCGATAAGAAATGTTCTGATAGTAATTTTTTTTGTTTACAAACCAACAAAACATTGACTATCAGCACATTTCTTATCGTAATGAGTGAAATGCGTTTTTGCATCTTGAACTGTGTATAAATTTTAAACGAGTTGATAAAACTTCCAAAAAAATTAGTGTGCGGAATTCAGAAAAGAAAGAGCGTTCAAATGTTGTAACACTCGATCCATGTTCCCTATTTAAAAAATAAGAGTTGTTATCACCACCCTTAAGGGGTTGATGTGACAAAGTTGAGTTTTATGTCAAAACATGTCCCCCTCAATAATAAAATTGACGTGTTTCAGCGTTTCTTAAAAAAATAATTATCTGGACGCAAATCGGTCTGTTTCGTTTTCAATGCGCCACCCTATATATATATATATATATATATATATATATATATATATATATATATATATATATATATATATATATATATATATATATATATTTGTGTGTGTGTGTGTGTACGTGTACGTGTACACAACATCAGTTGTGGACCTTCTACGCCACCTAGTATTTCGGTTTGTTTCACTACACTAAAAAACTTTTTTCGGGGGCTAACTAAATTTAACTCCTATATTACCATAAACTACAGATGCAATGTGCCAAAATGTAGCTTTGTTTAATAATTGTAACCAAAGTTTTTCGAAATAAAATTGAACAGAATTTGGAAAATTTGGCGAATGATATTCATAGCCTTTAGAAAAGGACATTACTGTGCGGTATAAAGTTAAATAGAATAAATAAAGATGGATCTAACTACAATTTTTGTTTAATCGTCCCTCTGATGACGCTAACTTTATTAGCGAAACGATTGTCAGGTCTGAAAGCTGTATTGTGATCAGCTGGGTTCTCCAAAATGCATTTATCAGTGCTCATCATAGGTTCCAAGCTTCACTCAAAGATGGATATATTAAATGATTCAGTCGTGAGTGTTTGTTATCTACGGAATGACACAAAATTCAAGTGACTTTTCATATCAAATTGATAGAAAAAATTCAAATGATGTGGAGTGAATTGCTTATAAAAATAAGTTATTTAAATGTAAGATAAATAAGTTTAAACCGGTCCAATGATATGCTTAGGAGAAAAAGTAATTTGCGTTATATAACACAAAGCCTATGAAAGTTCGCTACTATAACGCCCTTGCTGCGTCCCGAGTTTTTATTAAAAATATCTCGTAAAGGAAACCCGATCTGGAAAAAATTAATTCTTTGTTTTATGCTTAGAATTCGATATTACATACCACAGTTAATTATTTTGCCCTTCAGTTACAGAACGTCCTGCATAAACGTATAAAAATTAAAACTGAAGCTGTATATGGGTTTTAGGTGAGGCTCTAAAATGCCATTATTTAATGAATATTCGACCATCGTTGATAAGTGATTTTTTTTACGAAAATAAGTGTCGACTTCAAGTTTAACGAGATGTGCAATTTAACTTAAAATATTTTTTAAAAGAGACTGACTATAACAGTAAAGCGAGAAAGTTTCAAAATTTATTTACATTTATTTTTATAAAACCGACTATATTTTGTCTGAAGCCCAGTAAGAAAGGAAAGGGAAAGACTATGTTAACTTTTGTATGAGAGTTAATGATTTTCAAGAAATTTTCCAAGTTATTTAAGATATTACCATTTTACCTTTATTTTACTAGAAGCAGGCTAGATCATTAATATTTTTCTCCGAAGGTCTATAAGAACGAAAAGAGAAAGCTTATCTTAATTATGGTTTCTGAGTTAACTATTTTCAAGAATTTGGCAAGTTATTTGAGATTTTATCTTAGTGCCCATTATACACAAAGATTATGTTTCTGAAAAGCAGGTAATATAGATATATTCTTTTGCTAACAATAAAACCCAATAGTGAACTAGTTTCCCCTCTACCTATTTGGTTGAAGTTTTTCAAAATATAAACTGGCAGAATCCAAGACCTTCATTGTGAGTTTGGTGCTTCTAAAGTTCAAACAACGAAAGTTTTACTTGTGTCATTTGCATCTAGAATTTCAAGTCGTCTTTACTAAAAACACATATCTACATCTCAAGAATGTCTTTTCCAAAAGCTGAGAAATTCGTTCAACCAAAAATGGGTAAGCAAAATGTGTACATATTTTTTGTCTTAAAATGTTACATTTTTAAAATCACTCGAGAATATTTAGCTTTATAAGAGGGTTTAAACCTGTAAGCAAAAACACAATTTAGTGCCTGGTTCGGCCGTTCTAAAGTATATGGAACAAATGATTATTTTTCACTAGTAAATGAAGATATAGAGACTTCTTCCTTGGGTCTACGCCTGGTTGTTTTCTTCTCTGTAATCACATATACATTTTAAAGACGTCATCTGTGATTCTTATTTTGTATTTTTTGTTTGATCAAAATACCTTAACGCAGCAAGATATTACAAGTATTGTATTCTAGGTATAAATTAAAAACTATGGGCGCAGCAAGTGCGTTATGGAAGTGAATTTTCATAAAAATGTTTTTAATTACAAATATATCGCTCTAATGCGAGCAGGCATCAATTTGGTTACCGGTATAACCTATATAGTAGGAACAGTGTATCATATTTTATCAAAATAATTATTTGAAAATGTACAAAACTTTTCGGAAAATAAACTTTAAATGTTTCTGAGAAAACTGGTCTCCTAGCCAATGAACCTTAGGTTAATAGCAAATTGAGTTATTGAAATTTGAAACATTTAATGAAAATTCGCAACCAAAACGCCCTTGCTGCGTTCATACAAAAAATTTCCGAAAATACAGTTAAATGTTGGTTTCCTAACCAACAAAACTTGCGTTAATAGCAAATGAGTTATTGAAATTTGGAGGACTTAATGAAAATTTGCTACCAAAACGCACTTACTGTGTTCCGATTTTTTCTTACAAACATGCATCATATTTCGATAAAATATGCTAAAATGCAGTAACGAATTTGTTCTACGAAAATTAGCTAAAAATTATAGACCGTTAAACCATAAACTTCACCAAACCTACAGCGAAAGCATCAACTTAACTAAACCGACAGCCAAAACATCAGAGAAAGGGTCTATTTTAAATGTATTTTCTGGGAATATTTTAGTAAAATGAAGGACAATGACGATTGAAACTAAGACTTCAGGCTTTGTAAAACATTATTCTTGAGACATTTTCCTTCCATAGCTCATATTAGTGTCAGGTTCATTGCCTAAATATTACCAATTTTGACGTTTAAAATCGCGATTTTGACGTTTTGAGGAAAAGCCAAATGTATTTTTTTTGAATGCCTGTAACTTTTTTGTCCTTCAACCTACGGAGCTAAATTTTGGTAGGTAACTTGCCTATAATGATATAAATCCGCGTATGAAATTTGGTTGCCCTTACTTTGTTAATTTTGGAGATATAATTTTTTTTTGAAAGAAAACATAAAATTTTTCGGGAAAACCTCGGCGGATTTTCCTGGCTAACGAACTAATTCAAGCCACTTGCAAAAGGAAGGTACTCACCAATTTTGACGTTTAAAATCGCGATTTTGACGTTTTGAGGAAAACCCAAATTTATTGTTCTTTAAATGCCTGTAACTTTTTTGTCCTTTAACACACAGAGCTAAATTTTCGTATGTATTTTACCCATAATGATATAAAGCCGCGTGTGAAATTTGGTTGCCCTTACTTTGTTAATTCCGGAGAAATAAATTTTTTTCGAAAGAAAACACAAAATTTTCCGGGAAAACCTCGGCGGATTTTCCTGGATAACGAACTTATTCAAGCCACTTGTAAAACAAAGGTATTCACCAAGTTTTATCAAAATCGGTCCATTATTTTTTTAGTTATAGGTGTGACACATAAATATATATATATATATATATATATATATATATATATATATATATATATATATATATATATATATATATATATATATATATATATATATATATATATATAAACATATAAAGTCTGAAACCGACCTCGGATTTGGGTTCCAGGGGTCCTAATTAGCGCTCATTTGAAGAAATTTTTTCAAAATTCGAAAGTCGGGATCTCCTCATTAGTGAATTTTTTTAAGAAAATTATCTAAAAAGCCATTCATGCGTTTTCAGACACAAAATCAGGATCCAGGTGTAAGAATTACAATAATAGTTTTTCTATAAGAAAAAGTGTAAATAAAGTTAATAAATTTATATTTTTTTAAAATTCTCTCAAAATTCCAAATGAAATAATGACGATTGAGTTTTTTTTTCGAGGCCTTTCTTCTGAACATTTTGATCATGGGGTAACTTCATTATTAATGTGGCTTTATTTTTTTACACGAATCTCGAATTTTTTTGTGAATTTTCGTTACTGAAAAGCTGGACTATGTTTAGACATTTTTCAATACACATTAAAAACCAGTTGTCGTATAAATTGTAGATATGAATTAAACAAGAAAAGTCTGGGCGCAGCAAGTGTGTTGTGGTAGTGAAATTTCATAAAAATGTTTTTAATAGCAAATATGTGTGCTTTCTTTAAGGAAGTAGGCATCAAATTTGGTTACCAGTATAACCTATATAGTAAAAAAATTTGGGACGCAGCAAGTACGTTACGGTAGTGAATTTTCATTAAATGCTTCAAATTTGAATAACTCAATTTCCTATTAACTTAAAAGTTTAGTTTTGGTATGTAGTAAGGCCTTTTCTAAGGCAATCTATCCATAAAATTTCATTAAAATAGCTTTGTAATTTTCGGAGAAAAACATTTGTATGTATATATATATATATATATATATATATATATATATATATATATATATATATATATATATATATATATATATATATAGCATATAAAAATTAAAACTAACCCCGGATATGGCTTCTAGGGGCCCTAGTTCGCGCTCATTTGAAAAATTTTTTGCAAAGTCTCACCATCGATACCTCTCTATTAGTGAATTTTTTTTTAATGAAAATTCACTAAAAACAAAGTGCCATGTTTCATCATAATAACTTTATTGTTTGAAAATTTATAAAAATTTCCGAAAGTAAACTTAAAGTGTTCCCGAAAAAAATCTTTTCTTGGTCAACCTTATAGGTTAATAGCAAATTGGGCTATTCAAATATGAAGCATTTGATCAAAATTCGCTACCATAACGCACTTGCTGCATCCAGAATTTCTTTTCTTACAAACGTGCATTATATTTCGAAGGAAAATGCAAAAATGCAATAACATAAAGTGTGTTCGAATAAAAAAAAAAAAAAAAAAAAAAAGAAAATTTGTATCACCAACGACCTATGGGCCATTCTGTGATTGTAGAAATAACTTTTTAAGATGTAGCTCAAGACACCCTATAATTAATGTATACATTTTTTTTTCATATCTTGTATAATAATAGATATATTGAACTGTCGTTAAATTGTCAAAAAAAAAAACTGAAAAAGGCGATTTTTGGTTTTCGCCTCTGATTGACTTACTGAAACTCGTAGAAAAAAAAAAAACGAAAAGCACGTTCTTACAGCCATTTTCAGTTTTCTGGTAGCGGACTCAAAACTTTTCAGCAACGTGTCGCCTTCTTTGAGACATCATCAACTTTCTTATTTCTTATGAGCGCCATATTGGATTTCACATCATACGATTCTTTTTTTATGCATTCAACAATGTATAACATGTAGAAAAATATTTTTTAAAAATAATTGGACTTACTGTGCAAAATCACTTTGATTTGTGTCTTGGCTGTGGAATTTTAAAACATCAAATAATATTTCTGTCCTGCGTAGTAACAGCCGCTGAGTTCAGCATTTACCAAAAATTCGGGACGCAGCAAGTGCGTTATGGTAGTGAATTTTCATTAAAATATTTTTATTAGCAAATAGGTGTGTTTTTTTTAAGAAAGCAGGCATCAAATTTGGTTACCAGTATATATATACATAGTAAAAACAATGTGCCATATTTCATCAAAATAACTTTATTGTTTGAAAATGTAAAAAAAATCCGAAAGTAAACTTAAAGTGTTCCGGAAAAAACTCGTTTCTTGGTCAAGCTTATAGGTTAATAGCAAATTGAGCTATTTAAATATAAAGCATTTGACCAAAATTCGCTACCATAACGCACTTGCTGCGTCCAGAATTTCTTTTCTTACAAACATGCATTATATTTTGATGGAAAATGCAAAAAATGCAATAACATAAGGCGTGTTTGATTAAAAAAAGCCAATTTGAACCACTAACGACTTATGGGCAACCCTGTAATTGTATAAATAATTTTTTACGATGTAACTCAAGACACCCTATAATTAGTGTATACAATACTTTTCCATATCTTGTATAATAACGGATATATTGAGCTTTATTGTTTTTTTTACGAAAATTCGACAAAAATTATATACCATTAAACGATAAACTCTATAGCTAAGGCCACTGCCAAGCATCAGAGAAAGGGCCTATTTGAAATGAATTTTCTGGAAATATTTTAGTAAAATGAAGGGCAGTGACGGTTGAAGCTAAGACTTCAGGCTTTGTAAAACATTCTTCTTGAGACGTTTTCTTTCCACAACTCGTATTAGTTTCAAGTTCTTTGCCTAAATATTGCCAATTTTGACGTTTTAAATCGCGACTTTGGCGTTTTTGAGGAAAATCCCAATTTATTTTTCTTTAAATGCCTATAATTTTAACGTCTTTTGACCTATAAAGCTAGATTTTGGTACGTAATTTACCTATAACTGTATAAACCCCTGGACTAAATTTCGTTATTTCCGGAGATATAATTTTTTTTCGAAAGAAAACACAAAATTTTCCGGGAAAACCTGAGCCGATTCTCCTGGCTAACAAACTTGTCCAAGCCACTTGCAAAAGGAAGGCATCCACTGAATTTAATCAAAACCAGCCCATTATTTTTTGAGTTACACACACACACAAATATATATATATATATATATATATATATATATATATATATATATATTATATATATATATATATATATATATATATATATATATATATATATATATATATATATACATATATATATATATATATATATATATATATATATATATATATATATATATATATATATATATATATATATATATATATATAAACATATAAAAATCGAAACTGACCCCGGATATGTGTTCTAGGGGGCCTAATTAGCTCTCATTTGAAGAAATCTTTTCAAAATTCAAAAGTCGGGATCTCCTCAATAGTGATTTTTTAAAAAGAAAATTCACTAAAAATCTAAGTAAAGCTAAATAGAGAAGTGTCGATGACTTAGAGTAACTATAATTGTGTAATTTAACTGTTTTCACAAAGTATACAATAACAAAAAGTAGTTGTAAAAGCAGCCCTAAACCATTTATTCATAGAATTGGTATATATTAGCATCGCTTTGCCCGGACTGAAATTGTCTAATAATGCGGAAGCTTAAAATTCTGGACACAGCAAGTGCGTTATGGTAGCAAATTCTCATAAAATGCTTCAATAACTCAATTTGATATTAACCTAAGGTTAGTTGGTGGAAAACCAGTTTTTTCGGGGACATTTGAAGTTCACTTCGGACAATATTTGCACATTTTTAAACAATAGAGCTATTTTGATGAAATTTGGTACATTATTTCCACTATATGGGTTATACTGGTAAGCAAATTTGACGCCTGCTTTCGTTAATAAAAGACGTATTTGCTATTAAAAACATTTTAACGAAAATTAACTACAATAACGCACTTGCTCTGTGCTAACTTTTTTATAATTTTCTTTTGTTAATGCACATCTTAAAAGTTCTTTGTTTAATAATTCATTGTACAGACATATTTAAAATATTTTGAAAATAGTAACCCACTAAAGTGTGCCAAATTTGCAACCAATTATTTTAAAAGATGATAAAAGAATTTGCAATTTTTTGAATAAAAACCGTAACCAGAGATATCAAAATATTCATTAACTGTTAATGCAGTTACTTAATATAACCCTTACCTAATAAATAAAGTTGTAGATACTTAAGTAAGTAAATCTAAAATTGGTTGTAGTGGCGCTCTTTATGAGGAATGCCATATTTGCAACACCTATCTTATTCGGCGCCTAAAATAACATAGCTTCACATATTCCTAAGCTAGATATTTTCAAAATAATGACAAAAAACTAATTAAAATTTTAACTTTCAACACCCTGTATTTGCGAAACCATCAACTTTTGGATAAGGCATGTACAGTTTGACGTGTAGCATCTTCAGAATTCGGATTTCCCCATCGTTAATGATAATGTATGTATGTACACAACATAATTGTAACCAAAGTTTTTCTGAATGAAATTTAACAGAATTTGGAAAATGCGGCGAATGATACTCATAGAAAAGGACATTACTGTGCATGAAAAAGTTAAATAGAATAAATAAAAATGGATCTAACTACAATTTGGTTTATTCGTCCCTCTGATGACGCCAACTTTATTAGCGAAAGGATTGTCAGGTCTAAAAGCTGTATTGTGATGAGCTTCGCTCTCCAAAATGTATTTATCAGTGCTTATCACAGGTTCCAAACTTTACTCAAAGATGGATATATTACATGATTCAGTCGTGAGTGTTTGTTATCTACGGAATGACACGAAATTCGAGTGACTTTTCATATCAAATTGATAGAAAATATGCAGTTGCTGTGGAGTGAATTGCTAATAAAAATCAGTTACTTAAATGTAGGATAAATAAGTTTAAACAATGATATCCTTAGGAGAAAAATCCTGGACGCAGCAAGTGCGATAGATTTTTTATTTTGTAAGATAAAAATTTTTTTCAAGTGAAAACTTAAAATTTTTCCGGAAAACCTCGTCCGATTTTTCTGATTAACGAACTTATCAAAGCTATTTACAAAGGAAAGGTACATGTCAAATTTTAACAAAATAGGCCCATTATTCCTTGAGATAAAATTTTTTTTCTAATGAAAACTCAAAATTTTCCCGGAAAACTACGCCCGATTTTCCTGACTAACAAACTTGTCCAAGCCATTTACAAAAGGAAGGTACATGCCAAATTTTATTAAAATCGGCTTATTACTTTTTGAGATAAGAATTTTGTTCAAATGAAAACTCAAAATTTTCCCGGAAAACCTTGTCCGATTTTCCTGACTAACGAACTTATCCAAGGCATTTACAAAAGAAAGGTACATGCCAAATTTTATCAAAATCGGCCCATTATTTTTTCAGTTATCGGTGTGATACATATATATATATATATATATATATATATATATATATATATATATATATATATATATATATATATATATATATATATATATATATATATATATATATATAACATATAAAAATTGAAACTGACCCCGGATATGGGTTCTAGGGGTCCTAGTTCGCGCTCATTTGCCAAAATTTTTTCAAAATTCAAAAGTCGGGATCTCCCCATTAGTGAATTTTTTCTACGAAAATTCACAAAAAGTAATTTGCGTTATATAACACAAAGCCTATGAAAGTTCGCTACTATACTTGCTACGTCCCGACTTTTTTATTAAAAATATCTCGTAAAGGAAACCCGATCTGGAAAAGAGCAATTTTTTGTTTTATGCTTAGAATTCTATTTTACATATCACAGTTCATTTTGTCCTTCAGTTACAGAACATCCTGTATAAACGTATAAAAATTAAAACTGAAGTTGTATATGGGTTTTAGGTGAGGCTCTAAAATGCCATTATTTAATGAATATTTTACCATCGTTGATAAGTGATTTTTTTTACGAAAATAAGTGTCGACTTTAAGTTTAACGAGATGTGAAATTTCACTTAAACCATTGTTTAAAATAGACTGGCTATAACAGTAAAGCGAAAAAGTTTCAAAATTTTTGACATTTATTTTTACAAAAACTGACTATATTTTGTCTGAAGGCCAATAAGAAAGGAAAGGGAGGTCTTAATCTTTGTATGAGAGTTAATGATTTTCAAGAAACTTTGTAAGTTATTTAAGATCTTATCATTTTACCGTTATTTTACAAGAAGCAGACTAGAACATTAATATTTTTCTCCGAAGGTCTATAAGAACGAAAAGAGAAAGACTATCTTAATTGTGGTTTCAGAGTTAACTATTTTCAAGAATTTGGCAAGTTATTTGAGATTTTATCTTAGTGCCCATTATACACAAAGATTATCTTTCTGAAAAGCAGGCAATAGATATATTCTTTTGCTAACAATAAGACCCAATAGTGAACTAGTCCCCCCCTCTGCCTATTTGGTTGAAGTTTTTCAAAATATAAACTGGCAGAACCTAAAACCTTCATTGTGAGTTTGGTGCTTCTAAAGTTCAGACAACGAAAGTTTTACTTGTGTAATTTGCATCTAGAATTTCAAGTCGTCTTTACTAAAAACACATATCTACATCTCAACAATGTCTTTTCCAAAAGCTGAGAAATTCGATCAACCAAAAATGGGTAAGCCAAATGTGCACATATTTTTTGTCTTAAAATGTTACATTTTTAAAATCATTCTAGAATATTTAGCTTTATAAGAGGGTTTAAATCTGTAAGCAAATAGACAATTTAGTGCCTGGCTTCGGCCGTTCTAAAATATATGGAACAAATAATTATTTTTCACTAGTAAATAAAGATATATAGACTTTTTCCTTGGGCCCACGACTGGTTGTTTTCTTTTCTGTAATCACATAGACATTTTAATGACGTCATCTGTGATTATTCTTTTGTAATTTTTTTTTGATCAAAATACCTTAAACTACCAAGATATTAGAAGTATTGTATTCTAGGTATAAATTAGAAAGCCATTTATGCGTTTTCAGACACAAAATCAGGATCCAGGTGTAAGAATTACAAATATAATTTTTCTATAAGAAAAAGTTTAAATAAAGTTAATAAATTTATATTTTTCTAAAATTCTCTCAAAATTCCAAATAAAATAATGACGATTGTATTTTTTTTCGAGGCCTTTCTTTTGAACATTTTGATCCTGGAGTAACTTCATTATTAACGTGGCTTTGTTTTTTTACACGAATGTCCAATTTTTTGGTGAATTTTCGTTGCTGAAAAGCTGGACTATGTTTAGACATTTTTTTATTACACTTTAAAAACCAGTTGTCGTGTAAATTGTAGATATAAATTAAACAAGAAAAGTCTGGGCGCAGCAAGTGCGTTATGCTAGTGAATTTTCATAAAAATGTTTTTAATAGCAAATATGCGTGTTTTTTTAAGGAAGCAGGCATCAAATATGGTTACCAGTATAACCTATATAGTAAAAACAATGTGCCATGATTCATCAAAATAACTTTATTGTTTGAAAATGTACAAAAATTTCCAAAAGTAAACTTAAAGTGTTCTGAAAAAAATCATTTCTTGGTCAACCTTATAGGTTAATAGCAAATTGAGCTATTTAAATATGAAGCATTTAATCAAAATTCGCTACCATAACGCACTTGCTGCGTTCAGAATTTCTTTTCTTACAAACATGCATTATATTTCGAAGGAAAATGCAAAGATGCAATAACATAAGGTGTGTTCGACTAAAAAAAAAAATGAAAATTTGTTTCACCAACGACACATTCTGTGATTGTAGAAATAACTTTTTAAGATGTAGCTCAATACACCCTATAATTAATGTATACATTTTTTCCCTATCTTGTATAATAACGGATATATTGAACTTTATTAATTTTTTACGAAAATTCGACAAAAATTATATACCATTCATAAACTCTAAAGCTAAGGCAGCTGCCAATCATCAGAGAAAGGGCCTATTTGAAATGAACTTTCTGGAAATATTTTAGTAAAATGAAGGGCAGTGACGGCTGAAGGTAAGACTTCAGGCTCTGTAAAACATTCTTCTTAAGACATTTTCTTTCCATAGCTCGTATTAGTTTCAAGTTCTTTGCCTAAATGTTGCCAATTTTGAAGTTTTATATCGCGACTTTGATGTTTTGAGGAAAATTCCAATTTATTTTTCTTTAAATGCCTATAAGTTTTTTGTCTTTTGACCTACAGAGCTACATTTTGGGAGATAATTTACCTATAATTGTATAAACTCGTGTACCAAATATAGTTACCTTGTTATTTCCGGAAATATAATTTTTTTTTCGAAAGGAAACACAAAATTTTCTGCGAAAACCTGAGCCAATTTTCCTGGATAACAAACTTGTCGAATCCACTTGCAAAAGGAAGGCATTCACCGAATTTAATCAAAATCGGCCCTTTATTTTTTGAGTTATCGGAGTGAAACCTATATATATATATATATATATATATATATATATATATATATATATATATATATATATATATATATATATACATATAAAAATCGAAAATCACCCCTGATATGTGTTCTAGGGGGCCTAATTAGAGCTTATTTGAAGAAATTTTTTCAAAATTCAAAAGTCAGGATCTCTTCATTAGTGATTTTTTTAAAAGAACTGTCGATGACTTAAAGTAACTATAATTTTGTAACTTAACTGTTTTTACAAAGTATACAAAGACAAAAAGTAGTTGATGATCTTTCGTCAGCCCTAAATCATTTATTCATAGAATTGTTATTTATTACCATAGCTTTGCCCGGACTGAATTTGTCTAATAATGCGGAAGCTTAAAAATTGTTAGTTACTTTTGGTAGACAAATCTGTTTATACATACATACATACATACATATATATATATATATATATATATATATATATATATATATATATATATATATATATATATATATATATATATATATATATATATATATATATATAGTGTGACTCATTTCTACGGTAAAGCTCAATATATTCGTTATTATACAAGAAAAAAATTATATACGTGTATTATAGAGTGTCGTGGGCTGCATCTTATTAAATTATTTTTACAATCACAGGCTGGCCCATAAGTCGTTGGAGATACAAACTTTTGTTTTTAATCGAATACGAATTATATAGCTCCATTTTTGCATTTTCCATCGAAAACAAATTCATATTTGTAATAAAAAAATATTCTGGACGCAGCAAGTGCGTTATGGTAGCAAATTCTCATAAAATGCTTCAATAACTCAATTTGCTATTAATCTAAGGTGAGTTGGTAGAAAACCAGTTTTTTCTGGAACATTTTAAGTTTACCTCGGACAATATTTGCACATTTTCAAACAATAGAGTTATTTTGATGAAATATGGTACATTGTTTCCATTATATAGGTTATACTGGTAAGCAAATTTGATGCCTGCTTTCGTTAATAAAAGACGTGTTTGCTATTAAAAATATTTTAACGAAAATTGACTACAATAACGCACTTGTTCTGTCCAGATTTTTTTATAATTTTCTTTTGTTAATGCACATCTAAAAAGTGCTTTGTTTTATAATTAATTGTATAGACCTACTTAAAATATTTTAAAAATAGTAACCAATTAAAGTGTACCAATTTGCAATCAATTATTTTAAAAGATGATAAAATAATTTGCAATTTTTTGAATGAAAACCGTAACCAGAAATATAAAAATATTCATTAATTGCTAATGCACTTACTTAATATAAACCTTACATAATAAATAATATTGTAGATACTTCTTTTTTGGCTTCGAAAGTCCTTGTTTCCTTCTCGACAAACTGTTTTGACGATGCCGTAAAAAGCGAGACCGATTGCAGAGAAGAAAACAAGCCAGAGTTAGACGAGTTATTGTATTAGCAAATTGTCGTTAAAAAGGGTTCATGACTTACGAAAATTTTCCTTAAATGAGCGCAAATTAGAACCTTTAGAATCCAATATTTAGAGTCTGTTAAAAGTTGTATATTTCTATTAATTTTTTCCTCATGGGACCCGATTAAAATCTTATCAAGAAAGAGACGTTATTTCCGAAAATGCAAAAAATCAAATCCTGCTATTAAAAAAAAAGATTTAGTTACCATAGCAATGGAGTTGTTTAGGGTAGAAAAAGTTGAATATCGTGAGATTTGTTAATTTTTTTTTAAATAAATATTATCTCTGAAAATACAAGTGCAATTTCACACTTTATACTAACCCTGTAAATATGTTTTTGAAAATGTGTTGTGGTGAATTGGCTTCTCCAAACTGTACTTATCAGTACTCATCACAGGTTTCAATTTTCACTTAGTTCCATAACTCAAGACTTGGGACTTGCCATACCAAATTTCTAACGTTATTATTTTTGATAATGATATAATAGAAAGTTAATTAGTAGGCTTTGAATTTTTTTCATGAAAATGCGCTACCGTAACGCACTTGCCACTTTTACTACTGGATATACTGGTTTAATTTTTTTAAAGATTATGTTTGACAAATCTAACTTCACGTGTCTTAGCGTTTGCCACAAAAACTATTTTTTGCTGAATAATGAATTTTAGTGTGTTTCACACTGTATATATATATATATATATATATATATATATATATATATATATATATATATATATATATATACATTATATTATAATCATAGTTAAAAAAATTAAACTACCACCATTTTACCCCCACCACTTCATCCATTAAAAAAAAAGCAACCCTACATTTTTTCATCACAATTCGATGGATCCTATTTTTCTTAATGCGGAGATACCCCATAAGTATGGTCTAATATTACGGTTTTCAATACAGGGTGGAAATTTAATACCGGAATATTAAAACTAAACAGTTTACCCTAAAATTCAGATTTCGAAAATAAACTTAATAAAAACGTCCTTTTATTATAATAAATGTTCTCCATTCACTTCCACACAACGAAATAATCTGCTCTGGAATTTTTCCCCAACTCTGTTCAACACGTCAGGCGTTACGTTCCTAATTTCTGTTATTTTCATTTTCAAATCATCTAAATTAGCAGGTTGCGTTTTATACACTCTGTTTTTAAGGTATTCCTATAAAAAGGTATCAAGATCTGGTGATCTAGCGGGCTATTCTACGAAACCGCTTCGTCCAATCCATCTTTGTGGAAAGACTTCGTGTAAATACTCCCCTACATGAAGAGCAAAGTGGGGCGGTGCACCGTCTTGTTGAAACCATATCCTTTCATGGGGAATATTAGGTTCCATTACATTTAGATACAATTCTGCTAACATTGGGACAACCTGTTTTCTTAGCATTTCTAAATATCTTGGACCGTTTAGATTTTCTATAAAAACAGGTCCAACTACGTGATCACCAATGATACCAGCCCAAACGTTCCATTTCTGAGGCGGCTGAGTGTCTGTTTGTCACATCCAGTGAGGGTGTTTGGCAGCCCAGTATCTGGAATTTTGCCTGTTTACATCGCCATTCCAAAAAAAATTGCTCCATCGGAAAACAGAACGTCAGTAGAAGAAATAACATTTGTATGTAACATGTCCAGCAGTTGTTCACAAAATTGCAGTCTTCTATCAGAATCACCGTTAGTCAACCCTTGAACGTGTTGTAGTTTATAGGGATGCATTTTTTCGTTTTTGAGATACCTTAAAACTGTTGATTGACTAACATCATTTTCACAGGCAACTTGACGGGTAGAAGTTGTTGGTTCTTCTTAAAAAGCCAATAAAATATTGAGTTTTACATCTACTTCAACAAACTTGGGTCTCCTAGGCAGTGGTTTAACGTGTCTATAATCACAAAACTGTGAATGTATCTTAGACACAGTTCCTTGGGCTAGTGGGGGCAAATCTGGATGTTTTTCATTAAATAGGTTAACAACTTGTGCCTGTTTTCTACACATATCACCATACCGAATCATGATTAATATATCTGTTCGCAGAGTTTCAGTTAAATATCGCATTATTAGACCAAAAATTAATTGAAATTATCGGAACAAAATTACTACTAATTTATTAGGAGACCGTACATTACACAATACACCACAAAATAAAACTAGTGGGGGTAGAATGGTGGGAGTTTAATTTTTTTAACTATGATTATAAGATAATGTTCGACAAATTAAACTTCACGTGTCTCAGCGTTTTCCACAAAAACTATTTTTTTGCTAAATAATGAATTTTATTCCATAAGTGTGTTTCACACTATATATATATATATATATATATATATATATATATATATATATATATATATATATATATATATATATATATACATATATATATATATATATATATATATATATATATATATATATATATATATATATATATATATATATATATATATATATATATATATATATACAAATTGGCAACAAGTGTTTCTGTTTTTACCGTTTATTTAAGTTTTACCTTTATAAAAACTTATTATCTTTCTTACATCATTTCTTACACTCACAGGTACACTGTGTGCTCCAGAATACTACTACTTAAGGGAGCACATGAATAAACCTAGCGGTAAGCAGCACAGAGTCAGGAAAACCCCAACGAAATGTGGCTTAATACCCTCACATGAGGTAAGTGTTTTTCTTTATATTTAAATTAAATTTTTAAACATAACATTTATTACCTTAAGCTTTTATAATATGAGTGTATTAAGCTGATAACATTTGTCGATCCTTTTATGGAGTATTAGGTTTTCTTAAAGGTTGATTTTACAAATCTTTTAATTAAATATATACTATTGTTCGTAAAGTTTGTGACAAATTCATAATTTTTACGTCCGTCGATTATATTTGCGCCAAAATTTGTCTACCATGATTCCAAGATATGCGAGATTTGATTGTAATCAAAGCACATTGAAAGTAACTTTGCTAAACGTACCCAGCCTCGGAGAACATTGTAAGATATATAGTCCAGTCAAATAAGACATTGACCAGGACATTTGAAATAAATAGGTAAAAATTGCCAAAGATACTGTAGATGATGGCCTAATTGAATTCCTGAAAGCCCCAAATAATCGCACAAAGAAAAATTCGGTATATTGGAAAAACCGCTTTTTGAGTTTTGAGCAAACCGACTGAACCAAGCATCTGATTTTGTTCGTCTTTGCGTAGTTTACTGTTTTTTTAAACTAAAAGTATGAAATTTGGTTTACTTTTTTGCAACAAATAAAATAAAGCATATTGATTTTTTTTTGTAAGAAAGTAAATTTTAGCCTAAGGTATTTACACTTTCTGGCCAGAGTAAATATTAGGTTAAATGTACGGTTTCAATGGAAATCCATCAGCCAAAGGTTCAACGTCGTCATTGATGTCCGAGTGAGCCATTTCCATGTGATTTGCGCATCCATGTCCAGCGCAGTAACCGCACATATCTGTGCAATTGAGACCAATTGTCCTGCATTTGCATTTATTTCCGCAGCCGTATTTGCAGTTGCAAGATATGATGTGGTGTACCCGCTCCGGTGCTGTATCTTTAGTCGGGATGGGTTTCAGCTGACCTGAAGCACCATATCCATCCCCATTATCTTCTCTGCAAGCGATTTTCCATCCATACTTAAACCTAAATTTAGATATAGGAATTAGCGTACTACGAGTTTTTAAACCAGAAAAAATGACGGAATTTGGCTCCTACCTGTTGATAAACTCAGTACGAATGTTGTTTAGATGCTGCAGATGTAGGTGGAAGTGCAGCTGAAGCCAAATGCTGCCTTGACGGACTGCTTGGCAACTTTCCTCCAAAATAGCCAGTGCCTGGCGTTGTTTAAGCTCTCTTTAATACCATAGCCATACAGCGCGAGAAGAAAATATTATCTCCTCTTGAGAATTGTGTTCTTGGTGATTTCAGAATGCAAAATCTATAGATAAATCTCCCTAGACTGAATTCACAAAAAATGTAATAATTGTAAAAGTTTTATTCAACTTATAAGGTTTTATTTAGTTACTCTTTGGATCACAACTTAAAATCAGGCTTACACTCTTCAGCTGCCGATTTTACCATACATATATTTCAATAACAACTCATTTCTAGAAATAAATATTACCGTTAATGTTTCTAACGAGGGAAACTTCGCAACTTTGTGTAAAAAAATTCTGAAACTGACATCTCTGGCTGTTTCAATTTATTAGGCAGATTTTGTAGCTTTCCAACATTCAAAGAAAACAAACTAAAACATCCTTTATGTCAAACTCTCCCACACACATTACACAATGCCTTAATAAACTTTTAGGAGCATGTCGTAACTTCAGGATAACTTAAATTTGTGTTGAGAGAAACGCTTTAAAATTAATATATGAGAAGATCTTTGAAGGCTCTATATATCTGAAAAATTCCATTCCTCTCACTTTAATACTTTAAAAAATATATTTTTCTAAAAGTTTTCCCCGATTTTCCACCGTAAAAACTTGAGCATAAAGGCTGATTAACGAACTTGACCTCGTTTTTCGCCTAAACAAGGCTTCTGCCAGTTTGATAGAAATCAGTTTAGTATTTTTTGAGTTATCGCTCGGATACATACATACATACATATATACATACATACATACATACATACATACATACACACACAAATATATATATATATATATTTATATATATATATATATATATATATATATATATATATATATATATATATATATATATATATATATACATACATACATACATATACAAATTATAACGGACCTTGGTTTTGGCTTCATCTGAAAAAAAAAATCAAAAGCCTTTCATCGTGACCTCTCTATCCGCGAATTTTTCTTAATGAAAATTCACTAAAAAGTGATGTCACTAACTACTAGGAGTAGAGCTCATCTTATGGGAAATGTTATCTGATGTCAAATGTTTTCACCACTGCGCGTTAGGAAGTGAGAATAATTACAAAGCAGACCATAAATTACGAAACAATTGTAGGTTATGTAAAGATTTGACAGCGCGAGTGCTCTTATGTATCGTTTCTCTATGGTAGTGTTGACATTCGAAAAATGTATTTAGTGCGCAGAACAATTTCTAATTTACTAGACTTTATCACTAAGTCTTAAGCTGACGTGCTAAAGTGCTTTTCTCTCTCCTACATATAGATTGTGTACCACTAACCTTGCTTCGTTTAGCCAAGTTACTTTGGTAGATAATGTTTTCACCGTCATTAGTACATTTCTGTTGTCGTGAATGGCCATTCCTCTAAACTGTATCCAATTAATGCAGGAGTTCCTCAAGGTTCAGCTTTAGCCCCTACTTTGTTTCTTTTCCGCATCAATGACCTCATCTCTAGCACATCCAACCCAGTTACGCGGACGACAGCACCCTCCACTCAAATAAACAATATTCTAAGCCTGTCTCTTTAGCCCAATTAGATGAGGATCGCAGACTCATGGAGGGTTCTGTCTCCGTGGATCTTCAAAAAATATTAGACTGGGGAAGTAGAAATCTTGTACAAGTCAACCCCACCAAATATCAATCATGCTTTCTTTCTCATAAGATATACACCAGCCCTAGACCGATCACAATAGACAACCAAGTTATAAAAATTAATGAGTCCTTTTCTCTTGTTGGCATTTCTGTGGATCGACATCTCAATTGGCACCAACATGTCACATCAATCGCAGAAGCGGCTGCTAAGAAATTAGGTTTCCTCTTCCGGGCCCGCAAATACTTTTCGCCAGCTAATCTCTATACCTTATATACATCACAAATAAGGCCAAAACTCGAATACTGCTCCCACATCTGGGGTGCAGCTGCCGCTTCTACGCTCGCTTTCCTGGACTCAATTCAAAAGAGATCTATACCTCTCGTCGGTGACCCTACCCTCACCCAAAAGCTGCCATCCCTTGCCCATCGACGAGCCGTTGGTGACCTCTCTCTCTCTTTTATAGATATCTACACGGGCATTGCTCAGAGGAGCTCTCTTCCATAGTTCCTCCACCTGCTGCCTCCAACAGATCTACCAGGGGAACAGAGCGAATGCACCCTTTTACTGTCTAGGTCACCAGACATAGAAGATCTTGTTATGCCTGCTCTTTTCTCCCGAGGACTTCCAAGTTGTGGAATTCCTTGCCGGCACATGCTTTTCCTTCTCCTCCGAACCTCCAAACCTTCAAGTCCAGAATTAACAAGTTGCATCTTACGTCCTTGTCAACACCCACGGTACGATAGTATCTAGGCTGTAAGCCCTCGTGGTGTGTTGTTGAAAAAAAAAAACACACACTTACAAGCTTGACTAAGAGCGAAACCGATATGTTTTTTTATGATGGTCAAAATGCTTCTAGCCTTATAAATTTATTCATTATTCGCTGCATTAGCAAAAAAGTAAGGCGGATGATTTAAAATTCGCCCGTTAGTTGTAAGCGGTCTCTACGTATGACATTTTGTATTTATTAGAGCTGTTGTTACAACATGGTGTCTAGTTACGCACGAAATGGCGAGTCTGTAATACATTTCACAAATCTTCTCGTAAATCAATTTTTTTCTAACATATATTTTTTGTTCTTTTAGACTGAGATGCAGTGGGGAACGCCAAAAAAACTTGAAAACAGAAAATATGTAAGTAGTGTTATTTACGTTATTTCCATTATCATTATTATCTAAAAGTTAATCGCTGTTAATATGAAAATAAATATATTAATTTAATTTGCACTCTATATTTATATTAACAAGATAAAGTTGTTAGTAAGGTTTTTTTAATATTCTTAAAACAAAGGTCAGTACGTTATAATAACAAATTCTCATTAAAATTTTTCAAATTCTAAAATGCCATTTTAACGTAAATTTTTGTTGCTCTTAGCCATTAGATATTAGCTAATAGAAATTTGTTCTTTACACATTATATCTTCTGCAATGGCAAGACAGATATTTTTGTAATAATCTTTAAAAAAACTCTGGACGCAGCAAGTGCGTTATGGTAGTGAATTTTTATTAAATGCTTCAAATTTGAATAACTCAGTTTTATATAAACTTACAAAGTTTAATTTTGGTACGTAGTAAGGTCTTTCCTAGGGCAAGATATCCACTAAATTTCATTAAAATCACTTTGTAATTTTTGGAGGAAAAATTTTTTTTCGAAAGAAAATTTAAAATTTGAATAACTCAATTTTCTATAAACTTAGATAGTTGAATTTTGGTACTTAGTAAGGCCTCTCCCAAGGCAACATATATAGTAAATGACATTAAAACAGCTTTGTTATTTTCGGAGAAATTTTTTTTTTAAGGAAACTCAAAATTTTCCCGGAAAGCCCCATCCCATTTTCCTGGCTAACGAACTCATCCAAGCCATTAATAAAAGAAAGGCACTTGCCGAGTTTAATTGAAATCGGTTACTTATTTTTTTAGTTATCAGACGGATACATACACACACACATATATATATATATATATATATATATATATATATATATATATATATATATATATATATATATATATATATATGTATATATATATATATATATATATATATATATATATATATAAACATATAAAAATTGAAACTGACCCCGGATATGGGTTCTAGGGGTCCTAGTTCGCGCTCATTTGAAAAATTTTTGCAAAGTTTACCATCGATACCTCTCTATTAGTGAATTTTTTTCAATAAAAATTCACTAATAAAAAGTTAATTATATAAGACTTTTAATTCGGGCATTATACAGCGTGTGCACTTTTATCTCGCACATTATTGCTATCTTCTAAACCTTTAAACATTCAGAGTCGGTTAAATTAGGAAAATGTTGTACAATTTCATGCTCATTAAGAATTTGAAATAACATTCCGGATAAATCAAGTCCCTACTGAAATATCGCAAAAACTAAAAAGTTGCATTTTCTAATTTCTTCCATATCTTTTTTATTATTTAAGCGAATGCTATATTTCGTAGCTTCAGATAAGTCGTCTACTGCCCATTTCAAAAATGTGGTATTCCTACTTGATCATTAGGTTTTTATAGCCAACTTTGGATTTTATTAAGGCAGCTATATTGGAATTTAATAGGGTTGAAAAGGGAAAAAAATTACAATTTCAATAATGGGACAGACTGCGTTATCTAATTTTAATAACTACCACTAAAAATTTGTTTTTAATGAGAATCGAGTTGTCATGAAATTAAAATGTCAAAATGATACTGACCGTAGATACTATTTCATTATTCGATTATTTGTCAAATTTTGACATTTTAATTTCATGCCAACTCGATTCTCATTAAAAACAAATTTTTGCCGGTAGTTATTAAAATTAGATAACGCAGTCTGTCACATCATTGAAATTGCATTTTTTCTCTCTATTTAACCCCATAAAAATCTAATATGGCTGCCATAAGGAAATCCAAAGTTGGCTATAAAAACCTAATGATCTAGTAGGCCTAGAAAATTTTTGAAACGGGCAGTGGATAACTCTTGACGACTTATCTGAAGCTATTAAATATCATATCATTCGCTTAAATAATAAAAAGATATGGAAGAAATTAGAAAATGCAGCTTTTTATCAGTCTTTGCGGGATATATCAGTAGCGACTTGATTTATCCGGAAGGTCAATTCAAATTATTAATGAGTATGAAATTGTATAACATTTTCCTAATTTAACCGACTCTGTATCTTTAAAGGTTTAGAAGATAGCAATAGTGTGCGAGATAAAAGTGAACACCTTGTATATTCAAAAATTGTAATTTATTTTGATCGAAGATTAGCTGATTCACAATCCAACCAGCGCAGCGTGTAAAAAACATTATAAATACTCCGCTATGAGAAGGGTAGGCACTCTCGTTAGTCGCAATTAAGTTAGAATAATTGATCTAATTTAGATGAAATACTTAATTTTGGAACAGATTAAAGTCTTTCATAAAAAAGTCAATTTAAAGTAAGTGAGCAATTTACGTAAAAAATTGCGAATTTGTAACTTCGAATAAACTGAGTTCACATCTATATTTTTTTTCAAAAATGCTCGGACTTTTCGATCAGTGTTTCAAGTTGCGGTCTTTTAGTGAATGTTCGTAAAACTAATTCACTAATGGGGAGATCCCGACTTTTGAATTTTGAAATTTTTTTTCAAATTAGCGCGACCTAGCCCCGCTAGAACACATATCCGTGGTCGTTAAAATTTTTTATATGTTTGCATATATATATATATATATATATATATATATATATATATATATATATATATATATATATATATATATATATATATATATATATATATATATATAGGTATTGCACTGATGACTCCAAAAATAATGGCTCGATTTTAATAAAATTTGGCAAGTACCTTCCTTGTGGCTTAGATAAGTTTGTTGGTCAGGTAAATCGGACCAGGTTTTCCTTCTGAAAAATTTTTAACTTCGAAAATAATGAAGCTATGGTAACCAAATTTGGTACGTAGGTTAACGTCATTTAAAAGTAAACCTCACACCAAAATGTCGATCTCGATGTGTCATTAAAAAAGCATTTAAATTAAAAAATATTTCACATATCATTTCTAGGAAATTTCACTACCGTAACGCACTTACTGCGTCAAATTTTTTTTGAAATACTATACAGTGACGCAAATTATTATTTTTTACTTGCAACCCCATTTGTCCGTTGAACAGTTTTAAGACCTGTCAAGTTATAAAAAAAGCCTGGACGCAGCAAGTGCGTTATGGCAGTGAATTTTCATAGAAATGATGTGGTACAAAATATTTTATTAAAACTTTTTTTTTTAACATAGAAATCTAAATTTTGGTGTATAGTTAACTTTTTATATCGCAAACCTACCAACCAAATTTCGTTATAATAGCTTTTAGTGAATTTTCTTTAAAAAAAAATTACTAATTAATGGGGAGATCCCGACTTTCGAATTTTGAAAAAATTCTTCAAATGGGCGCTATTTATGACCCCTGGAACCCAAATCTGAGGTCGGTTTCAAACTTTATATGTTTATATATATATATATATATATATATATATATATATATATATATATATATATGTGTGTGTGTGTGTCACACCTATAACTAAAAAAATAATGGACCGATTTTTAGTACCTTCCTTTCGCAAGTGGCTTGGATAAGTTCGTTAGCCAAAAAATCCGCCGAGGTTTTCCCAGAAAATTTTGTATTTTCTTTCGAAAAAAATTGAAAAAATTTTATATATCCGGAATTAAAGAAGTAAGCGCAACAAAATTTCATACGCGGGTTTACATCGTTATATGTAAGTTACCTACCAAAATTTAGCTCTGTAGGCTAAAGGACAAAACAGTTACAGGCATTTAAAGAAAAATAAATTTGGGTTCGTCAAAAGTCGCGATTTTAAACGTCAAAATTGGTAATATTTAGGCAATGAACCTGAAACTAATATGAGCTATGGAAGGAAAATGTCTCAACTATAATGTTTCATAAAGCCTGAAGTCTTAGTTTCAATCGTCATTGTCTTTGATTTTACTAAAATATTCCCAGAAAATTCATTTCAAATAGACCCTTTCTCTGATGCTTTGGCTGTCGGTTTAGTTAAGTTGATGCTTTCGCTGTGGGTTTAGTGTAGTTTATGATTTAACGGTCTATAATTTTTAGCTAATTTTCGTAGAACAAATTCGTTACTGCATTTTAGCATTTTTATCGAAATATGATGCATGTTTGTAAGAAAAAATCTGGACGCAGTAAGTGCGTTTTGGTAGCAAATTTTCATTAAATCCTCCAAATTTGAATAAGTCATTTGCTATTAACGTAAGTTTTGTTGGTTAGGAAACCAACATTTAACTGTATTTTCGGAAATTTTTTGTAGGAACGCAGCAAGGGCGTTTTGGTTGCGAATTTTCATTAAATGTTTCAAATTTCAATTACCCGATATGCTATTAACCTAAGGTTTATTGGCTAGGAGACCAGTTTTCTTTAAAACATTTAAAGTTTATTTTCCGAAAATTGTTGTACATTTTCAAATAATTATTTTGATATAATATGATACATTGTTCCTACTATATAGGTTATACCGGTAACCAAATTGATGCCTGCTCGCATTAGAGCGATATATTTGTAATTAAAAACATTTTTATGAAAATACACTTCCATAACGCACTTGCTGCGTCCAGAGTTTTTTTTTTTTTTTGAGATAAATTTTTTTTGAATGAAAACTCAAAATTTTCCAGGAAAAACTCGTTCTATTTTCCTGATTAACAAACTTGTCCAAGACATTTACAAAAAAGAAAGGTCCGTGCCAAATTTTATCAAAATCGGCCCATTATTTTTTGAAATAAAAATGTTTTTTGAATGAAAACTCAAAATTTTCCCGGAAAACCTTGTCCGATTTTCCTGACCAACGAACTTATCCAAGCCATTTACAAAAGGAAGGTACGTGCCAAATTTTATCAAAATCGGCCTATTATTTTTTGAGTTATCGGTGTGATATATATATATATATATATATATATATATATATATATATATATATATATATATATATATATATATATGTATATATATATATATATATATATATATATATATATATATATACATATATATATATATATATATATATATATATATATATATATATATATATATATATATATATATATATATATATATATATATATATGTATATAAACATATAAAAATTGAAACTGACCCCGGATATGGGTTCTAGGGGTCCTAGTTCGCGCTCATTTGCAAAAAATTTTTCAATATTCAAAAGTCGGGATCTCCCTATTAGTGAATTTTTTCTACGAAAATTCACTAAAACCACCATATTTAAAATTTTCTTTATTGCCATTGAAAAAAAGTTCAATCTATTATTTTAAAAACAAAAATAAGAAATTCACAATCCTAATAATTTTTCTTTAATCAATGCAAGTGAACATTTCTAAATACTTAGTCCAAAGAAGTGATGTCTGGTGATCTAGCAGGACATATAGCAGAAAAACTAAGATATATATGGGCTATAATGGCTTTAATCCCAGCTCATTTGAATGAAAGTTTTAGAGTATTCTAAAGTTGCTACCTCTCCTTAATCTATTTTTCTAATGAAAATAAAATGTTTGCTACTATAACCCAGTTGCTACGTCTACACTTGTTTTGGGCTTTCTTGCTGTTTGTTCTACATTGTTTTTATTATGTATATGTATATTTATGCTTCAGTTTCTCATTGTCATTTATCAACCGGTTATCATATTTTTTATGCAACTTTTAACTTATTTTTCGATAGTGTTCAGTAAGTGTTATTTATTGTTTAATAATGTTTCCGATTTTGATATATTGAAATATTTCTATTCGTCTATTTTTCCAATTTGAGTGTTAGATTTCGGCATTTCCTGTATATCTATAAAACTTTGTTTTGACTTTTCATACCAAACATTGCGTTCTTATAAGCACACTTGGGGAAACTAAATCACCACAAAACATTAAAAAAAAACACGAACATTTCACTAACCAAGTTAGCGTGATCAGAGGATGAATAAAACGTTTTTCATTTAAACCAGCTAACTTGTTTATTATCATACAGTTTAATATTTTAAATATATTTTTCTTTTTTCTTCTAGATTGTCAAGGCTGATAAAGCTACCCAAAAATTTCAAAAGTTTGAATTTAAAAAGACACCTGAGATTTCTGAAGACCTAGAGGAAAATAAACCGGAGTTTTGTAACACAAGAATAGAAGCCTGCAAATCAGCATGTAAGGTGAGCTACACAACTTTTTGATGTATATATTTTTAAGCATCGTAACACATTTCAAATATGTGCGTGTAAAATAAGAAGATTATTTGGAGAATTTTAACATTGTTTGTTCTAACGCTCCTTCAAAAACGCTCTATCCAATAATTTTTTTATCGCAGAACTGGATTCGCGTGATTATTTTTTGATTTTAATTTATCAGTCTATAATAGTGCTAATAATAGGGAAGTAACGATGGTCCGACTTTCGAAAAATTTTATTATATATATATATATATATATATATATATATATATATATATATATATATATATATATATATATATATATATATACAGTGTGTCCCAAACTGGATGGGAATGTATTGCTATCTCCGTTATTATTAAAGATAGGGAGACGGTTAAATTAGCAATGTTTTTCAAATACGACTTGTATTTTGCTTTGCCTCTTTTCGTCTTCGAGTTATTTTGAAAAAACCAAAATTTGTCGATTTTTTTTTCTTCAATATCGAAGTAGAAGCAGATCTGACATGTCTAAGACTTGCACATTATCCGACAGTTTTTACAGAGTCATCTTTTTGTGATATTCTCAACTTAGGATTGTCATTTGTTTTTGAGCTACAGGTATCAACGTTTGTTTTTATTATGGCAGCCATATTGTATTTTTTGATCATGTGATAGCCTGCGAAAAGAGATTTCCAATGATGTACAACATACTTGGGAAATCTTGTAATTGCACTGACAATTTTGAGAAAACCCGTTTTGAGGATAGTAGGCTATGAAATCCAACACCATAAAACAAATGACAAAAAAAAAGTGTTCAAAAAGCAGTAGGCCATGGAGTCTAACAATAGATTTCTACTTTTAACATAATTTTCTGTTATGATTCATGATAAAAAATAGGAACCTTGAGCTCACCACACGTATTGACGATGTGGAAATAAAATTAGGTTCTTATATGTCAATATTAGTAGCTTTACTACAAGATAGTTAAATATAAATTCGCGCAAGTTTCTAACACTAATAAAATGTATTTGGTTTTCCAGATCAATATGGTTGATAAAGAGACTCAAGTTACATACCAGGCATACTACGAGCCTTTGAAAAAACCTAAGATGCCGGTGGAAAAACGCACCGTTGAGAATGGGGTAAGTTGAACCATTTTAACATTTATACAATTCTGGTGATTAGGAAATTATTGCAAGAATTTTATTAATTATTTTTTTAGTTCATTGATTAACTCTTCCCATCAACTACGTAACATAACTAGATTATATCTTTGTAGCTGGGAATCAAACCTAGCATATTTTACTATACGCATTCTTATTTATAAACTATTACACTATTTGAGATGAATTTTCTGGAAATATTTTAGTAACATGAAGGACAATGACTGTTGAAGCTGAAGCTGAAGCTTAAGGGCTTGTGAAACACATTTCTTGCGACATTAAGAACCAGTATTCGTTTCAGGTTTTTTGTCTAAATGTTGCCAATTTTGACGTTTCAAATCGCGACTTTGACGCATTGAGGAACAACCCAAATTTTTTCCTTTAAATGCCTATAAGTTTTTGTCTTTTAATTTTAAATCTAAATTTTGGTACATAGTTTACATTTTATGATATAAACCCGCGTATCAAATTTGTTTGCCATAGCTTTGTTATTTCCGGAGATATAAAAATTTTCCGAAAGAAAACGCAACATTTTCCGAGAAAAACCGTCCAATTTTCCTGGATAAAAAACTTATCCAAGCCGCTGGCAAAAGGAAGGTACTCACCAAAGTTGATCAAAATCGGCCCATTAATTTTTGAGTTATCGGTGGGATGATACACACACAGATATATATATATATATATATATATATATATATATATATATATATATATATATATATATATATATATATATATATATATATATATATATATATATATACACTTTATTTGTTTGCTGTACGTTTGTGATTTCTTGAAACTGCAGTCTGCGCAAACCAATAAGAAATCACAAACGTACAGCAAACAAATAAAGTGTATATTTAAAAGTGATTACAGTGTAGTACAATATTCCTATATATATATATATATATATATATATATATATATATATATATATATATATATATATATATATATATATATATATATATATATAAATTGAAACTGACGCCGGATATGTGTTCTAGGGGTTATATTTCTAGTCCGCGCTCATTTAAATATTTTTTTTTCAAAATTCAAAAGTCCCAATCTCCTCATTAGTGAATTTTTGAAAGAAAATTTACTAAACATCGACCTTTGTCAGGGTTTTTAACTATACAAATATTAGCTGATATAGTGAATTTACTTATTACATACGGTCAACGATGTGTAAGTAAAAACAACACCTAATTATATGATTGACATGTGAAAAAAATGGTTACCTACATCACAGTATTCATTAATCAAAATATTGAATATAATTTAATAAATAATCTAACATCAAATGACTATTCAATTACATCTTCTGGATGTCCAAATTCGGATATCCCTTGGATGCCCCAGTAATATCCGGGACACTCTGACCAATAGACGGACATAGTTGGACGTCCTTTTTTTAATTTCAACAACACACCACGAGGGCTTACAGTCTAAATACTATCGTACCGTGGGTTTTGACAAGGAGGAAAGGGGCAACTTGTTAATTCTGGACTTGAAGGTTCGGAGGAGAAGGAAAAACATGTGCCGGCAAGGAATTCCACAACTTAGAAGTCCTCTTTCTTTTTTTTTTTTATGTCAACAACACACCACGAGGGCTTACAGCCTAAATACTATCGTACCGTGGGTGTTGACAAGGAGGAAAGGGGACAAAAGAGCGGGCATAACAAGATGTTCTATGTCTGGTGACCTGGACAGTAAAACAGTGCATTCGCTCTGTTCCCCCGGTAGATCTGTTGGGGGCAGCAGGTGGAGGAACTATGGAACAAAGCTCCTCTAAGCAGTGCCCGTGCAGATATCTATAAAAGAGATATAGGTCACCAACGGCATGTCGGTGGGTAAGGGATGGCAGCCTTTGGGTGAGGATAGGGTCACCGATGAGACGTATAGCTGGGTCCTATGCTGTTAGCGTTACAAATTTCTTCATACAAATAGGAACACATTCTTTTTGTCTGAATTCAAAACAACTTATACGTTTCTCGTATTATTTTTAAACAAATTTTATAATGTACCTATGTTTACAGATGGTGTTGAATGATAAGGAGGTTAATGAGAGGATTGTGCGAGAAGACACAATCAAAAGATACCCAGCGATGGAAAATTTAGATAAACTAAATATAGCTGAAACGTCTTTACATCCTAGCGAAGATTCACTGCGGAGAAAAGAAATTGATCGTGTAGTCAAAGCTTACTACGAAGCTGAAATAGAATCAGATGAAAGTTTCCACAGCACAAGAGGCGGTTATGAAAAAGGATCATTTTTCTTCGCAGAAAAACCAATTCCAAAAACTGGTGAACCAAAGAATGGCTTGCCACTTGGCGACCATGTCACTACAGAAAGTCTTCAGTTGTCTATGGCAGTAGCCTTCAAAAAGTTTGAAGACGCATGGAGTAAGAAACTGTTTAGGTTACAAAGGCAAAGTGAAGAATTAGACGATTTGGTGGATCGTCTTCTTGATGCCACCATTTCAAATAATGCCAATGCAAACCCGAATAATGTAAGTATTGTTCTTGAAAAAATGCGTTCTATAACATCGGTTTTCTAGCCAATATTTTCTGTCTAAATTGTTTCGATAAGTAAAATCTTCCTTTTACAGACCGTTTCTTAAGTAGAGGTCAAAAATACAGTGGCGTTTTCTGTAGCCAAAAATATTTTTGTGTGTGTTATATACACCTAGGGTCTTGGGGCAGTCGTTATCGAGCTACAGGTGCCAAAAATTAAAAAAAATCACTTTCCAGTTTTTAATTTCTAAACCGTAAAAGGCAATTTAACTAAATGCACAGGGTGGTCAGACACTGCGTTCAAGTTCGATGTCTCCTTTAGTATTCAATAATAAAAAAATTTGAACCAAAGTTGCAGGTACTAACGTTAGCTTCAAACTAAAATTATTTTTGCAGATACAGGGTGTTGCCTAAGTTAGATACAACACAAACTTCATGTTTTTAAACGCTACACGCTGTATACAGTGTGTCCCAAACTGGATGGAAATGTATTGCTATCTCCGTTATTATTAGAGATAGGGAGACAGTTCAATTAGCAATGTTTTGTAGAGTTTCATGCTCGTTCTAAATATGACTTTTATTTTGTCCTGCCTTTTTTCGTTTTCGAGTTATTTTGAAAAACCAAAATTTGTCGATTTCTTTTTTCTTCAATATCTAAGTAGGCGTTGACATGTCTAAGACTTGTACATTATCAGGACACTTTTTACAGAGTAATCTTTTTGTGCTATTCTCAACTTTGGGTTGTCATTTGTTTTTGAGCTACAGGTATCAACATTTGCTTTTATTATGGCAGCCATATTGAATTTTTTGCTCATGTGGTAGCCTGTGAAAAGATATTTCCAATGATGTACAACATGCTTGAGAAATCTTGTAATTGCACTGACAATTTTGAGAAAAACCGTTTTGAGGATAGTATGCTATGAAATCCAATACCAGAAAACAAATGCCAAAAAAAAAGTGTTTAATAAGCAGTAGGCCATGGAGTCTAACAATATACTTCCACTTTTAACATAATTTTCAGTATGATTCACGATAAAAAATATCGTGATTTAATTGACAATACTTAATTAGGTAATAATGCTAGGTAATATTATGCGAAACAGTTTAATAACGCAATCCGGCAATAACAAATAGAAACTTAAACTCTACAAAACAACACAATTAGAAACGGAACTCAACAAATAATTAAATAGAAACTTAAAAATACACTAAATAGAAAATCGTTCAATATGGTCACCGTTTTGTTCAATGCAGTTTATACACCTTTTTCAAACATGCCTGTAAACTCTGGTGAGGGTGTTTTGGGTAGCATAATTTATAGCTTCCGTGATTGTGTTTCGTAATTCATTGATATTTTGTGGTGAATCGAATTTATACACATTATTCTTCAGAGTATCCCAAAAATAAAAATCCATGTGTGTTATATCAGGACTTCGAGCACACCAGTGAACCGGCCCATTGTTACAAATGACACGATTATTAAAATTTTGGCACAAAAATTCTTTGACGATCCTAGCATTGTGAGCTGGACAACCGTCTTGTTGGTACCAAATCTCGTCTAAATTATCATAAACTCTTCTAATTTTTGGTAAGATATCATTTCTCAATAGATTAAGATACCCAGTTAAATTATTTTCAAAGAAGAACGGATCAAGAATGAAATTACCTAAATTTTAAAAAAATTAACTGTCTAATCTACAAATAAAAATAAAGGTTTTTTACCTAATAAGCTGCACCAAATATTAATACCAAATCTGTCTTGCAATCGTCTTCTTCCTTTAGATAGAGATTTTCATTTGCCCAATAATGCCTATTATGGCGATTATACACACCACAATTTGTAAATCTGGATTCATCAGTCCATATTATTTTCAAATCAAAATTTTCATCTTGCTGACATTGTCCTTGATACCATCTGCAGAATTGAAGTCGTTTAGGGTAATCGTCAACATTAAAGCCATGTAAGATTGTAGGTTTGTATGGATGGTAATGACTTTGTTTTAATACACAGTGTACCGTACTTTTTGGAACCACAATTTGTTCACCATAAAACCGAATAGATTGCGGAGGGTTTTCGTTTTAAACCTGTAAGACGGCATTATTTCTTTCTTCATTTCTAGGCATTGGTGGTTTCTTTGCGTGGAAACTACCGTCGTTCAATAGATTGGTCACTATCCTGCGAGATATTTTTGTGTCTGGTTGTCGTCTTTCTAGGTAGTTGTTTTGATATGAATTTGCAGTATTTAGGTTAGAACGAATATAACATTCCAACATGTCAAAATATTCTTCATTACTAAACATATTGTTAAATAATATTTAAAATAAACAGGAAAGAAACTATTTAGTACAAAGTTTTAAGCAACGTGTTAAATACACCTCAAATTGTTCAGATAACTAAGAATGACAGTATTGTTAATTGTCGCGATAGTGTTATATCCACAGCAACCTTTCTTCTGTTGTTTTCCAGTTGTGTACGTTTAAAAATCAAACAATTTTGAGAGGCGTCTTCGTAAATCATGAATCTGCTTTTTATTGAGTTCTGTTAGTAAATTTAGTTTTTTACTAACGTAATTAAATTATAACAATTTTTTTAGGATAATGTTGTAATGTAAAATAACATTTGTAATAATGGCTCGATTGATTGGTGTGCTCAAAGTTCCTATTTTTTTTGTCGTAAATCATTACGTAAAATTATGTTAAAAGTGGAAGTCTATTGTTAGTCTCCATGGCCTACTGCTTTCTGAACTCTTTTTTGTCATTTGTTTTCTGGTATTGGATTTCATAGCCTACTACCCTCAAAACGGTTTTTCTCAAAATTGTCAGTGCAATTACAAGATTTCTCAAGCATGTTGTACATTATTGGAAAGCTCTTTTCACAGGCTATCACATGAGCAAAAAATCCAATATGGCTGCCATAATAAAAACAAACGTTGATACTTGTAGCTCAAAAACAAATGACAATCCAAATTTGAGAATAGCACACAACGAATACTCTACAAGAAATGTCCCAATAATGTGTAAGTCTTAGACATGTCAGATCAACGCCTACTTAGATATTGAAGAAAAAATAAATCGAAATTTTTTGTCTTTTTCAAAATAACTAGAAAACGAAAAGAGACAGGGCAAAATACAGGTCATATTTAGAACGAGCATGAAATTCTACAAAACATTGCTAATTTAACCGTCTCCCTATCTCTAATAATAACGGAGATAGCAATACATTCCCATCCAGTTTGGGACACACTGTATTGTTTCATTTTTGAATTCCTTTTGTTTTGCTGATTCATCCGGTGTAGTTGTGGGGGTCTATACAAAGTAATTCAAAAGTTATGGCCACTTTTCTAAAACATCACAGGCACATTTGATGGTCTGTATCTTCATTAACATGTCAGCATGCAACACTCTATCATGCCAAAAATCCAGAAAAGTGTTCCCATTTCAAATTCAATTAATGCAGAAAGAATTCCTTGAAAACAGTATACAGGGTGAGTAAAAACACCGGTGTCAAGTTTTCTCGAGAAATTCAAATGGAACACCTTGTATGTTATAAGCAATTTCGATACATCAACAAATCTTCTTACAGTTTCATGACGTATTCCCTGTACCTAAAACCAGTATTTACTGAGATATTAGGTGATTTTTTTTAAAGAAAAAAGGTTAAAAAATAAATGAATATTTGTTTACCAGCGATCGTCCCTTCTTATCTTGCGGGTTGGTGTAGCAAATAGGATATCGTTTCGATTCACACATGTTTTGAATTGATAGTCTACTTCAGCTACTCTATCACGATTTCCGAATTATTCATAAGTACTGACAATTAATTAATTCAATACATTCTAAAAAAATAGTGCTGTAAATTGAATAATAACTTCCACATAGGTGTGATAATTTATTCTCTTCAAAAAGACATTATCATGCAATGAATTTGGGGCCCATGGTTGACCACATCGAAAATATTGGTCTACCTGTACCCATACACTGTTGAAACCTTATATTTTTTCCCTCAGGGCTCGTCTGCGGTCTTGCCGCCCCGATAGCACTGCAGCCTTTGGCTTATTGTGCATGCCCTTTGTCTTTTCACTACACCCATTCCAAAATCACTGCGCCTTGAACTAGTCTACATAGCAATTGGCAGGGTGAAGTTGTATTGCTCTGTCTCCGGTCTAGACTGACCGTAGATCAGTTGTCTTTTGTGGTCCAGAGCTTTACACTCGCACAAGATGTGCTGGGCTGATTGTTTCCCCTCGCCCCAGAGTCTGCACGCGAGGTCCCCCTCGAATCGCCCCATTTTATGCAAGTGTTTCTTGACGGCCATGTGTCCCGTCAAGAGACCTGTTATGTTTCTGAGCTGTCCTCTGCTAAGATTTAGCAGCTCCACAGCTCTCTTTGTACTGGGTTCGTCAATTATTGACTTCTCATGTCTGAGCCCTGGACATTTTGCCCATTACACCTTATGTTGGTTTCTGACCCAGGACTTAATGGCTCCCCTGGCAGTGCTCTTTGTCACACCCAGAGCCGGTTCTAGTCGCATAATGGTTCTGCTGCCCCTCTCTTCGCGAGACTGTCAGCTTCTGCATTGCCTTTGACCCTCGAGTGACCCGGCACCCAGATGAGGGCGACCTCATTCTGCCCAGCCAGGTCGCTCATCTCGTCTCGGCACTCACTCACCAGCCAGGAATTTACCCGTGGGCTACTTAGGGCCTTAAGGGCTGCCTGGTTGACTATGAGGATCCGCTGTTGGTGTAGCCTCTACTCTTGTCCTCCCGCACATAGTGCAGGATGGCGTACATTTCGGCCCGAAAGACCGTTGCATGGGCTCGGAGGGACATAATATGTCTTACCCTCGGTCTTTCCCAATAAACACCTGCTCCCGTCCCACGCTCCCTGCCGGATCCGTCCGTGAACCAGACGAGCGCGTCCCGTGGTACACCCGGCGTCTCCTCCCGCCATGCCTCGCGTTCGGGGACTTTCACTGTAAAGTTATTTTTCCTGCAGATTCGCGGGATCGCGAAGTCTGACCTCATTTCAGACATGGGCTCCTTCACGGTCTCCTGAATTCTGCAGTGGCTCCCGAAGCCTGGGTTGATCTTCAGTCTACCATTGCAGGCTATTGTGTATGGTGCTAGCCTGATAGCCTGGCCTCCCCCATAATAATTAAGTGTGTGTGTGTGTGTCTGGGGCGGGGGGTGGTGGTGATGGTGGAGATCCAGCAACACCTCCATGGCGGCTGTTGGGTTTGAAGACATGGCCCATATTACTCGAGTTTTATTGAAAAAATGCCAATTTTCAAGAAAACATCTCTTATTTATCACCTACCTTCTGAAGCGATCTTATCAAAAACAATTCGAAGCGTTTCTTGTCCGGTGCTAAATGGATACTAAATTTGAAGATGATATCTCAATTTGTTCGAAAGTTATTGCGCCTATTACCAGACATTTGTACATGCCGACAGACCAAAAAATCTTCGTTCTATAATCAAGTTTTCTATATGTTTTGAGACTTTTTACGCTGCTTTAGCAAAAAAATACGTTTGTTATTTTAAGACTCTGGTTATGATACAGTTTTCTTTTTAGGTTCAGGTGACTAACCAACAGGATACAATTATTGATGAAGAACTGGATTGCGATTCATTCCGATATGAGTTTCCGGAGAGGGAAAATTCAACACGAAGATCTTTCGTAAGACGACCTTTCAAGAAAATAAAGAAAATGTTCTGCTTTGAAACTTAAAGCAGCTCCAGAGAATGGAGTTCGAGCACTTCGCATCTTTAAATCAAGCGAAGAAAATATTTGGTTCTTTACTATATCGTTGCATTCATTTATTAATTTAATATAATTTGAATAAGTTTCATATTTTTGTTTTTTTATATTGCTTTAGACTTTGATTTTCTGGTCTTCATAAAATAATTGAGTTTTTGCACTAATTAAGTCATTTTTATAATTTGATATAGTTTAATTCAGTTTCGTGTTTTTGTCTTTTCATATTGGTTGATAATTTTATTATTTTGTTGGATCCATAAAATAATTATCTTTGTCTTAATTATTAATTAATTATGTAATTTTTATGATTTCATTTTATTTATTTAATATAGTTTAATTTAGTTTCGTTGTCTCTTTAGAATAAATAAGTTTTTGTCCTAATTATGTAATTTTTATAATTTTATTTTATTAACTTAATATAGTTTAATTTAGTTTCGTATTTTTTTTCTACTTGTGCCTTAGAATGTAGTTTTGTCGTATCCTTAGAATAAATAAGATTTTGCCCTAATTAGGTATGTTTTATGATTTAAATTTTTCACAATAAAAATAGTTCAAAAGCACAAATTTATGTTTTTTTTAACCTTTCTATTATTTATTGACTTTAAAATAATTACACAATTTACATAACTAACAAGTTATTGCTTGCCTAAGCTACAATTTAAACAGCTACGTTGAATATGTTCTACTCAAATATATACAGGCTGTCCTGATTATGCTTCAAAAAATTTGGGGTGTGAGTTACCCTTAAAAATATAGTATACCATTTTTCGTTTTAACGTCGTGATACTGAGGTACAGGTGTTAAAGTTTTTACTCTTAAAGCGACTTTGCTTAATTATGTTTAAAGATAAGGCTTTCAAAATTTGTACACAAGTAAATATTAACAGAATATAAAGAAAAACGCAAAATTTCCTTTCTAATGTGAATCAATGGCGCGCGTGGGGGCACTCTGGGGGTTATAATTTAGAAAACATATGTGAAAAGTCAAAATTTCTGAAATTTTCCAACGGTTTAAAAAAATTCAAAGACTAATACAAACATAAGATATAATGGTAAAAATTCCTTAGGATATACAGTTTTCCAGAAAAATAGAGTTAAATTGTTTGTTCACAAAAGACGCACAAGTATTAATTTAGATCTTTAAACTGCAAGTTTACGTTATCATGGATACAGCAAAAGTTCAATATTTTATATTGGTTAATTTTCTTAGAAAAAATTCACTAATGGGGAGATTGTAACGATTGCGTTTTTATTCACCATCATTACTGCCTTACTGACATAAAGATAACCTCCAAGAAGCTTAAATGAGAGCAGGTGACCTTATCTCTGAAGAGCAATTCAAGTGTTAGTTTTAAAATTATCTATTGAAAATGCGCTAATAATTATACCCTAGTAATGCCCGTACTGCATTCCCTTAAATATACGTTGAAAGTAAAATATCAGAGACGGAATATTTTTATTGAAGAAAAATATCGGGTTATTCTAAAAGCTTCTCGATAAAGTACAGCTGACGTCATCATGATGTAATAGCGTCGTCATCAGGCAATGACCGTTAAGGGTTGTTTGGGTCCGACCATACAACTTACAATAACTCATAAACTTGTCGTTTTATCAAAATTCAACTAGAGAAACAAAAGTTATAAAATTATTTTGTCTAACTAAAGCCATTTGTTTTTAAACCATTGGTGCGCACAAAAGAGTTTAGAGGGTCAATACTTGTAACACCCCCCCCCCCTGTACCCCATTGGGATTTGATTTGTCTCTCCTCATCTACCCAGATGGCGCCTAGTTCTAAAATAGGACTACGTGCAAAACTTCATGGAGATAACTTTAAAAACATAAAAAATAGAAATAAAAAAATAATTTCAACACTCTGTATTTCGAAAACGGAGCCCCCAGAAGAAAAATGTTATAAGAAAAGTCATAAAAGTTTCGTCTCGGGAATCCGTGGTTAGCGGGTTGGCTCACTGTTTTGTAACACCCTGTATATATATATATATATATATATATATATATATATATATATATATATATATATATATATATATATATATATATATATATATATATATATATATATATATATATATATATATATATATATATATATATATATATATATATAAACAAACATAACATACAAAAACTGAAACTGATCCCGGATATGGGTTATATGGGTCCTAGTTCGCGCTCATTTGAAAAAAATGTTTGCAAAGTCTCACCATCGATACCTCTATTAGTAAATTTGTTTTAATAAAAATTTACTAAAAATAACACAATGAGCTTCATAGGCAACCACAATTTTGTTTTAAAATACCCATTTTGGTATTTTCTTTGCAGAAACTGGTTCGATTGAGTTGACTAAAACCGATCATCTAAGCGACTAATAACGAAAAATACCTTCCACGTTTATAATTTGGTAGGTACATTTCTTTTGTACATAAAAAATAAATTTTAGGTTGATTTGCAGATTAGCACACGGGGGCTTTTTAGAAAAAAATAATCAGAAACATGCTTAGATCCTCTTCTGGATGTACAAATCACAAGAAAAGTTTCTTGCAAACAGCACCAAAGAAAGTTACGGGTCCTGTTTATCCCGTTCAAGTCCCGTAAGTTTCTTGTAGGTAATTCCCAAGAAATTTTTCTTGTTTACATTCATCTTTTTTATGCATTGGCGGTGGTTGTAGGCATGCAGAAGGGGAAGGAGGACCCCTGCGACAATGCAGCGAACGAAGATTTTCAATGTATGTTTAAATTGTTAGCCCATTTCATTTGTTTAAAATATTTTTCCAAAATGAAATTGAGGTTGCCTTGTTTGCCATTATCACATAAAGAGCCACAATATTTTAGCATTTCCAAAAAGTATGGATACAGCAACAGTAAATAAATGTTGAAAAGGGTCTGGGTACAGCAAGTCCGGTATGGTAGAGAATTTTCGTAAAAATATTTCATATCCAATAACTCAATTTCCCTTTAAGCTAGAATATTGAATTTTAAACCATAGTAAAACCTATGTAAACGCAACGTGGGTACTAAATTTAAGAAAAATAATATAATGAGTTTTGAAGATAGCTACAGATTGGTTTTAAAAAGCTTTGTTTGTTGTTTTGTTTGCAAAAACTAGTTCGATTGGGTTGACTAAAACAAAACCATCCAAGCAATTAATAAGCAAAAATACCTGACATATTTATAATATGGCATAATTTTTTTCTGGAAAACTTTTGGAACTTTAATGAAATTTGTAACACAATTTTTTTTAAGAGACTTACAGTACTTACATATGTCTCTACCAAATTATAATTTTCTACCTCCATAGAAAATAGAAATTTCTTCAAGAAATCGCTAGATATCAGAGCGAAACCGGTCTACGGTTCTAATTGTTGCGAGAATGCTTCTAGTCTTACATACTTTGTCACTATATTGGGGTAGAAATGGACCAGGGCTGACAATTTTCTAAATTGTTAGTTAGTTGTATACAGTCTCTATTTTTTTAACACTTTGTGTTATTTGGCGCTGGCGTGACAACATACTACTTGGTTCCGCCGTATTGAAGAGCTCTAATGAGAGCGAAACCGGCCTACGGTTCTAATTGTTGCGAGAATGCATCTAGTCTTACGAGGTATTTAAATTTGAAGCATTTAATAGAAATTCGCTACCATAACGCACTTGCTGTTTTCTGAATTTCTTTTCTTACAAACATGCATTATAATTACGTGGTTGAAATGAGATACATTAAAGGTCAGCTCAGAACTGGCACGGCCCGGGGAATCCGACTATCTAATTATAACAAAGCATTGTTTAATCAATTTGAACTGAGCAGATTTTCCTGCCTAACGAACTTATCCAAGCTACTTGCAAAAGGAAGGCGTTCACCAAATTTCATGGTCATTGGCGTTTTCACATTTTTTTAAAAGAAAATTAACTAAAAATCAATGTTTAATCTATTTGCAACGCCTAATATAAATACACTTAATATTTCTGCACTCTTTCTCCATATGAACTGTGACTAATCCAAATCTTACACTTCTGAGTGAGCGCAACGTGCTTAAAAACGGGTACAAAGTTATTTCTTCACGGATTAATATATATATATATATATATATATATATATATATATATATATATATATATATATATATATATATATATATATATATATATATATATATATATATATATATACATAATTTTAAATTATAGGTAAATTTGCAGATTAGCGAAATGCAGTAGCGGCTCGTCAGTGCCGCGGTAGAGGTGGCAGTAATTTTTAAAATTTTCAAGGTCACACGTTTTCCAGGCATTTCAGACTTTCCGTGAAAAATCCAATTATACAAAAATATAGACTTTCTCAAGAGTAATTGTGAAATTTGATACCTTTTTTAAATAATTTATTCACGAATTGCTGAGGGTATAAATAAACAGGAATAAATACATAAGATTTATTAAAATGTTAAATATTGTTTATAGACCAAAAATAAATTTCAATAGAAATCCTATATATATATATATATATATATATATATATATATATATATATATATATATATATATATATATATATTATAAATAGTTCAATAAATAAATAAATTTCAATGAGTGATCCAATCCAATGAGTGGTCTATGACGAGATGCAAAAAGCAGAGGCAATGTTGCCAGTTGCAGTCGTTTGTGAAATTTACGATCAACGATTCAACGAATTTTAATTTACTTGCTGTATTTTGATTTTTTTTTATATATTCCGCGATTTATACGTTCAACTCCGGGATCCGGAGCAGGACATCTAATTCACAGTACAGAGACAGTCAATAAGTACACGTTCTTTTGCATACATAACTCTACTTAGCCAGCGAAACGCATTGTCCTTGTCATATTGTTAATAAGAAATAAGAACATAAATGTAATATATTTCGCTTGTCGCCTCCAAGTAATGTGTGTGTTTTTTTTGGATACAGGAGGGGGAAATGCTCATGCAGACCCCATTCACGGCCCCGTAGGTGCCGTGGGATATCGAGGTACTATGATACTGTACTCACTAAAACCCCCTCCCCGGGAGTACCGGACCTTAGTCCATACGTCCGTCGGAAAGACTACACACAATGATTTTTTGGATATGAATGTTTCCATTCTGTTTTTACCGCAAGGGCGTTAGTGGGTAAGTATAAGCTTTGGACGCTTATGCTTATGTGGAAGTTGCTCGTCGTAGTCAGTGGCACTACGGAGAAGAGCATTTGGGTGAGAAGCGGCTTTTGCGAACTGAGTTGTGGATAGTTGAGTTATAAACTCAAGTATCGAAGACATTTCCAGATCAGAGTGAATCTGACTGTTTCGGACAAACCATGGCGCTCCGGTAACCATTCTCAGAATTTTGTTCTGGATGATCTGAAGGGTCTTGGTGTGTGTTGCAGCCGCGGTGGCCCATGCAGGTGATGCATAGGTCAAGGCTGGCCGGATAATGACTTTGTACATGAGCAACTTGTTGTTCATTTCCCTGATACTGGACGGAAAAGGTAAGTAATGTGTGTCGCTGTTGCCCAGCAAGAACCAACGCGGAGGTGTAAAATATAACTAGCCAAGGGGTGGGGCGTTATGTCAGGAATCAGCAAAATGGGAATCGGGGATTATTTACATATTTACAAAAATAACTAAACAATAAATTTTAAATAACAATAACGAAGATAAAAATAAATAAATAAAACAGAAACAAAAAATAGGTGTTGTAGAGCATCTGTTATTGAAATATTTTTGTAAATTAATGCAACTTGCCAAGAGGTGGGGCGTGGGACGTGGTGTCAGGAATCCGGGAAAATGCGAATCGAGGATTATTTACATATTCACAAAAATAACTAAACAATAAATTCTAAATAACAATAACGAAAACAAAAATAAATAAATAAAACGGAAACAAGAAATTAGGAGGTGTTGAGCATCTGTTACTGAATTTAACTGATAAACTAATACGTTCTTAAATATTTTTATAGATTAATGGAATCCGTCTATCTTTTTGCTCGGCAAAAATATCGATTACTTTATCGTAAAATGAAGTCCGGTGTGTCAGTTCTTTAACAAGACTTTTTTATATAGAAACCATTGATATGTTTTTTAACCCGTCTTGACTAATACTATTTCTCGAAAATGTTTTGATGCGTTTAAATGCAGAAAAACTTATTTCTACTGAAGCAGATGTGACAGGAATTGGGACTATTAACGCAAGCAGTTTATAAAACTCGGTTAGACAAGAAATTAAGTCATTTTTCTAAATAAACGAAATGATTTCGATGGGTGTATGGCAATCTTGAAACAGTTCTGTATCTGTGTATACAGTGGTCAGTTCGTTTTTTAATGCAATTGCATCAAACAAAGGATATTGTTTTAATAATAATTCAAAGATATCCTTTGGAAAGTCATTTGAATACGAAACAAAATTGTCTTTCTTCATTAAACCAAAAAATTCTAGTTTGTTTAAATCCGAAAATTTTACTTACAATTGATTAATTATTGTGTCTAAAATTTCATTAAGAATTTGTTTATAATTCTGTTTTAAATTTTGAATACTTAATGTTGTCTTTCTTTACTTTGGTGCTGGTTCGTTATTTCCAAATCCTCAAATAAGGAGTTGTAAGTTTGATTAAAACAAATTTCATTATTTCTAAAATCATGTAATGTAGTAGTTAATACAATCAGACGTTTCTTAGCGTAAGAAATATCTGTGCCTTTATTTTGTAAAATTAAAAATACAGCATCGGTATGTTCAAATATAAATTTAAAAGCGAGTAAAAGAAAAAGAAAATGGGGATCGTTGAGACGTCGTTTTAGGCTAATAGATTCTCTCAGAGTTTGTTGATCTTGTTTGAAATCATCGTGATTCAAAATATAATAAAAAACTTCTATTAACTTGTTTTTGTTTGACAATACTGTAGAAACTATCCTAGAAGTAAAATTCCACCTTGCCTACGCTCACATTTGTAGGGAAGCGTGATATCTGAGCACGTGATTTTAGGCGCGCTTTTAATTGGTTTGCCAGGCAAGGGCTAATGTTTGTATGCATTCAAATAAATGTGTAAAATATGGTCCAAAGCCGAAACCATCGGAACCGGGCCTCCGTAACCTCACACAAACACACAAGAAGATCTCGCCGTTTTGGTAATATACTTCCCAACAGCGTTGCCTGTGGTAATTTTAATTGCAGATTTAGAGAATTTTTATATGAATATGGTTTGAATAATAATTAATAATATGAATAAGTAGAATAAGTATGACTTTAATATTAAATATTGGATATTGGATTAAACGTATATGTAACTAACTAACTATTTGAATAGGGAGGAAGTAACTAATTCTGACTAGGGAGGTCCGGCCTTCTCTGCCTCCTTAGAGAAACCGCCCCTGGCGCAATGTTCGTTTTATGGAAGAAAATGCTGAGAGGAACTTTTGTATGCATTAACCATCAGAAAAATGCTGTGCTCTCAACTCCACAATAAAGTTAAGAGACCTAAAGGTAATTTTAGGTGCTGCGCGGCGTGGACAGGCTGGAAAGGAGCTCAATATAATTGTTACTATACAAGATAGGAGAAAAAATTGTATACGTTAATTATAGGGTGTCTTAAGCTGCATCTTATAAAAATATTTTGACAATCACATGGTGGTCCATAAGTCGTTGGTGATACCTACAATTGTTTTTCCAACACCCTTATATTATTGCATTTTTTTAACCGAAATATAGTGCATGTTTGTAAGAAAAAAATCGAGACGCAGTAAGCGCGTTTTGGTAGAGAATTTTGATAACCCAATTTGCTATTAACCTAAGGTTTGTTGGCTAAGAACCAGTTTTCTCGGGAACATTTTAAGTTTATTTTCGAAGAATTTTTGTACATTTTCAAACAATAACTAATTTTGATAAAATATAGTACATTGCTTCTACTATATAGGCTATACCGGTAACCAGATTGATGCATGCTTTCATTAGAAAGACATAATATTTGCTATTAAAAATATTGTTATGAAAATTCACTTCCATAACTCACTTGCTGCGTCCAGACTTTTTGTGTATGTTCTGGCCTCGAGGTGAACTCATTCAACCATGGTCATGTTTATTTTCCTTGGGCTTCATTATTGAAGGGCATCTTCCTATTGCGGTGGCCGAGTGCACCAGGCGCTAACATCTGCCAACAGTTGAATAGACAACGTATGCGTTCACCATCTGAAACTCAACTGTTGCCGATTTGTCAAAGCAGAATCACCGACAAACGTCACAAACTAGTGCTTGAAGGCCACGGTGTATTCATCAGTCTTCAACCACTGAAATGTGCCGGTATTCAGCAGATAAGCGCTTAAACTCACCTGTTGGCGCCTGGTGGAGTCTGCCAATATTTCATGGCACTCCTATCGTCCGCATTTTCACAGCTTTTAGTGAATTTTCTTTAAAAAATTCACTAATGAGGAGATCCCGACTTTTGAATTTTGAAAAAATTTCTTCAAATGAGCGCTAATTAGGCCCCCATATATATATATATATATATATATATATATATATATATATATATATATATATATATATATATATATATATATATATAGTTAAACTCTGACGTCAATTGCAAACGTCAATGTAACTTGGCTCTTTAAAAAATTTGTTATTTTGGCAAAAATATGGAACAGAAAGTTGCTTGTTCTGAAGTATTGTTATATGGAAAGGAATACGAGGCAGTAAAGGTTTTGGGTGAAATATTAGATGGAGAAAGAAAGAGGCAGATCTAAATTTGAAAATTGGTATGTCAAAATTTGAACTATGTTATTCAGAGAATAGCTGTCAAACATTTTTGGAATTACGTTTGGTAAAATTATGTCGAAATACTGCACAAGTCAGCGACTTATATGTATTGACATGCTGTATAATTATGAGCAATGAAGATTATTAGGCCATATAAATCTATAAAAACAAAAATGAAAACCCTTACGGAAACTAGTATGATAACGTTAAGTTTCGATTATTGATTTAATAAAAGTAGATTGGCAGATCTACAAAATTGGGGTATCAGATTAGTAATGGGGGGTAGTAGTAGTACCACTGGTCAGTAGTAAGTAAAATACTTACGGTTTACACGTAACGCATATGGGTTCTCTGTATATTGTATACATATCCACATCGTTCAACATATTTTACTTTACACTAAAACAGAAAACAAAATAATAACATTAATATACAAGCATATTCTCTATTATTGTTAGTCAATGTTATTTGGATAAGCAATGAAAGATATAATGCCATAAATGGTTGAAATGATCATTAATTAAAATTTTATAATTTATAACTAGCAAATTTGGAAAGCATCTCAGTTTAAATGAATTTAAAAGAGCCAAAAACCTATTTGCAAATAGATTAAACTCTTAAGCATGAAATACATACCAAAGAATTATGTTATAAATCAATTACCTAAAGGTAATGAAAAAACCCCTTGTATGATGTATTTAGATGTAAGTTTATTATTTTATTTATGTGAACAATGAACTGGGGTTTACAGTGTTTGTGTTGTGGAACTTTTAAATCAAGATTACAGCATATAAACTTAATTAATTTATAAATTTGTTGTTGACTATGGTTATGTCAAGAAGTAAGGTTAGGCCAAATGTAATTTTTTAAGAATAATGATGTTTAAACTTACCGGAAGAACAGATGTCAATATATGTATTAATAATGTCAAGAAAGGATGCCTTGATATCAAATATTAGATGAAATGGGGCAACATTTCCGCTTTTGTTATGATTTATTGTTGGTCGTAAAATAAATTCAGACGCCAGAGTAGCGCCAGTCTTGCTTCCCATTTGAATATAAATATTTTAAAGTATATATTGTGTAAAGAAGATCCAATTTCCCACTAAAACAAACAGAAGAGGTTACATCGAGTTTTGAACGTAATAAATTACAAGATAAACAGTAAATATATCAAGAATACCTACATTTGAGGATACCCACCACCATTAGCGAGGAACCAAGGTTTGAGATTTAATTATTTTATCTAAATCAGCACAAGGAGGCAAATCAATTTAGTTAAAAGACAGTATATTTTCTGTCGATAATACGTCAAGCAAAAGCGTTCATGGGAAAATAAGATTTAATCCATAAATAGAAATCTTAATGTACATTTTTACCATAGTTCAAAATTGAGAACGTAGAGGGAGTCAGGAGTGCAGGTCAGGGATCCATATTTGTTGTTACGAACATTTGAAAAGCAGCCGAAAATTCGGTTAATAATAATAATCATTGTAATTTAATAGTAAGCTTGAAAATTATTACAACGGATCCGTTTAGCTTTAAATATAAAAATGGTGCCAATAAAAGTTGTTATAAAAATTAGCTAAAAACATAATTCTTTGAAACAAAAACCATAATAAGACAAAAACAAGGTTAATATACATATTTGCAGGCTATATATTTTCCCCCTATTTTAGCAGAACCTACCACTGAGATAACGTAAGTACATTAAATATTTTGATTATAATTTATTTGACATAATTATTATATAGTAGAAGGGTAGGCAACCCATATAACACTGAGCTAGCTGGAAATAACAAATACATATACACATATTAAATTTCAAACACCAAGGTCATAAACATTTTATTCAGATAAAATTTTACATTATAAAATATACAGAGTCACCCATAAAACATGGTGTAAACAGAAGTAAACTGTACAAGTACAAACAATCAAAAAAAGGTATACACCCATCTAAAGGGTGATCATTCATATAAATATCTATAACATCAATATCATTTTAATATAAATAAATATAAAATTATTACAATTATTACATATAATCAAGTAAAATCATAAATAATTGGCGCACAACAGTGTGGCATTAAAAGCCATTAAAAATATTATATACATATAATAAATATTAATCAAAGCCCAATCTGATTAATATATATTTTTTTTTTTTATACTTGTTTTGGCCTCGAGCAAAGCTCTTTTAGCCACGGTCACTCCAGGTCAACAACTAGTGCTACAGCTCCCTATTATAATATGATGTTTTACATTATAATAAAAAACAAAAAGGATTCTCTATGCTATCGTCTACCAAGCTCAGCAAACAAACACCTAAATTTCCCTTACTTCATGTAAACCAATAATAATTTACGAAGATAGACTATGCCCATCATACTTTACATTTTGTTTTTGTGGGTAAGGTGTATGTATTTAAGTCTTATAAACTAGGATTAAAAATAAGGAAAAAAGACATGGGATCACAAACTTCACGCCTAGGGGTCCACCAAGGCGACTTTATTTGAGACAAACTAGACTGGACCACGGTAAAGATGGGTTAGACACAGGGACAGACAAAAGGAATCTATAATTATATGCCTATTAACTATAATGTCAATTTCTTCCACAAAATTACTATAAAAAACAGAACAAAATTTTATATCTTTTTACGTTGAGCTAAATTACCTCATGTAATTTATTACATTTAATGAAGTTCAAAAGTATATGCATCATCTCTCTTTCAACATAGAACGCTACATGCAACAAATATGATATATTTAATGGTAGTGGAATTCCTTGATCAAGACATTTTTTAATTAGATTGTTACATGCATGGATGTGTTTCTTACAATTAAAAAAGATATGATTAATATCACACACACTTGTTCCATCACAACTACACAGTGGATTGTCTGCCAACCCCATTTTAAATAGTTGCTTTTTGGTAGCACCATGCCCTACGATGATTCTAGCAAGTGTTATGTATATTACTCTGTTAGTTGGGGCTATTTCTGAGATCGATTTAGAAGGCAAGGTGGGAAATATTTGGTGAAATTTACTTTTTACTATGGCTTGTTGCTTGCTCCATTGGTCTGACCATTCTTTCCTCATGTGTCGTTTACAGGTAGGGAGAAGATCTCTCGTTAAGAGTATATTGCAACTCTCTCCTATTATTGTTGCATTTTTTGCCAGTTTATCTGCTTCTTCATTGCCCTTGATATGTGCATGTGCTTTTATCCACATAAATATAGCTGTTTTTCCAGCCCTCACTAAGTTCAGGTAATTGGATCTAATAATGCCTATAAGTGGGTCCTTGAATACCTTAGAGGGCTTCTTCAGAGCCAATAGTAACGACTTGCTGTCGGTTATTATTATAAATTTGGAATGGGATTCTATTCCCATGGCCATTTCAAGAGCTTTGATAACTGCTACTGTTTCTGCCGTATATATGCTGGTTTCTTTGTGTAGCTTAAAAACGAAACTGGATGTCGTCGATTCGCAGTATATACTACACCCTACGGAATCTGATGTTTTGGATCCATCGGTAAATATTAGGGCAGATCCTGGAAACTTCTGGATATTTTCACGGTAATAGCTTTGAACATCTATGTCTTCACTATGGCAATCTGGTAAAACAACAATTGGATTCCATAGTAAAATATCATATGACAACGTAAACACTTCTGACTCGTACAATATGGTTGGTGTTACTATTGTGGATGTGTAAGATAAAGCTTTTGTCAATGGTGGTGAGTTTTTATGCCGCCAGTATGTGTTATTTTGGGTATGCGACAAGATGGTGTTAGTTTGGATGCTGATTTTTCCTTGCAATGGTTGCTTTATCAGGAATTTGCTAGAAAGATATTCCCGTCTTAATTTGAGAGTTGGCTCATTGGCCAAGGCCAAGATTGATTCTGTGGGGGTTGATTTTATTAGCCCGTGGACTAATCTTAAAGCTTTATATTGTATTCTGTCAATTTTTCTTAAGTGTGTTTCCGCAGCAGACCCATAGAAAATTGAGCCGTAGTCTATGATCGACCTAGTGTATGACCTATAAAATTTCATCGCTGTTCTGGGATCTGCACCATATTTCTTTTTACATGTATATTTCAAAATATTCAGACTTTTTTCACCCTTGCTTATACAATAATCAACATGTTCCTTCCACAAAAGTTTTTGATCGATTATTACACCTAAGTATTTGTAGCTTTTGTGACATGGCATATTTTCTTCGGCAATCGTAAGTTGAGGGGTATACGGTATTCTATGTCTTGTATAAAAAACGACTGAAGATTTATTGACAGACATAGTAAAGTTGTTTTGGAACAAGTATGCCTTGATTTTATACATGATGTAATTTAACTGTTTAATACATAGACTATAAGAGTTTTGTTTAGTATATATGCAGAAGTCATCTGCGTATTGGATTATCTCTGCAGCGCCATCAAAAAGGCTGTGCAAGTCATGTGTATATATATTAAATAATAAGGGGCTTAAAACAGATCCTTGCGGTAGACCCGAATAACACGTTCGTGGTTCAGTATATGCCCCATTCGCTTTTATATACACTATTCTGCCAGCAAAGATCTTAACGATATTAGCTGCCATGTTTTCAGGTATGCCAACCTGGCTCATTTTTTTTATAAGCACGTGTAAATCTACGTTATCGTAAGCCGCCTGCAGATCCAAAAACATAGCTGCCATATATTTATTTTCAGAAAGGCTTATGTGAATATCATTTACTAAGGTGGCAATACATTGAGTGGTACTTTTATTTTTTCTAAAGCCAAACTGTTGAGCTGGTAATAAGCAATTTTGCTCAAGGTACCATTGAAGTCGTTGTTTTATAATTTTTTCAAATGTTTTTAGCATACAAGGTAGTAATGTAATAGGCCTATAAGAGTCGCTAAGATCCCCGCCGGGTTTAGGCAAGAGAACCACCACAGCCTCCTTGATAGCAGTGCAGTCACAGCCATCTCTTAAAATACTGCTATATATATCACAAAGAAGTATTTTTGCAATAAGGGGTAAATTATATATCATGGTATAGTTTATACCATCTTTTCCAGGTGCCGAGTTTACAGTGTTTTTACAATTGATGTCAATTTCCTCTATTGTGATATGTTTATTTAAATAACTATTTGTCTGGTCATGGTAAACATTAAAATTCATACTTACACTCGGAGGCGCAATTTTTTCTGAGACACTATCCAGGACATCCGCCGAAATATTTATGTCTTTTGAAGTTCGCTTACTTTTAATACCATTGGCCCTTCTCCATATTTCTGAAGGATTTGAATGCGAATTTAACGAATTGCAGTACTTTTCCCAAGATTGCTTGGCTTTTAACTTAAAAACTTGTTTACATCGGGCATTAATTTGTTGGTATTCAAGAAAATTATTCATGATCTGATTTTGCCGAAATTTTTTAAAAATTATTTTTCTACGATTGTTAAGTTCGCTGCATTCCTGGTCCCACCAAGGTGCTTGTTTATATTTTTTATTCGTGCTATGAGTGCTTTTAGGAATACTGGAATCAGCAGCTTTGTAAATTGCCGATATAATGAAAGCAAGTTTATCGTTAGTTGTTTCTAAACGGGGTTTTGTTAAAAATATTTTATTTATAGCAAGCTGATATAAATCCCAGTTAGTTTTGTTTGTCTGCCAAGCAACGCATGGGACCGGAACGGGCGAGGGGCACATCTGAGATGAATCTACGCCTAACGTTAGTAGTATTGGCAAATGATCAGACCCATAGGTGTCCTGAATAGTTTCCCAGCTAGAATCTTTAATTAGGTTTGTTGTCATTATTGAAATGTCTACTGCAGATTTAATTTCATGAGGTCTAGTGATACGTGTAATAGACCCATCGTTACGTATAATAAAATTAGGTACTTCTTCAAGTGCTTCCAATAAAATTTCACCCTGTCTTTCCACCTTACCAGATCCCAAACTAGTATGATGGGCATTAAGGTCGCCGCCTATAATGGCAACTGGTCCAAGTTGTTTCATTAGATTCACATAATCACTACTACAAAGAGAAATATTAGGTGGTCTGTACACCGAAGCCAATGATATATTTTTACCATCTTTACTGATAGAGATAGCACAGCATTCTAAATTTTGATTAAAATTAAAATTAAGATTTATATTGCTAAATGAAATTTTATCTGATATTATTATTGCTACACCACCCGCTCCGTGTGTGCGGTCTCTTCTAACTATATTATAACCTGGAATGCGTACCAGATGATGCGCTTTATACCACGTTTCGCTAATAAGAGCAACATCACATTTGGTTTCTTTAATTAGTTTCTTAAGGAACAAAGCATTACTAATCGCTGACCTAGAATTCCATTGTACTATCCGTAAATTTACCATCAGGTTGTGTGACTGAATGATCTAATAGCGTATCGTCAATGATCTTATTTATATATTCTGTGATGTCTATATCTCCCATATTACCGCCGTCACCACTACATATATTATTCAAATAGTTTACTAAGGTTTGTATATTATTTTTCAGCATTAATTTAATTTCCTCTAAAGTTTTTTGTTGGGAATTATGAGGGTTATTTAATATTGGGTTTCCAGAAAATCGCCAAGTTGTTTCAGTTGGGAAACTAGTAGGCGATGGACTATTGTCAACTTTTCTCCGCTTCTTATTTTGTTCCACTATAATTTGTTTACTCTTAAAATGATGACTTTGAGGTTCACGATTTATAGGCTGTTGCTTTTTTTGAGATAAAATGGGGAATTCTTCAGAACAACTAATTAAAGGTGTAAACAAATTTGTGTTTGTTTTGACTTTGTTTGAAAATAATGTCGGGTTATCAACAGCTTTTTCAGCTTCTTTAAATGAAACATTGTGGCGCGTCATAATCTCTTTAATTCTTTTTTGTTTTGCAAATATGGGACACCCTCTATATGTAGTTTGATGATCTGAATTTTTGCAGTAAATGCAAAATTTTTCAGCGTTACATGAACCTAAATGCGTTTCTGCACAATTTTTACATCTAGAAGTTTTACTTTTGCATAATATGGACGAATGGCCGTACCGCAAGCATTTGTAACACTGCATAACGGGTGGAATGTATACCTCGACTGGACACCTAACTCTATCAATAAAAACATAATCAGGGATTACAGAACCTCGAAATGAAATTTGAACCATTTGTCGTGGTATTTGTTGTTTTTCACCGGATTTATTCGTTATACTCCTTTTCATCCGTTTAACGCTTGCTACAGGTATAGCAGACTTAATTGTTTTTAATAACGTTTCTTCAGAAATTGCAGTATCAACGTTTCTAACTATTGCTTTTTTATACGTTAAATGCATTGGAATATACGCATTAAGCTGATTTTGTTTAAAAACGTTGTGACGGACCAGCAAATTTGCACTAGCAGCTGACTTTGTTATTATTTTAATTCTGTTTATGCCTACCGGCGCTACTTCAATTATTTCCGACTGGAGTTCACCCGTATCGTTTAACATTCGCCCCACTCTCATTGGATGTATTTTACCTACATGTAAATGTTCAGATTCGTGTTCCACAAATATGTAAAATGGTCCCTTATCATGAATGTTAAATCTGTTATCAAAATTTATCTTTCTTTCATATTTATTATTACTGTTTAATGGGTTTAATAAAATATTTTCGTCTTTATTTACTCTATTAGAATCACTGTTTACTATTATATGTTCGTCATTATCTGTAATATTTGTCGTAATATTGGTACTTACTTTATGTTTTTCGGGGTCTGGGGGTCTCCCTCCCCCTTCCCCATATGATCCACTCGACATATTACCTATATGCTAGGAATTCCTAGCATAATTATGTTAATTCACCAAGGTTAAATTAAATTTATTACTTACCAATGTAACTGATACAAGCCACTATAATTTGGTAATATAATAACTTAGCTTACCACCTTTAATAGGTTTTAACCAGCGGAGCACACGAACACACGTCTTCACTCTGCAACGGTCAATCACCGAATCATTAATATATATATATATATATATATATATATATCTATATATATATATATATATATATATATATATATATATATATATATATATATATATATATATATATATATATATATATATATCTCCCACCGATAACTCAAAAAATAATGGGCCGATTTTGATTAAATTTGGTGAATACTTTCCTCTTGCAAATGGCTTGGATAAGTTCGTAAGCCAGGAAAATCGACCCAGGTTTTTCTGGAAAATGTTGTTTTCTTTCAAAAATAAAATTATATCTCCGGAATTAACAAATTAAGGGCAACCAAATTTGGTACGCGGTTTTATATTATAGGTGAGCTACCTACAAAAATTTTACTATGTAGGTCAAAAGACCAAAAAGTTATAGGCATTTAAAAAAAAAAGGGGGTTTTCCTCAAAACGTCAAAGTTGCGATTTAAAACGTCAAAATTGGCACCATTTAGGCAAAGAACTTGGATCTAATACGGGCTATGGAAAGAAAATGTCTCAAGAATACTGTTTTACAAACCCCGATGTCTTAGTTTCAACCGTCATTGTCCTTCATTTTACTAGAATATTTCCAGAAAATTCGTTGCAAATAGACCCTTTCTCTGATGCTTTGGCAGTACTGTGACTATAGAGTTTATCGTTTAATGGTATATAATTTTTGTCGAATTTTCGTAAAAAATCAATAAAGCTCAATATATCCGTTATTAGACAAGATATGAAAAATATTGTTTACATTAATTATAGGGTGTCTTGAGCTATATCTTAAAAAATATTTCTGGAATCACAGGCTGGCCCATAAGTCGTTAGTGATACAATTATTTTAGCATTTTCCACCGAAATATAATGTATGTTTGTAAGAAAAGAAAATCTTGACGCAGCAAGTGCGTTATGGTAGAGAATTTTGATCAAATGCTTCATATTTAAATATCTCAATTTGCTATTAACCTATAAGGTTGACCAAGAAACGAGTTTTTTCCGGAACACTTTAAGTTTACTTTCGGAATTTTCTTTTACATTTTCAAACAATAAAGTCATTTTGATGAAAATGGCACATTGTTTTTACTATGTAGGTTATACTGGTAACCAAATTTGATGCCTGCTTTCTTAAAAAAAAACACATATTTGCTAATAAAAATATTTTAATGAAAATTCACTACCATAACGCACTTGCTGCGTTCCGAATTTTTGGTAAATGGTGAACTCAGCGGCTGTTACTACCGAGGATAGAAATATTATTTGATGTTTTAAAATTCCACAGCCAAGATACAAATCAAAGTGATTTTGCACAGTAAGTCCAATTATTAAAAAAATATTTCTCAACATGTTATACATTGTTGAATTCATAAAAAAAAGAATAGTATGGTGTAAAATCCAATATGGCGCTCATAAGAAATAAGAAAGTTGATGATGTCTCAAAGAAGGCGAAACGTTTCTGAAAAGTTTTGAGTCCGCTACCAGAAAACTGAAAATGGCTGTAGGAACGTGCTTTTCGTTTTTTTCTACGAGTTTAAGTAAATTAATCAGAGGTGAAAATAAAAAATCGCCTTTTTTAGTTTTTTTTGACAATGTCTTTAACGACAGTAGCAGGAAGTTGGTTTCCTTTGCGGCGTATTAAAGAGCACAAAATTTAGCAACTTTGTCGAACTTAAACCGACCCTCTATCTTCGATAATAAGTGAATTTGAATCACCACACACACACACAAATATATATATATATATATATATATATATATATATATATATATATATATATATATATATATATATATATATATATATATTACGAAATACGTAGTTCCTTTAAAAATTCGCTACCATAAAGCACTTGCTGAGCCCAGACTTTTTTAAATGAGTGAGATTGTTATATTTGAGTTTTGCTAGTTACTCATAAAAACATTTTATATAAACGTTTGCTGTGTGTATGTGTGTTTCTTTAACGTCGTCCTATTTCCACGACTATGGATAATCACCGACACCAGAGGGCAGTTGTACCTTACTGTCGTTGAAATTTTGCCAAACCCCTGCCTTTATGTAAGGAGGGAAGGGATCTTTAACGTGTCCAACATCGCATGAACACAGGACCGGCGGCTTTACTCCCCCTCAGAATGGCGGCACGTGCAGACATTCAAATTGCTCAAATACAATACCAAACCCTCGGTTGATGTTAATGTTAGAGTATGTACTGAAAAAGTGAAAGAGGAACCCTGTGATAGAACCCAGTACCCTTTGGTTCAGAGGCACACGTTCTTACCACTGAACCATTAAAATAAGGAAGCCCGGGTTCAACTGAAAAAGCTATTCATTCAGCTTATTTAAGAAAGTCAGCGAACGCAAACTAGGACCCTTAGAACACACATCCGGGTTTAATATGAGTTTTTATCTGTTTTCATATATACAGGCTGACCCATTTCTACGATAGAGCTCCATGTAGATATCCGTTCTTATACAAGATACGAGAAAAAATTGTAGGCGTTACTTATAGTGTGTCTTGAGCTGTATTTTACAATCACAGGGCGGCCCATAAGTCGTTGGTATAACAAATTTAATTTTTTCTATCGAACACGCCTTATTTTATTGCATTTCTGCATCCAAATATAATGTATGTTTGTAATAAAAGAAATTCTGGACGCAGTAGGTTATGATAGCAAATTTTCATTAAATGTTTCAAAATTTAATAGCTCAATTTGCTATTAACTAATGGTTCCTTGGCCAGGAAACCAGTTTTTTCGGGAATATTTTAAGTTTATTTTCGGAAAATTTTTGTATGTTTTTAAGCAATAAAGTTATTTTGATGAAATATGGCATATTGCTTTTACTATATAGGTTATACTGGTACCCAAATTTAATGCCTTGTTAAAAAAAGACATATTTGCTATTAAAAAGAGTTATATGAAAATTCAATGCCATAACGTACTTGCTGCGTCCAGACGTTTATTATCTTTTATTGTCATATACGTATAATTTTTTTTCTAAAAACTGGCGTTACTCACCCTGTATATCGACAAAAATCGTAGAGCTATAGACAAAAATTAGTGGGGATATATCTTGACCATTGTAAAATTCTTCTGAAAATCAAAAATACATTATGTTAATTTTAGTATTCAGTATTAATGGTCCGTAAGATATTTTACTGTTATGAGTTATTTCTTTTTCGAAGAACCACTTATGTAGGGATTTACCTGTTCTGAAAACAGTAAACGACTTAAAAGTCTTTGTTAATGATAAGGAGAAATAGGTGATTAACTTGCCTTTTCGGTTAGAATAGGTATTCAAAAATATTTAAATCTGTAAAGGAAAGAAAAATCGTCAGTCTGTGTTTGGTGCTTCTTGTGTTTAGACAAGGGTAGTTTTGCCGGTGCTTTTGCTTTGAGTTTCAAGTTTTCATTAGAAAGAAATATCTAAAATGCCGTTCTTTAAAGCTCAGAAATGTCTCCAGCCAAAGATTGGTAAGTTCAATGTTTTTTACGAGGTGTTTTTGTTATTCTTTACTTAAATAAGATGCTTCATCAAGAGTTAGGTTTATTTGTGGTTGTTTTTTAAACTTCTATTATAGTTAACAGCGTAAGATAAATTTCTTGAAAGTTGTGTACCATAAGGTTCATTTTAGTGAACTTTTAAAAAAAATTCACTAATGAGGACATCGCGACTCAATTTATATATATATATATATATATCAGTCTCAATTTATATATATATATATATATATATATATATATATATATATATATATATATATATATATATATATATAGTATTAAGTTTTTGTGACGGTAATATTGTTATTTATCAGAGAATTGTGGGAAAGCCGTCAGTTGCCAAATAAAACTCTTTATTAAATGCCGAGCTTTCGGAAAAAAAATTATTCCATTCTCAAGGATATAACGTGAGTTTTACTAAACTAATTATTCAATAACAGACATGAAAAAACCTTTTTATAAATTTGAGTGTAGTCAACTAAATAAATCCTTCTTTCTAAATATTTTTTTAATAGAAAACGGTACACACAATAAAAAGTACTGATAAAAAATAATGTAAGAGTAGGTTTTTTAACCCTCTTGTGATAACGTTATAGGGTTATAAAATCCTTTTAAAACTGTCATTTTGCTAGCCTTATGCATCTGCAAAATTACGTTTTTTAAAATTATTCCATAACGGAGAAATTTAATGAAAACTTTGTTTTTGCCTAAATTTCAAAGGGACTTGAAGAAGAAGGGGTTTCAAGAAAAACTCAATAAAAAAGACACCCCTTATTTTTCGCTAAAGAATCACCTGTAAAATGTTTCGCATCAATTTAGAAACACCCTGTATATGTATCACACCGATAACTCAAAAAATTAACAGCCGATTTTGATCAAATTTGGTCAGTGCCTTCGTTTTACAAGTGGCTTGGGTAAGTTCGTTATCCAGAAAAATCGGCCCAAGTTTTCCTGGAAAATTTTGTGTTTTCGTTCTAAAAAATGTATATATCCGGAAATCACAAAGTAAGGGCAACCAAATTTGGTACGCGTGTTTGTATTACAAATAGTAAACCATATACCCAAATTTAGGTCTCTAAGTCAGAAGACAAAAAAGTTATGTGTAGTTAAAGAAAATAAATTTGGAGTTTTCCCCAAAACGTCGAAGCCGCGATTTGAAACGTCAAAATTGGCAATGTTTAGGCAAAGAGCGTAAAACAAATACGAATGGTTTAAACAAAATGTTGCAAGAAGAGTGTTCTGCGAACCCTTAAGTTTCATCTTTAACCGTCATTACCCTTCATATTACTGAAATATTTACAGAAAATTCACTTCAAATAGACCCTTTCTCTGATGTTTTGGCTGTCGGTTTAGTTATGTTGATGATTTGGCTGTAGGTTTAGTAAAGTTTATGGTTTAACGGTCTATAATTTTTAGCTAATTTTCATAGAACAATTTCGTCAATGCATTTTTGCATTTTTTTATCGATGCATGTTTGTAAGAAAAAATCTGGACGCAGTAAGTGCGTTTTCGTAGCGAATTTTCATTAAATCATTCAAATTTCTCAATGCTATTAACCTAAGGTCTATTGGCTAGGAAACCAACATTTAAGTTTATTTTCGGAAAATTTTTGTACATTTTCAAACAAGTGATTTTGATAAAATATGGTACATTGTTTCTACTACTTAGGCTATACCGGCAATCAGATTGATGCCTGCTCGCATTTGCTATTAAAAACCATTAAATGAAAATTCACTTACACAACGCACTTGGTGCGTCCAGTTTTTTACAATATAGATTATACTGGAACCCAAATTTAATGCCTCGTTAAAAAAAGACATATTTGCTATTAAAAAGATTTTTATGAAAATTTACTGCCATAACCTACTTGCTGCGTCCAGACTTATTATCTTTTATTAAGACACACGTATAAATTTTTTTCTAAAAACTGGCGTTCCTCATCCTGTATATCGACAAAAATCAAAGAGCTATGGACAAACATTAATGGGGATATATTTTGACCACTGTAAAATTTTTCTGAAAATCAAAAATACCTTATGTTGATTTTAGTATTCAGTATTAATGGTCTGTAAGATATTTTATTGTTTCGGGTTATTTGTTTTTCGAAGAACCACTTATGTGGGAAGTTACCTGTTCTGAAAAGAGAAAGCGACTTAAAAGTCTTTGTTAATGATAAGGAGAAATAGGCGATTAACTTGCCTTTTCGGTTAGAGTAGGTATTCAAAAATATTTAAATCTGTAAAGGAAAGAAAAATCGCCAGTCTGTGTTTGGTGCTTCTTGTGTTTAGACAAGGGTAGTTTTGCTGGTGCTTTTACTTTGAGTTTCAAGTTTTCATTAGAAAGCAATATCTAAAATGCCGTTTTTTAAAGCTCAGAAATTTCTCCAGCCAAAGATTGGTAAGTTCAATGTTTTTTTAGGAAGTGTTTTAGTTATTCTTTACTTAAATAAGATGCTTCATCAAGAGTTAGGTTTATTTGTGGTTGTTTTTTAAACTTCTATCATAGTAAACAGCGTATGAAAAATTTCTTGAAAGTTGTGTACCATAAGGTTTGAGATTTTTTTAGTGAATGTTCTTTTAAAAAAATTTCACTAATGGGGACATCGTGATTTGAATTTTTTCAATTTTCTTCAAATTAGCGCAAACTAGGACCCCTAGAACCTATATCCGAGGTCAGTTTCACTATATATATATATATATATATATATATATATATATATATATATATATATATATATATATATATATATATATATATATAGTGCTCGTCTAAAGTCTGCCCCCCCCCCCTACTAAGTTTTGAACCACCGGGTATATAACAACAAAATTTAGAGGGCTCAAATAAAATGTACAACTATACCATTTTATGGAAAAAGGGCAGCTGGAAGTCTAAAAATGGCGGAGAAGAATTACTTTTTTGAATGGAACATATTATTATGTTTTCGAAATCTTCTCATGATTCTGAACATTTCTCTTAAATACAATATTTTCCTAAATCGGCTCGTTTTCAAAACATTAACGTCTTAAAAGTGACATTTCGGGTTAAAGTGGAATATGGATTTGGTTTTTTAGTTAAATAAATATTTCACTTTAACCCGAAATGTCACTTTTAAGACGTTAATGTTTCGAAAACGATCGAATTTAGGAAAAAAGTGTATCTAACAGAAATGTTCAGAATTATGAAAAGATTTCGAAAACAGAATGATGTACAGGGTGTTCCATTCAAAAAAGTAATTCAAGATGGTGCTTCTCCGCCATGTTTTAACTTTCAGCTGTCCTTTTTCCATAAAATCGTATGGTTTTGCATTTTATTTGAGCCCTCTAACTTTTGTTGCGATATACCAGGTGGATGTATGTATAACAGCGACAACTCAAAAAATAATAGGCCTATTTTAATCAAATTTGGTGGGAACCTTCCTTTCGTAAGTGGCTTGGATAAGTTAATTATCCAGGAAAATCTAACCGGTTTTCCCGGAAAATTGTGTGTTTTCTTTTGGATTTTTTTATATCTTCGGAAATAACAAAGTAAGGGCAACCAAATGTGGTACGTGGGTTTATATCATTAAACGTTAATTATTTTCTAAAATATTGCTCTCTAAGTTAAAATACAAAAAAGTTATAGGCATTTAAAAAAAAGGGGTTTTCACCCAAAAGTTCAAAGTCGCGATGAAACGTCAAAATTGGCAACATTTAGGGAAAGAACCTAAAACTAATACGGGTTATGTAAAGAAAATGTCACAAGAAGAATGTTTTACAAACCGTGAAGTCTTAGCTTCATCCGTCATTGTCCTTCATTTTACTAAAATGTTTCCAGAAAATTCATTTCAAGTAGACCCTTCCTCTGATGCTTTGGCAGTAGTTTTAGCTACAGGGTTTATCGTTAAATAGTATATAATTTTTGACGAATTTTCGTTAAAAACCAATAAAGCTCAATTTTACAATCACAGGGCGACTCAGAAGTCGTTGGTAATACAAATTTAATTTTTTTAATGGAACACGCCTTATTTTATTGGATTTTTGCATTTTCCATCCAAATATAATGCATGTTTGTAATAAAAGAAATTCTGGACGCAGCAAGTGGGTTACGGTAGCAAATTTTCACTAAATGCTTCAAAATTTAATATCTCAATTTGCCATTAACCAGAGGTTCGTTGGCCAGGAAAGTAGTTTTTTCGGGAACATTTTAAGTTAATTTTCGAAAATTTTTGTACATTTTTAAACAATAAGGTTATTTTGATGAAATATGGCATATTGCTTTTACAATATATATTATACTGGTACCCAAATTTACTGCCTGGTTAAAAAAAAAGAACTATTTGCTATTAAAAAGATTTTTATGAAAATTTACTCCCATAACGTAGGTGCTGCCTCCAGACTTTTATTATCTTTTATTGTGGCACACCTATGAATTTTTTTCTAAAAACTGGCGTTATTCATCGTCATATCGACAAAAATCATATGGATAAAACTTAGTGGGGATATATTTTGACTATTGTAAAATTCTTCTGAAAATCAAAAATACATTATGTTAATTTTAGTATTCAGTATTAATGGTCCGTAAGATATTTTATCGTTTCGAGTTATTTGTTTTTCGAAGAACCACTTATGTAGGGATTTACCTGTTGTGAAAAGAGTAAACGACTTAAAAGTTTTTGTTAATGATCAGGAGAAATAGGTGATTAACTTGCCTTTTCGGTTAGAATAGGTATTCCAAAATATTTAAATCTGCAAAGGGAAGAAAAATCGCCAGTCTGTCTTGGGTGCTTCTTGTGTTTAGACTAGGGTAGTTTTGCTGGTGCTTTTGCTTTGAGTTTGAACTTTTCATTAGAAAGAAATATCTAAAATGCCGTTTTTTAAAGCTAATAAGTTTGTCCAGTCAAAGATTGGTAAGTTCAACGTTTTTTTTACGAAGTGTTTTAGTTATTCTTTACTTAAATAGAATGCTTCATCAAGAGTTATTTGTGGTTCTTTTTTAAACTTCTATCATAGTAAACAGCGTAAGATATATTTCTTGAATGTTGTGTACTATAAGGTACATTTTAGTGAATTTTCTTTTTAAAAAATCACTAATGAAGACATCGCGATTTGAATTTTTTTAATTTCTTCAAATGAGCGCAAACTAGGACCCCTAGAACTCATATCCGGGGTCAGGTGCTCGTCTAAAGCCCCCCTCTAAGTTTTGAACCACCGGGTATATAGCAACAAAATTTAGAGGGCTCAAATAAAATGTACAACCATACGATTTTATGGGAAAAGGGCAGCTGGATGTTTAAAAATGGCGGAGAAGCGCTATCTTAAATTACTTTTTTTAATGGAATAGCCTGTATATTATTCTGTTTTAAAAATCTTCTCATAATTCTGAACATTTCTCTTGTATGCACTTTTTTCCTAAATTGGCTCGTTTTCGAAAAATTAACGTCTTAAAAGTGATATTTCGGGTTAAAGTGAAATACGGATTTTGTTTTTTAGTTAAATCCATATTTTACTTTAACCCGAAATGTCACTTTTAAGACGTTAATGTTTCGAGAACGATCGAATTTAGGAAAAAAGTGTATCTAATAGAAATGTTCAGAATTATGAAAAGTTTTCGAAAACATAATAATATACAGGGTGTTCCATTCAATATAACAGTTCCACTCTTCACTCATGGATATACAATTATAAAGCCTGAACGCAGAAAGTGCGTTATGGAAATGAATTTTCATCTAAATGAAATACATTTATTTACGACACATATATACAGAGTGTTGAAAATAGGTGATACTATTCCTCCCTTCGAAACGGCGAGAGGTACGATGCCTGTTAAATTAGAGAAACGTAGTCATTTTTATGATGCATTAACTATATCTTGTCAGGGTTACCAAATTTTGATAATTTCGTAGATACGGGGAAAGTTCAAATTGTGTAAAAAAACTAACTATTTAAACATCTCTTCTACTTTACATTAATTGCAAGAGAAAATGCTAAAAAATATATCTTTCCTCTGAATTGACCTCATCAAAGTGATAGTACAATGTTTTCCTTTGAAGTTACTAATATCACCCAAAAAACGAAAAGAATTCGAGACCCAGCAAGTGCGTTATCCTAGCGAATTTTCATTAAATGCTTCAAATAATAATAAGTCAGTTTAGTGTCACGCTAGGAACTTGAATTTTGGCATACAGTAAATTGATTTTTTTCGCGTTACAAATTAAGCAAAACAAAACTTTTTTGAAAAATTTGTCCGATTGAGCTTGCTAAAGCACTCATCCAAGCTATTAATAAAAGGAAGGAATGTGCCAACTTTCATCAGATACACACACACCTATATATATATATATATATATATATATATATATATATATATATATATATATATATATATATATATATATATATATATATACATAAACATATAAAAATCCAAACGGGACTTGTTTTGGGGTTCCAAAGGATCAAATTGGCTCTTATTTGAAAAAAATTTAGCAAAGTCGCATCAGCAATACCTCTCTATTAGTGATTTTTTTTGAAATAAAAATTCGCTGAAACAAATTCAAATACACCATAGTTTGCATATGTCAATTGACTCTTATAAACTCTATTCAAATTTAACATGAAAACTTTGTTAATGTTTGTTATTTAATTTTTCAAGTTCAATTAAAAAAATTGCTTTAAATGTAAGTATTTATAACTTTTGTATTTTTCCTATATAAATTGTAAATGTTTCCTTCCATGCTGTAGCCCTTAATAATGGAATAAGTGATTCCGAAAGCTTGGAAATATAATAGAGAGTTTTATCTTGGAACTGACAGGTATCCCACAATTTTTTAAGAAATATATATATATATATATATATATATATATATATATATATATATATATATATATATATATATATATATATATATATATATATATATACATATACATACATGTAAAACCTAAAAATGACTTTGAAAATGCTCTAGGGGCTCAATTCCATTACCCAACGTATTTCGATAATTAGCAAAGGTTTTTATCTTTTATCTTCCTCGAAAAATTTCATTAATGAGATCTCGAACTTTTGAATTTTGAGAAAATTCTTCAAATGATCGCGAACTAGGCCCCTTAAAACACATATCCGGGGTCAGTTTCAATTTACACACACATATACATATACATACACACACACACACACAAATATATATACATACACACACACACACAAATATATATATATATATATATATATATATATATATATATATATATATATATATATATATATATATATATATATTTTTCATCCTTTGAAAGTCGCGATCTTCCCATTAGTTAATTTTTTCTAGAAAAATTCACTAACAAGAAAACATTTGCCTCCTCTCTAAAACATAAAAAAACTCTGGACGCAGCAAGTGCGTTATGGTAGTGAATTTTCATAAAAATGTTTTTATTGCAAATAGGTGTGTTTTCTTTTTAAGAAAGCAGGCATCAATTTCAGTTACCAGTATAACCTATATAGTAAAAGCAATGTGCCATGTTTCATAAAAATAACTTTATTGTGTGAAAATGTACCAAGATTTCCAAAAGTAGACTTAAAGTGTTCCCGGAAAAACTCGTTTCTTGGTCAACCTTATAGGTTAATAGCAAATTGGGCTATTCAAACATGAAGCATTTGATCAAAGTACGCTACCATAAGGCACTTGCTGCATCCAGAATTTCTTTTCTTACAAACATGCATTATATTTCGATGGAAAATGCAATATCATAAGGCGTGTTTGATTAAAAAAAAAGAAATTTGTATCACCAATGACTTATGGGCCAGCCTGTGATTGTAGAAATATTTTTTTAAGATGTTGCTCAAGACACCCTATAATTAATATATACAAATTTTTTTTCAAATCTTGTATAATAACGGATATATTGAGCTTTATTGATTTTTTATGAAAATTCGACAAAAATTATATACCATTAAACGATAAACTCTATAGCTAAGGCTACTGCCAAGCATCAGGGAAAGCGTCTATTTCAAATGAATTTCTGGACACATTTTAGTAAAATGAAGGACAATGACGGTTGAAACTAAGACTTCAGTGTTTGTAAAACATCCTTCTTGAGACATTTGATTTCCATAGCCCGTATTAGTTTCAAGTTATTTGCCAAAATGTTGCCGATTTTGACGTTTTAAGTCGCAACTTTGACGTTTTGAGAAAACCCCAATTTATTTTTCTTTAAATGCCTATAACTTTTTTGTCTTTTGACATACAGAGCTAGGTAGGTAACTTACATATAAGGACATAAACCCGCGTACCAAATTTGGTTGCCCTTACTTTGTTAATTCGTGAGATATAAATTTTTTTCGAAAGAAAACACAAAATTTTCCGGGAAAACCTGGGCAGATTTTCCTGGATAACGAACTTATCCAAGCCATTTGCAAAAAGGAATTTATTCACAAAATTTAATCAAAAATCGGCCCATTATTTTTTGAGTTATCGGTGTATACATATATATATATATATTATATATATATATATATATATATATATATATATATATATATTATATATATATATAAATATATATATATATATATATATATATATATATATATATATATATATATATATATATATATATATATAAATATATATATATATATATATATATATATAAACATATAAAAATTCAAACTGACCCCGGATATGTGTTCTGGGGGGCCTAATTAGCGCTCATTTGAAGAAATTTTTTCAAAATTCAAAAGTCGAGATCTCCTCATTAGTGAATTTTTTTAAGAAAATTCACTAATATAGGGGTGCTATTTAAAGATATTCAAAACACAATCACTTGTAATTTTTACTCACCTTGTATAAAATGACGACTTTGTTGTGTTTTTTTCACAATCAATGGGTGGCACCAAGTTACTAGCTCATTTTTTCCTTTTTTTTAAATTACTTTTTGACTTCTAGCGAATATTTATTTTAAAAAAATCGCTAATAGTGTGGTATTGATGGTAAAACTTTGCAAATTTTTTCAAATGAGCGCGAATTCGGGCCCCCAGAACTCGAAACCAAGTTCCGTTGGAGTTGCTAGATGTTTATATATATATATATATATATATATATATATATATATATATATATATATATATATATATATATATATATATATCCAACTGATAATTTAAAAAGTAATTAACTGATTTTGATGAAATTTGGCAGATTTGTCAGACTAGTAAAGACCTTACAATATACAAAAATACAACTTTCTAGGTTTATAGAAAATTGAGCTAATTAACCATAACGCACTTGCTGCGTTCCGAGTTTTTTTTTAATAACTACTGTAAAAAATGTTAATGAGAATCGAAATAAGATAATTTTATTGGGCAACTTTTTACAGAAGTCAGTTAACATTGTTATCATTTATTGTGACGTACGTATAAAATTTTTTCTATAAACTGGCCTTACTCACTCTGTATGGACTTATGGACAAAAGTTAGTGAGGATATATTTTGACTATTGTACAATTCTTCTGAAAATCAAAAATAGATTATGTTATACTCAGTATTAATGGTCGGTAAGATATTTTATTGTTTTGAGCTATTTGTGATTCGAAGAATCACTTACATAGGAGCTTACCTTTTCTGAAAAAAGGAAGCGACTTAAAATTCTTTGTTAGTGATAACGAGAAATAGGTGATTAACTTGCCTTTACGGTTAGAATAGATATTCCAAAATATTTAAATCTGTAAAGGGAAGAAAAATCTTCAGTCTGTGTTTGGTACTTCTTGTGTTTAGACTAGGGTAGTTTTGCTGGTGCTTTTGCTTTGAGTTTCAACTTTTCATTAGAAAGAAATATCTAAAATGCCGTTCTTTAAAGCTCAGAAATTTGTCCAGCCAAAGATTGGTAAGTTCAACGTTTTTTTTTACGAAGTGTTTTAGTTATTCTTTATTTAAGTAAGATGCTTAATCAACAGTTAGGTTTATTTATGGTTGTTTTTTAAACTTCTATCATAGTGAACAGCGTAAGATAAATTTCTTGAAAGTTGTGTACCGTAAGGTTCATTTTACAGGGTTCTCACTCGTCTGGAAAACCGGGAAAAGTCAGGGAATTTGTAGAAAAAAATGTTGTCAGGAAATTCAGGGAAAATTGTGAAAATTGACTAAGGGTCAGGGAATTTTTGTCCCTGTCAGAGAAAAATTATTTGTTTCCTTTTTATGATAAATAACTGAAACAATGTGTTTGCTTTTCGCGAAATTCTGAATCATTTATTTAATGATTTATTTTTCCACAATACTCCATATTTTTTTTTCCTTTGTGTTCATTGGTCGCTTTGTATTTGACATGGGGAAGTGTGTTTTCCGCCATGACACAAAGACCTGTAGTAGTGGGTGGTAAATTGTAGAAGATCAAAGTCAGGGAAATAGATAGGCTGCTTTTAGTGGAAACCCTGTTTTAGTGAATTTTCTTATTAAAAAATTCACTAATGAGGACATCGCAACTGGAATTAAAAAAAATATTCTTCAAATGAGCGCAAACTAGGACCCCTAGAACTCATATCCGGGGTCAATTTCAATTTATGTATGTATGTATGTATGTATATATATATATATATATATATATATATATATATATATATATATATATATATATATATATATATATATGTATATATATATATATATATATATATATATATATATATATATATATACCTGTAATTGTAAGAATATTTTTGAAGATGTAGCTCAAGAGACCCTATATATAGTATATACAATTTTTTTCGTATCTTGCATAATAACGGATATATTGGGCTTTAAAGATTTTTTACGAAAATTCGACAAAAATGATATACCATTAACCGATAAACTCTATAGCCAACATTACTGCCAAAGTATCAGATAAAGGGTCTATTTGAAATGAATTTTCTGGGAACACTTTAGTAAAATGAAGGACAATGACGATTGAAGAAACATTCTTCTTGAGACATTTTCCTTCCATAGCTCATATTATTTTCAGGTGCATTGCCTAAATATGACCAATTTTGACGTTTTAAATCGCGACTTTTACGTTTTGAGGAAAACCCAAATTTATTGTTCTTTAAATGCCTGTAACTTTTTTGTCCTTTAACCTACAGAGCTAAATTTTAGTAGGTGACTTACCTATAATCATATGAAAGCATGTACCACATTTCGTTTTCCCCACTTTGTTAATTCCGGAGATATAAATTTTTTCGTAAGAAAACACAAAATTGTCCGGGGAGACCTCGGGGGATTTTCCTGTATAACGAGCTTATCGAAAACACTTGTGAAAGGAAGGTACTCACCAAGTTTTATCAAAATCGGTTCATTATTTTTTAGTTATAGGTGTGACACAAATATATATATATATATATATATATATATATATATATATATATATATATATATATATATATATATATATATATACATATATATATATATATATATATATATATATATATATATATATATATATATATATATATATATATATATATATATATATATATATATATATATATCTAACATAAAAAACATATAAACCCTGAAACCGACCTCGGATTTGGGTTCCAGGGGTCTTAAGTAGTGCTCATTTGAAGAAATTTTTTCAAAATTCACAAGTCGGGATCTCCTCATTAGTGATTTTTTTTAAAGAAAATTCACCAAAAAAATTAAATCTCTACATTACAAGGAATCATGTGTTTTGTTTATTTAACGTCGGCCTATTTCCGCGACTATGGCCAATCACCGACGCCAGGGAGCAGTTTCACCTCACTATCCTGAAAATTTTGCCGAACCTCTGCCTTTCTGTGAGGAGGGTAGGGATCTTTAACATGCCCAACATCGCGTGGACACGGGACCGACGGCTTTACGCCCTCTCCGAAGGCCGGAACGCGCAGAAATTCAACTTGCTCAATAACAATGCCAGAACCTCGGTTGATGTGAATGTTACAGTATGTACTGAAAAAGTGAAAGGAGTACCCTGGGATTGAACCCAGTAGTACCCTTCGGTTCGGAGGCACACGTTCTTACCCTTGAACCACCGAGGCTCTTTACGTTACAAGGAAAAAAGTAATAAGTATTTATTTAAAAAAAAAAACGTTTGGTGCTAGATCATTTTTATGAAAATTCACTACCATAAGGCACTTGCAGCACCCAGACTATTTTTTAATGACGCCTTTGTGAAAAATGATAATGAGAATCGAAATCAGATAATGTTATGTGGGCACCCATATTATAATTTGTGCTATTTATTAAGATACTGGGTCTTTACTTCATTGTAATGTCCAAATCATTATGTCCATAATTTTCGAAGTTTAGCTGCATCTTACAAAATTATGTTTACAATCACAGGCTGGCCCATAAGTCCTTGGTAATAACAACTTTTTTTTTAACGAACACACCTTCTATTATTGCATTTTGCATTTTCCATCGAAATATAACGCATGTTTGTTTTACTGTAGCGAATTATCATTTAATGCTTCAGATTTCAATAACATAATTTCCTAGTAAACTTAGGTTCGTTGGCTAGGAAACCATTTTTTCAGGAACATTTTAAGTTTGTTTTTTGAAATTTTTGTACATTTTCAAACAATATAGTTATTATGATGAAATACGGTACATTGTTTCTACTATATAGGCTATACCGGTAACCAAATTTAATTCCTGCTTTCATTAAAAAGGGCATATTGATATTAAAAAGTCTTGACGCAGCAAGTGCGTTATGGTAGTGAATTTTCATTAAAATGTTTTTAATAGAAAAATATGTGTGTTTTTTTAAAGAAAGCAGGCATTTTGGTTATCAGTATAACCTATATACTAAAAAAATGTGCCATGTTTTATCAAAATAACTTTATTGTTTGAAAATGTACAAAAATTTTCGCAAGTAAACTTAAAGTTAGGTATATAGGATAATAGCAAATTGAGCTTTTCAAATATGAAGCATTTAATCAAAATTCGCTACCATAACGCAACTTGCTGCGTCCACACTTTCTTTTCTTACAAACATGCATTATATTTCAATGAAAAATGCAAAAATGCAATAAGATAAGGCGTGTTCGACTAAAAAAAAGAAGAAAATTTGTATCACCAACCTACTTATGGGCCAGCTGTGATTGTAGAAATACTTTTTTAAGATGTAGCTCGAGACACCCTACAATTAATGTATACAATTTTTTTTCATATCTTGTATAATAACGGATATATTGAGCTTTATTGATTTTTTACGAAAATTCGACAAAAATTGTATACCATTAAATGATAAAACTCTATAGCTAAGACTACAGCCAAGCATCAGAGAAAGGGTCTATTTGAAATGAATTTTCTGGAAACATTTTAGTAAAATGAAAGACAATGACGGTTAAAACTAAGACTTCAGCGTTTGTAAAACATTCTTATTGAGACATTTTCTTTCCATAGCCCGTATTAGATTCAAGTTATTTGACTAAATGTTGGCCAATTTTGACGTTTTAAATCGCGACTTTGACGTTTAGAGGAAAACCCCAATTTTTTTTTACTTGCCCATAACTTTTTTGTTTTTAGACCTACAGAGCTAAATTTTAGTACGTAATTTACCTATAGCGACGTAAACCCTTGTATCATTTATTGTGACGTAGGTATAAATATTTTACTATAGATTGGCCTTACTCACCCTGTATGTCGACAAAAATCATAGACTTATGGATAAAAGTTAGTGAGAATATATTTTGCCTATTGTACAACTCTTTTGAAAATCAAAAATAGATTATGTTATATTCAGTATTAATGGTCGGTAAGATATTTTATTGTTTTGAGCTTTTTGAGATTCGAAGAACCACTTATATAGGGACTTACCTTTTCTGAAAAAAAGGAAGCGCCTTAAAATTCTTTGTTGATGATAACGAGAAATAGGTGATTAACTTGCCTTTACCGTTAGAATAGATATTCAAAAATATTTAAATCTGTAAAGGGAAGAAAAATCGTCAGTCTGTATTTGGTGCTTCTTGTGTTTAGACAAGGGTAGTTTTGCTGGTGCTTTTGCTTTGAGTTTCAAATTTTCATTGGAAAGAAATATCTAAAATGCCGTTCTTTAAAGCTAAGAAATTTACACAGCCAAAGATTGGTAAGTTCGACGTTTTTTTACGAAGTGTTTTAGTTATTCTTTACTTAAGTAAGATGCTTCATCAACAGTTATTTGTGGTTGTTTTTTAAACTTCTATCATAGTAAAGAGCGTGAGCGTAAGATAAATTTGTTGAAAGTTGTGTACCGTAAGGTTCATTTCACAGGATTCTCACTCATCTGGAAAACCGAGAAAAGTCAGGGAATTTGTAGAAAAAAATTTTGTCAGGAAATTCAGGGAATATTGTGAAAATTGACTAAGGGTCAGGGAATTTTTGTCCCTGTCAGAGAACAATTATTTGTTTCCTTTTTATGATAAATAACTGAAACAATGTGTTTGCTTTTCGCGAAATTTTGAATCATTTATTTAATGATTTATTTTTTCACAATACTCCATTTTTTTTTCCTTTGTGTTCATTGGTCGCTTTGTATTTGACATGGGGAAGTGTGTTTTCCGCCATGACACAAAGACCTACTGTATTCTGTAGCAGTGGGTGGTAAATTGTAGAAGATCAAAGTCAGGGAAATAGATTTTGGCATGTCAGGGAAAATCAGGGAAATTGATAGGCTGCTTTAGTAGAAACCCTGTTTTAGTGAATTTTCTTATAAAAAATCTCACTATTGAGGACATCGCGACTGAAATTTTTAAAAAGTGTCTTTAAATTAGCGCAAACTAGGACCCCTGGAACTCATATCCGGGGTCAGTTTCAATTTATATATATATATATATATATATATATATATATATAATAATAATAATAATAATAATAATAATAAGCCGATGTTGATCAAATTGTTCGGTTTGGGTAGGTATTCCAAAATATTTAAATCTGTAAAGGTAAGAAAAATCTTCAGCCTGTCTTTGGTGTTTTCGTTAGAAAGAAATATCTAAAATGCCGTTCTTTAAAGCTCAGAAATTTGTCTAGCCAAAGAGTAGTAAGTTCAACGTTTTTTATGAGGTGTTTTAGTCATTCTTTACTTAAATAAGATGCTTCATCAAGAGTAAGGTTTATTTGTGGTTGTTTTTTAAACAGCTTAAGATAAATATATATATATATATATATATATATATATATATATATATATATATATATATATATATATATATATATATATATATATATATATATATATATATATATATTATACAAACATTTAAACTGGCCCCGGATATAAATAGATAGGTTGCTTTTAGTGGAATCCCTGTTTTAGTGAATTTTCTTATAAAAAAATTCCCTAATCAGGACATCGCAACTGAAATTAAAAAAAAAATTCTTCAAATGAGCGCAAACTAGGACCTCTAGAACTCATATCCGGGGTCAATTTCAATTTATGTATGTATGTATGTATGTATATATATATATATATATATATATATATATATATATATATATATATATATATATATATATATATATATATATATATATATATACCTGTAATTGTAAGAATAATTTTTAAGATGTAGTTCAAGAGACCCTATATATAGTGTATACAATTTTTTTCGTATCTTGCATAATAATGGATATATTGGGCTTTAAAAATTTTTTACGAAAATTCGACAAAAATGATATACCATTAACCGATAAACTCTATAGCCAACATTACTGCCAAAGTATCAGAGAAAGGGTCTATTTGAAATGAATTTTCTGGGAACACTTTAGTAAAATGAAGGACAATGACGATTGAAGAAACTAAGACTTCAGGCTTTGTAAAACATTCTTCTTGAGACATTTTCCTTCCATAGCTCATATTATTTTCAGGTGAATTGCCTAAATATGACCAATTTTGACGTTTTAAATCCCGACTTTTACGTTTTGAGGAAAACCCAAATTTATTTTTCTTTAAATGCCTGTAACTTTTTTGTCCTTTAACCTACAGAGCTAAATTTTAGTAGGTGACTTACCTATAATCATATGAAAGCATGTACCACATTTCGCTTTCCCCACTTTGTTAATTCCGGAGATATAAATTTTTTCGTAAGAAAACACAAAATTGTCCGGGGAGACCTCGGGGGATTTTCCTGGATAACGAGTTTATCGAACACACTTGTGAAAGGAAGGTACTCACCAAGTTTTATCAAAATCGGTTCATTATTTTTTAGTTATAGGTGTGACAAATATGTATATATATATATATATATATATATATATATATATATATATATATATATATATATATATATATATATATATATATATATATATATATATATATATACATAAAAAACATATAAAGTCTGAAACCGACCTCGGATTTGGGTTCCAGGGGTCTTAAGTAGTGCTCATTTGAAGAATTTTTTTCAAAATTCACAAGTCGGGATCTCCTCATTAGTGATTTTTTTAAAGAAAATTCACTAAAAAATTTAAATCTCTACGTTACAAGGAATTATGTGTTTTGTTTATTTAACGTCGGCCTATTTCCGCGGCTATGGCCAATCACCGACGCCAGGGAGCAGTTTCACCTCACTATCCTGGAAATTTTGCCGAACCCCTGCCTTTCTGTAAGGAGGGTAGGGATCTTAGACGTGCCCAACATCGCGTGGACACGGGACCGACGGCTTTACGCCCCCTCCGAAGAGCGGAACGCGCAGAAATTCAACTTGCTCAATAACAATGCCAGAACCTCGGTTGATGTGAATGTTACAGTATGTACTGAAAAAGTAAAAGGAGTACCCTGGGATCGAACCCAGTAGTACCCTTCGGTTCAGAGGACACGTTCTTACCCTTGAACCACCGAGGCTCTTTACGTTACAAGGAAAAAAGTAATAAGTATTTAATTAAAAAAAAAAGTTTGGTGCTAGAGAATTATTTTGAAAATTCACTACCATAAGGCACTTGCAGCACCGAGACTATTTTTTAATGACGCCTTTGTGAAAAAATGTTAATGAGAATCGAAATCAGATAATCTTATGTGGGCACACATATTATAGTTTGTGCTATTTATTAAGATACTGGGTCTTTACTTCATTGTAATGTCGAAATCATTATGTCCATAATTTTCGAAGTACTTTGAGCTGCATCTTACAAAATTATGTTTACAATCACAGGATGGCCCATAAGTCTTTGGTAATAACAACTTCTTTTTTTTTTACGAACACGCCTTCTATTATTGCATTTTTGCATTTTCCATCGAAATATAATGCATGTTTGTAAGAAAAAAATGTATACATTAATTATAGGGTGTCTTAAGCTACACCTTAAAAATATTTCTACATTCACAGGCTGGCCCATAAATCGTTGGTGATACAAATTCTCTTTTAGTGAATTTTCTTAAAAAAAATTCACTAATGATGAGATCCCGACTTTTAAATTTTTTTAAAATTTCTTCAAATGAGCGCTAATTAGGCCCCCCAGAACACATATCCGGGGTCAGTTTCAATTTTTTTATATATATATATATATATATATATATATATATATATATATATATATATATATATATATATATATATATATATATATATATATATATCACCGATAACTCAAAAAATAATGGGCTGATTTTGATTAAATTTGGTGAATAAATTCCTTTTGCAAATGGCTTGGACATGTTCGTTAGCCAGAAAAATATAACCAGGTTTTCCCGGAAAATTTTCTTTTTTCTTTCGAACCAAATTTATATCTCCGGAATTAACAAAGTAAGGGCAACCAAATTTGGTGTGCGGTTTTATATTCTTATAGGTAAGTTACCTACCAAAATTTAGCTATGTAGGTCGAAAGACAAAAAAGTTGAAGGCATTTAAAGAAAAATAAATTGGAGTTTTCCTCAAAACGTCAAAGTTGCTATTTAAAACGTCAAAATAGGCAATATTTAGGCAAATAACTCGAATCTAGTACCTACTATGGAAAGAAAATGTCTCAGGAAGAATGCTTTACAAACCCTGAAGTATCAGTTTCAACCGTCATTGTCCTTCATGTTACTAAAATGTTTCCAGAAAATTCATTTCAAATAGACCCTTTCTCTGATACTTGGCAGTAGTCTTAGCTATAGAGTTTATCGTTTAATTTTCGTAAAAAATCAATGAAGCTCAATATATCCGTTATTATACAAGATGTGAAAAAAATTGTATATATTAATTATAGGGTGTCTTGAGCTACATCTTAAAAAATATTTCTACAATCACAGGATGGCCCATAAGTCGTTGGTGAGACAAATTTTCTTTTTTTTTAATGAAACACGCCCTATGTTTTTGAATTTTTGCATTTTTCATCGAAATATAATCCATCTTTGTAAGAAAAGAAATTCTGGATGCAGCAAGTGCGTTATGGTAGCGAATTTTGATCAAATGCTTCATATTTGAATAGCCCAATTTGCTATTAACCTATAAGGTTCACCAAGAAACGAGTTTTTTCGGGAATTTACTGTTAGAAATTTTTGGAAATTTCCAAACAATAAAGTTATTTTGATGAAACATGGCACATTTTTTTTACTATATAGGTTATACTGGTAACCAAATTTGATGCCTGCTTTCTTAAAAAACACACATATTTCTAATTAAAAACATTTTAATGAAAATTCGCTATCATAACGCACTTGCTGCGTCCAGACTTTTTCTATAAACTGGCCTTACTCGCCTGTATGTCGACAAAAATCATAGACTTACGGACAAAAGTTGGTGAGAATATATTTTAACTATTATACAACTCTTTTGAAAATCAAAAATAGATTGTTATATTCAGTATCGATGGTCGGTAAGAGATTTTATCGTTTTGAGCTTTTTGTGATTCGAAGAATCACTTATATAGGAGCTTACCTTTTCTGAAAAAAAGGAAGCGACTTAAAATTCTTTGTTAGTGATAACGAGAAATAGGTGATTAACTTGCCTTTACGGTTAGAATAGATATTCCAAAATATTTAAATCTGTAAAGGGAAGAAAAATCTTCAGTCTGTGTTTGGTGCTTCTTGTGTTTAGACAAGGGTAGTTTTGCCGGTGCTTTTGCTTTGAGTTTCAAGTTTTCAGTGGAAAGAAATATCTAAAATGCCGTTCTTTAAAGCTCAGAAATTTGTCCAGCCAAAGATTGGTAAGTTCAACGTTTTTTTTACGAAGTGTTTTAGTTATTCTTTATTTAAGTAAGATGCTTCATCAACAGTTAGGTTTATTTATGGTTGTTTTTTAAACTTCTATCATAGTAAACAGCGTAAGATAAATTTCTTGAAAGTTGTGTACCGTAAGGTTCATTTTACAGGGTTCTCACTCGTCTGGAAAACCGGGAAAAGTCAGGCAATTTGTAGAAAAAATGTTGTCAGGAAATTCAGGGAAAATTGTGAAAATTGACTAAGGGTCAGGGAATTTTTGTCCCTATCAGAGAACAATTATTTGTTTCCTTTTTATGATCAATAACTGAAACAATGTGTTTGCTTTTCGCGAAATTCTGAATCATTTATTTAATGATTTATTTTTCCACAATACTCCATATTTTTTTCCTTTGTGTTCATTGGTCGCTTTGTATTTGACATGGGGAAGTGTGTTTTCCGCCATGACACAAAGACCTTCTGTATTCTGTAGTAGTGGGTGGTAAATTGTAGAAGATCAAAGTCAGGGAAATAGATAGGCTGCTTTTAGTGGAATCCCTGTTTTAGTGAATTTTCTTATAAAAAAATTCCCTAATGAGGACATCGCAACTGAAATTTAAAAAAAAATTCTTCAAATGAGCGCAAACTAGGACCCCTAGAACTCATATCCAGGGTCAATTTATGTATGTATGTATATATATATATATATATATATATATATATATATATATATATATATATATATATATATATATATATATACCTGTAATTGTAAGAATATTTTTTAAAATGTAGCTCAAGAGACCCTATATAGAGTGTATACAATTTTTTTCGTATCTTGCATAGTAACGGATATATTGGGCTTTAAAGATTTTTTACGAAAATTCGACAAAAATGATATACCATTAACCGATAAACTCTATAGCCAACATTACTGCCAAAGTATCAGATAAAGGGTCTATTTGAAATGAATTTTCTGGGAACACTTTAGTAAAATGAAGGGACAATGACGATTGAAACTAAGACTTCAGGCTTTGTAAAACATTCTTCTTGAGACATTTTCCTTCCATAGCTCATATTATTTTCAGGTGCATTGCCTAAATATGACCAATTTTGACGTTTTAAATCGCGACTTTTCCGTTTTGAGGAAAACCCAAATTTATTTTTCTTTAAATGCCTGTAACTTTTTTGTCCTTTAACCTACAGAGCTAAATTTTAGTAGGTGACTTACCTATAATCATATGAAAGCATGTATTACATTTCGTTTTCCCCACTTTGTTAATTCCGGAGATATAAATTTTTTCGTAAGAAAACACAAAATTGTCCGGGGAGACCTCGGGGGATTTTCCTGGATAACGAGCTTATCGAAAACACTTGTGAAAGGAAGGTACTCACCAAGTTTTATCCAAATCGGTTCATTATTTTTTAGTTATAGCTGTGACACAAATATATATATATATATATATATATATATATATATATATATATATATATATATATATATATATATATATATATATTTAAACATAAAAAACATATAAAGTCTATAGGTGTGACATATATATATATATATATATATATATATATATATATATATATATATATATATATATATATATATATATATATATATATATATATATATATATATATATATATATATATATATATATATATATATATATATTTAAACATAAAAAACATATAAAGTCTGAAACCGACCTCGGATTTGGGTTCCAGGGGTCTTAAGTAGTGCTCATTTGAAGAATTTTTTTCAAAATTCACAAGTCGGGATCTCCTCATTAGTGATTTTTTTAAAGAATATTCACTAAAAAAATTAAATCTCTACGTTACAAGGAATCATGTATTTTGTTTATTTAACGTCGGCCTATTTCCGCGACTATGGCCAATCACCGACGCCAGGGAGCAGTTTCACCTCACTATCCTGGAAATTTTGCCGAACCCCTGCCTTCCTGTAAGGAGGGTAGGGATCTTTGACGTGCCCAACATCGCGTGGACACGGGACCGACGGCTTTACGCCCCCTCCGAAGAGCGGAACGCGCAGAAATTCAACTTGCTCAATAACAATGCCAGAACCTCGGTTGATGTGAATGTTACAGTATGTACTGAAAAAGTAAAAGGAGTACCCTGGGATCGAACCCAGTAGTACCCTTCGGTTCAGAGGCACACGTTCTTACCCTTGAACCACCGAGGCTCTTTACGTTACAAGGAAAAAAGTAATAAGTATTTAATTAAAAAAAAAAAACGTTTGGGCCTAGATCATTTTTATGGAAATTCACTACCATGAGGCACTTGCAGCACCCAGACTATTTCTTAATGACGCCTTTGTAAAAAATGATAATGAGAATCGAAATCAGATAATCTTATGTGGGCACACATATTATAATTTGTGCTATTTATTAAGATACTGAGTCTTTACTTCATTGTAATGTCGATATCATTATGTCCATCATTTTCGAAGTACTTTTAGCTGAATCTTACAAAATTATGTTTACCATCACAGGATGGCCCATAAGTCGTTGGTACTACAAACTTCTTTGTTTTTTAACGAACACGCCTTCTATTATTGCATTTTTGCTTTTTCCATCGAAATATAACGCATGTTTGTTTTACTGTAGCGAATTATCATTTAATGCTTCAGATTTCAATAACATAATTTTCTAGTAACCTTAGGTTCGTTGGCTAGGAAACCAGTTTATTTCAGGAACATTTTAAGTTTGTTTTTTGAAATTTTTTGCACCTTTTCAAACAGTTTAGTTATTATGATGAAATACGGTCCATTGTTTCTACTATATAGGTTATACTGGTAACCAAATTTAATACCTGCTTTCATTAATAAGGGCATATTGACATTAAAAAGTCTGGACGCAGCAAGTGCGTTATGATAGTGAATTTTCATTAAAATGTTTTTAATAGAAAATATGTGTGTTTTTTTAAGAAAGCAGGCATTTTGGTTATCAGTATAACCTATATAGTAAAAACAATGTGCCATGTTTTATCAAAATAACTTTATTGTTTGAAAATGTACAATAATTTCCGAAAGTAAACTTAAAGTGTTCCCGCAAAAAACCGTTTCTTGGTCAACCTTATAGGTTAATAGCAAATTGAGCTTTTTAAATATGAAGCATTTAATCAAAATTTGCTACCATAACGCACTTTCTGTGTCCACAATTTCTTTTTTTACAAACATGCATTATATTTCAATGGAAAATGCAATAACATAAGGCGTGTTCGACTAAAAAAAGAAAATTTGTATCACCAACTACTTATGGGCCACCCTGTGATTGTAGAAATATTTTTTAAGATGTAGCTCGAAACACCCTATAATTAATGTATATAATTTTTTTCATATCTTGTATAATAACAGATATACCATTAAACGATAAACTCTATAGCTAAGACGACTGCCAAGCATTAAAGAAAGGGTCTATTTGAAATGAATTTTCTGGAAACATTTTAGTAAAATGAAAGGCAATGACGATTGAAACTAAGACTTCAGGGTTTGTAAAACATTCTTCTTGAGACATTTTCTTTCCCTAGCCCGTATTAGATTCAAGTTATTTGACTAAATATTGCCAATTTTGACGTTTTAAATCGCGACTTTGACGTTTAGAAGATAACCCCAATTTCTTTTTTAATGCCCATAACTTTTTTGTCTTTAGACCTATAGAGCTAAATTTTGGTACGTAATTTACTTATAGCGACGTAAACTCTTGTATCATTTATTGTGACGTAGGTATAAATATTTTACTATAGATTGGCCTTACTCACCCTGTATGTCGACAAAAATCATAGACTTATGGACAAGAGTTAGTGAGAATATATTTTGCCTATTGTACAACTCTTTTGAAAATCAAAAATAGATTATGTTATATTCAGTATTAATGGTCGGTAAGATATTTTATTGTTTTGAGCAATTTGTGATTCGAAGAACCACTTATATAGGGACTTACCTTTTCTGAAAAAGGAAAGCGACTTAAAATTCTTTGTTAATGATAACGAGAAATAGGTGATTAACTTGCCTTTACGGTTAGAATAGATATTCCAAAATATTTAAATCTGTAAAGGGAAGAAAAATTGCCATTCTGTGTTTGGTGCTTGTTGTGTTTAGACAAGGGTAGTCTTGCCGGTGCTTTTGCTTTGAGTTTCAAGTTTTCAGTGGAAAGAAATATCTAAAATGCCGTTCTTTAAAGCTAATAAATTTGTCCAGCCAAAGATTGGTAAGTTCGACTTTTTTTTACCAAGTGTTTTAGTTATTCTTTATTTAAGTAAGATGCTTAATCAACAGTTAGGTTTATTTATGGTTGTTTTTTAAACTTCTATCATAGTAAACAGCGTAAGATAAATTTCTTGAAAGTTGTGTACCGTAAGGTTCATTTCACAGGGTTCTCACTCGTCTGGAAAACCGGGAAAAGTCAGGGAATTTGTAGAAAAAAATGTTGTCAGGAAATTCCGGGAAAATTTGTGAAAATTGACTATGGGTCAGGGAATTTTTGTCCCTGTCAGAGAAAAAATATTTGTTTTTTGATGATAAATAACTGAAACAATGTATTTGCTTTTCGTGAAATTCTGAACCATTTATTTAATGATTAATTTTTCACAAAACTCCATCTTCTTTTCCTTTGTGTTCATTGGTCGCTTTGTATTTGACATGGGGAAGTGTGTTTTCTGCCATGACACAAAGACCTACTGTATTCTCTAGTAGTGTGTTACACATGTTGGTGGTAAATTGTAGAAGATTAAAGTCAGGGAAATTTATATGCTGCTTTTAGTGGAAACCCTGTTTTAGTGAATTTTCTTATAAAAAAAAACTAGGACCTCTAGAACCCATATCCGGTGTCAGTTTCAATATATATATATATATATATATATATATATATATATATATATATATATATATATATATATAGATATGTATGTATCACACCGATAAATAAAAAAATAATGGGCCGAGGTTTATCAAATTGTTCGATTTGGGTAGGTATTCCAAAATATTTAAATCTGTAAAGGTAAAAAAAATCTTCAGTCTTTCTTTGGTGTTTCTTGTGTTTAGACAAGGGTAGTTTTGCTGGTGCTTTTGCTTTGAGTTTCAAGTTTTCGTTAGAAAAAAATATCTAAAATGCCGGTCTTTAAAGCTCAGTTTTTTTATGAGGTGTTTTAGTTATTCTTTACTTAAATAAGATGCTTCATAGAGAGTAAGGTTTATTTGTGGTTGTTTTTTAAACAGCTCAAGATAAATAATATATATATATATATATATATATATATATATATATATATATATATATATATATATATATATATATATATATATATATATATATATATATATATATGTATACACATTGAAACTGGCCCCGGATATATGTTTTAAGGGGCCTAGTTTGCGCTCATTTGAAGAATGTATAAAAAGTAAAATATACTCAAATTTACATCTCAAAGTTACAAGGAAAAAAGTTATAAGAATTTAATTTAAAAGAAAAAGTTTGGTGCTAGTTAATATTTATGAAAATTCACTACCATAAGGCACAGCTGCACCCAGACTATTTTTTTAATGACGCCTGTGTGAAAAATGTTAATGACAATCGAAATCAGATATTCTTATGTGGGCACACATATTATAATTTGTGTGTGTGTGTGTGTGTGTGCTTTGTTTCTTTAACGTCGGCCTATTTCCGCGACTATGGCCAATCACCGACGCCAGAGAGCAGTTTCACATCACTATCCTGGAAATTTTGCCGAACCCCTGCCTTTCTGCAAGGAAGATATGGATCTTTAACGTGCCCAACATAGCATGGACGGCGGCTTTACGCCCCATTCGAAGGGCGGAACGTGCAGACATTCAACTTGCTCAAATGCAATGCCAGAACCTCGGTTGATATTAATGTTACAGTTTGTACTGAAAAAGTGAAAGGAATACCCTGGGATCGAACCCAGTACACTTCGGTTCAGAGGCACACGTTCTTACCCTTGAACCACCGAGGTTCTATTATAATTTGTGCTATTTATTAAGATACTGGGTGTTTACTTCATTGTTATGTCGATATCATTAGGTCCATAATTTTCGAAGTACTTTGAGCTGCATCTTACAAAATTATGTTTACCATCACAGGATGGTCCATTAGTCGTTGGTACTGCAAACTTCTTTTTTTTTAACGAACACGCCTTCTATTATTGCATTTTTGCATTTTACATCGAAATATAATGCATGTTTGTAAGAAAAAAAATGCGTTACTGTAGCGAATTATCATTTATTGCTTCAGATTTCAGTAACTTAATTTGCTAAGTCGTATGGTTTGGTTGCCTGCTATCAGGATAAAGCTCAAAATGGCGCTGTGCTGCTCTGCGCGAATGAAAATTTTCCTGGGCATAAAGAGACACCATATATCGCATTTGTAACTGTAAAAAAAATATATGATCGGCATTTTAACGCAAATAACAAGAATAAAGTGACAATTAAAGATACTTGTTTAATGTCAGTCGATTTTGATAATTTATAGTAAACAAGTTCCTAGTTGCTACCATAACATACTTAGCAACAAAGTAAGTACATATGTTTGGTTTTCATTGAAAAACTATGTGTATTTTGAACACGGTCAACCTTTTCGACTTCAAAGAAGTACATTTTTTTTATGTGAAACTAAATGTGCTTTCTTATTTTTGTTCGAAAATGTGCATACAGGATGGACACAAAAAATATCCATGTTAATGAACCACTGTTGCTGTCGGTGGCGCCACCTAGCGGCAGTGGTGAAATTAATACCGTCATCGTATTATGCATGATGCTTAATAATACCATACCACATTTCATAATAATATGTTGAACCACTCAAGATATTTGAAAAAATAGTTTTAAGAAAAATTATTTAAACAACATGTACAGGGTGATTCTTTATAATGTCGCCCCCCTTTAACTTTGTTATTTTAAGTGTTCCAAAAAAATTAAAAGTATGGTTATGTAGGTGTTAAAAAATACTTTTTTTCTACGTATAACAAAAATTTGAAGGATGATCAGTATACAGGGAAAACCAAAAAGTTCATTTTTTTTTAATGGATCACCCTACATATGAATTTATTTTTCGAATCCTCGTAAAATTCTAAGCATAATTTATATAACATACCGTATACTTAAAATGAATAGTTTTTGAAATATTCGCATTTGAAACGTTATCATCACAAATTTTATTAAACCAAAACAACTCTTACAAATCAAGAAATCTAACAATAAATAATATAAGAAAAACAGTTTCTAATTAAATATAAGGATGCTCTACCGGGCCTCCATTTTCTTCAACACATTGTATAAGCGTTCTTCGCATTTTCTCTAATGAATCTGTTATGAATGCTGGGTTATTTTCATTTAAATTAATAATTTCATTCCGTATCAAATCTTTAAGACGATCGAGGTTTTCAATTTGGTGGTCGTATACACGGTTTTTGATATAACCCCAAAGAAACGCATCTATAGGTGTCAAATCGGGGCTGTTTGCAGGCCATTTTATTGGCGCATTTCTTCCGATCCATTCAGGAAACCTTTCATTTAGGTAATTAAGCACAGCACGAATGTTGTGAGGGGGTGCTCCATCCTGTTTAAAAATTATATTTTGTAATATATTTAAAAGCAAATCGTCTAAATATTCTTCGAACTCGTTTTGCAAGAAATCTAAATAGCGGCCTCCATTAAAAACAGTATCGAAAAAATACGGACCGATAACTCGATCGCCCAGGATACCACACCACACGTTCACGGATTGTCGCCCTTGAAACCTAAATTCCCTATAAGAATGTGAATTCTCTCTTGCCCATTGTCTGGTATTTTTTCGGTTAAACAGGCCACTAGTAGAAAAGGTAGACTCGTCAGTCCATAGAACTGTTTTCAAAAAATTGTTATTTATGTTTATTCTGTCTAGAATCAGTTGACAAAATGCGACCCGATCATCTTTTTGCATTTGGGTAAGCTTTGTAGTAGGTTTAATCTTATATGGCTTTAGCTTCCATTTTCTTAACGTTCTTTGGACTTTACTGTATGAAGTTCGCTGAATATTTTCTTGTGTTGCTCGTAATGTTTTTGAATTGTTTCTTATGGAATTGTTTGGATTCTATTCTATAGCAAGTAAAATATTCAATTCTGCATTTTCATCTACGTTCACAGCAGTTCTTTTTCTCCTTTGCAAATTTGACGTTTCTTGAAACTTCCTATATATAGATGTGAACGTTTTTCGAGTTGGGACATGCATACCGGGATTATCTTCTATCATATTTCTAATGGCAGCGCGACAATTTAAATTATTTTTAATATAATAACTTAACACAACTCTTCTTTCTCTGTTCATCAGTACGGCATTTTTACTTACTAAACAATACAACTACAACAATATTGACAGAATGTCACTGTCAGTTATTTGTTTTCAATTAAAGGCGTGATATCCTAGGACTTCTTGATTTGTAACACTTGTTTAATAAAATATTTGATAACGTTTCAAATGCGAATATTTCAAAAACTAATAATTTTAAGTATACGGTATGTTATATAAATTATGCTAAGAATTTTACGAGGAATCGAAAAATGAATTCATATATAGGGTGATCCATTGAAAAAAAATGAACTTTTTTGTTTTCCCTGTATACTGATCATTTTTCAAATTTTTTTATACGTAGAAAAAAGTATTTTTTTAGCACCTACATAACCATACTTTCAATTTTTTTGGGACAATAACAAAGTTAAAGGGGGGCGACATTATAAAGAATCACCCTGTACAGCGAAAACAACATTTTACTAAGACATGTTGATCCCAGTCGCTTTATTTTTCTACTAGCTATCACCCCTTAGCTAATGTCCAATTAATTATGGGGCACCCTGTATAATTAATTGGACGTTAGCTAAGGGGTGATAGCTAGTACAAAAATAAAGCGATTGGGCTCAACATACCTTAGTAAAATGTTACTAGTTTTCGTTTTACAGGGTGTTCGAATAATTTTTCTTAAAACTATTTTTTCAAATATCTTGAGTAGTATATATATATATATATATATATATATATATATATATATATATATATATATATATATATATATATATATATATATATATATATATATATAAACCGTGTGACAGTGAAGTTTAGAACATAATTCATAAATGCGTTATATAATTTTGATCAAGATAAACGCTCGCACGGGTCAATTTTTACCAGACTTGACGCCTTGCATTTTTTCTGTGGGGCTATTTAAAATCGAAAGTTTATTTCAACAGAACAAATATTTTAGAGGAGCTAAAGCAAAGAATTCGCCTCGCTGAAGTGGAACAAATTAGTCCTGATATTTTTTGAATCCATTGTACAAAGTGTTTACTCTTGTATCTATCAATGCCAAATGGCAGGTCGAGAAGCTATTGAATATTTGCACTAAATTATGTTTGCTATCATTGGTTAAATATGTTTTTCGATGCAACCTACGTTTCCATTAAAATAATGCAATATTTCAAAAAGATTGTTGTGAGGTACCATCTTCTCTCGTCATCATTTAAGTAGTAATAAGTTCTATAGAAAAACAGCAAAAAAATATGGTTGTGAATTAAAAAACCTATGATGACGTCTTCATTCACAAATAGGTGACGTCATAAATGTAATTTATACGTCATAAGTTGGCAACTGAAAAATAAAATTGACCTGTTCGAGCGTTTTTCTGGAAAAAATGAAATAATGCATTTATGAATTACGTTCCAAAATTTATTATATATAATACCCACAGACACACACACACAGACCCACACACACACACACACACATATATATATATATATATATATATATATATATATATATATATATATATATATATATATATATATATATATATACAATGTCATCATTTAAGTGTGCACTATATGGTAAATTTTTTTAATACCTAATTTATAGAAATTGAGACTTCTTAAACCGTTTTCGCTATTGATAAGGAAAACGTCAACGTCAACGTCATTTTGCATTATTTGCAAAGCAAATAACTCTAAATTTGATTTTATATATATATATATATATATATATATATATATATATATATATATATATATATATATATATATATATATATATATATATATATATATATTAGAGGTGTGCGAACCCATGTTTTGTTCGAACCGAACTATGAACGAACCCAAGCAAATATGTTGCCTCGAACTTCGAACCTCTGAAATAGTATGTCTAAGGTTCACAGTCGAACTTCGAACTTATTAGAAATTTAAAATCGAACATCGAACTACCCAAACTTCTTCAATGTTCATATATCATTTCCTTAAATACAAAATTTAGGAATATTGTAACATACAATATTTGATATGTAAAAGATTCCCACTCTTTTTACAAAAAGGAAGGGTTCGACAAATTTACAGGTTGATTGGGTGAAAATGCCTTCCAGTGCTGTTTGGTATTGACTAGGCAGTTTTAACAAACAGATTGAGAGGGTTCAAAGTGAGCATGATAGGTATATAACAATAAAAATTAAAAAAAGAAAAGGAAACCGACTTCATTAAGAATAACTCAAAAACTACTGGTCAGTTCTTCATCAAATTTATATGGCACCACATGAGAAGCACCAGCTTTCAAATAATAAAAAAAAATCATCACAATCGGTTTACCTAGAAAAAAGTTCTGAGGTAACACAGATTAAAAAAAATGCAGTCTAATTGAGAACCTCCTCCTTTTTTGAAGTCAGTTAAAAATAACCACTTACAAGTTTCAACTGTCTGCTGATTGTGAATATGTAACTGTTTTGGCTCACTGTGAAATAAAGCATGTTGAAACCAATGTTTTCCAAAGGTAATCTGCAATTATCCTCAAATTCTGAAAATTTACGTTACCGATCGCCTTCGAACACTGCCATCATAATGTTGTTAATTTATCCACTCAATGAGACCGATAACGAGTTTAAAGCTACCTTTGGCAACATTCAATGTCTGTAAAGTTAAATTTCGAAGTATTTTTGACCAACGAAGTTCTAACTATTTTGAAGAATTTCATATTTCGGACTTCGAACTACTTCAACATCGCGAGTGAGAACATATTTTCGAACCGAAGGTTCGGTTCGAGTTCGGGTTCGGTTCGAAATTTCGAAGCTTCGCACACCTCTAATATATATATATATATATATATATATATATATATATATATATATATATATATATATATATATATACAGGGTCCGGTATTTTGACAGTCGACATCATTGGAAACTCCGAAGCCGTAAGAGATACAAGCTTGGTTAAATTAGACAGAAGTTGCATTAATACAAGGGAAACTCGAATTTACTTACAGATTTAAAAAATTTCTTTATACGGGTTCTAGAAGGCTTAGTTTGCGCTTATTAAAAAAAATTAAATTCAAAAGTCGCGATCTCCTCATTAGTGATTTTTTTTTAAATCACTAAAACATTTTTATAGAAATTTGCTACCATAAGTCACTTGCTACGTCCAGACTTTTTCTGATTTTAGCCTTTATTTAAGGTTCACCTATCTAAAAGCTTATGTACTTCTAACTAAAAATTTTTCACTTTCAGATCCATTGGATTCTCTAGAATACCGTAGGTTAAGAGATTTTCTGATCGACGCTTGCGCTAACCAGAATCAGCCAAAGGAAATCCCCAAGGAATGTGATAGTTCTGTAGACTCAAAATCCTCAGACTCAAAATACTTGAATGCGGTAAGTATTTTCTCGTAATAACATCAGACTAGACAAACTCCGCCACTAGTGGTTATTGACATGTGCCTGGGTTATTTAAGAAACTTGTACTTTACGATAATTTACATGAAGCGCAAATAAGCCATGTTAACAAAAACCATTTTTAATGTAACAGTAATTAAAAATCTGTCAAAAGTGTAAACGAAATCTACTCATTCAAAAAATAAGGCCAAAGATAATGTTCTAGTTTTCACCGAGGAAGCATATAAAGGAGCCCCAGTTGGGGGAAAACAGTGGCTTACAGATATAACACAACGAATATAACTAATGATATGGTGACCAGTGAACAGCTGTCAGGAGTTGTAGGGCTGGCTAATGACTTTAGCTGTCGATGCTCGAAAAAAATAGTGCACCAAATTGAATCATAACTTCCACATACCTGTCATAATCTACTCTCATCAGGAAGATATTCTCATGGAATGAATTTAGGGTCCATTACTTGAACATGAAGGAGATATTCCTATTCCAACGTTATATGACGCTAGTTTTAACAGAAAAATATCAATTTTCACCTAATCACCCCTCATTTATTCCCTACCCTTTGAAGAGATTTTACCCAACACTTCGAAGCGTTCCTTTTTCGGGTGCTAACTGGATACCAAATTTGAAGATGATATCTCAATTCGATCGAAAGTTATTGCGTCTACTAACAGGGAGAAGTACAAACATACCGACCGACCTATAGAGAAAACATTTTCGTTCCAGAATCAAGTTTTCTATATGTTTTAAGCTTTGTACTCCGTTTTAGCAAACAAACAATTTCGCGATTTCTGTCACCGATATTCCACCTCCACACTTTCAACCCCCAGTTTAATTTCAGCACAGATTATCATATATTTCATGAAATTGAAAATGTTCTAATAAACTAACCCTAAAACGTTATATTACTGCAGTTTTAACGAAAAAATGCCAGTGTTCATCAAATCGTCCCCCGTCCATCCTCTACTTCCGAAAGCGTGTTTATCTATAAGTTTTGACCCTATTTACGACATTTTGTCGAAGTTTTTTTTGAAATTTTTGTCGCCAATGCGATACTTCCACACGTGACGATGCGAAAGTAATAGTGTTGCAAATTGTATCGTAAATTCCACATAACTGTGATAATCTACTCTCCTCAGAAATACATTCTCATGAAAACAATTTAGGGTCCATGACTTGGCCACAAAGAAAATATTCGTATTCTTGTACCCAAAGTGATATCTCAGTTTGTTTGAAAGTTATTACGCCTGCTTAGTGGCGGATTTGCAGTCTTGACCGCCCTAGGCCCTAGGCCATGTAGTAAGTACCAGCCGCCCCTTCCTCAACACCCAACTTTTATCGAAATCGATTCAGAAATTTAGTTAACTATAACAGCTGCTAGTTTGTAATATTATTCGAGGTTTCAGGGATAATTGCACATTCAAATAAATCATTTAAAACGGTTTTAGGTTTTAGTGAATTTTCTTAAAAATTCACTAATGAGGAGATCCCGACTTTTGAATTTTGAAAAAATTTCTTCAAATGAGCGCTAATTAGGCCCCCCAGAAAACATATCCGGGGTCAGTTTCAATTTTTATATGTTTATATATATATATATATATATATATATATATATATATATATATATATATATATATATATATATATATATATATATATATATATATATATATATATATATATATATATATATATATGTATCACACCGATAACTTAAAAAATAATGGGCCGATTTTGATCAAATTTGGTGAAAAAATTCCTTTTGCAAATGGCTTGGATGAGTTCGTTAGTCAGGAAAATCTGCCCAGGTTTTCCCGGAAAATTATAGGTAAGTTACCTACCAAAATTTAGCCATGTAGGTCAAAAGACAAAAAAGTTATAGTCATTTAAAAATAAATAAATTGGGGTTTTCCTCAAAACGTCAAAGTGGCGATTTAAAATGTCAAAATTGGCAACATTTAGGCAAATAACTTAAATATAATACGGGCTATAGAAATAAAATGTCTCAAGAAGGATGTTTTACAAACCCTAAAGTCTTAGTTTCAACCGTCATTGTCCTTCATTTTACTAAAATATTTGCAGAAAATTCATTTCAAATAGACCCTTACTCTGATGCTTGGCAGTAGCCTTAGCTATAGAGTTTATCATTTAATGGTATATAATTTTTGTAGAATTTTCGTAAAAAATTAATAAATCTCAATATATCCGTTATTATATAAGATATGAAGAAAATTTGTATATATTAATTATAGGGTGTCTTGAGCTACATCTTAAAATAATATTTCTGCAATCACAGGGTGGCCCATAAGTCGTTGGTGATACAAATTTCCTTTTTTTAATCAAACACGCCTTATGTTATTGCATTTTTGCATTTTCCATCGAAATATAATGCATGTTTGTAAGAAAATAAATTCTGGACGCAGCAAGTGCGTTATGGTAGCGAATTTTGATCAAATGTTTCATATTTGAACAGCTCAATTTTCTATTAACCTATAAGGTTGACCAAGAAACGTGTTTTTTCGGGAACATTTTAAGTTTACTTTTGGAAATTTTTGTACATTTTCACACAATAAAGTTATTTTAATGGAACATGGCACATTGTTTTTACTATATAGGTTATACTGGTAACCAAATTTGATGCCTACTTTCTTAAAAAAACACACATATTTGTTAATAAAAAGATTTTAATGAAAATTCACTACCATAACGCACTTGCTGCGTCCAGAATTTTATTTATTTAACTACAGGTTTATTCTCATACAAGATAAGATATAATAAGTGTTTTGCAATGTGCTACAAAACTCGTCTGCACTTAAGCGCAGCAAAATCATTAATTAAATCTGCGCAATCCAATTTCCTTAAAAATCAGCTTCTATGATAAGCAAAGCAAGATCGTGTAACCTTTGCTCCGTCATTGTTGTGCGTAAATAATGTTTAACTCGTCGCAAACAAGAAAACGACTGTCTCCAGAATAGTTACTGGCGAGGGTACACACACACACACATACGAAGAGCAATATCCACGTTTGGGTAAATGGTTTGAAGACCCTCAGTTCGTAACTATTTCAACAAACTAACAGCACTGCTCCAATACTCATTTTTTATACTGCAATGATCACGAAAATGGAGACATTCTTGTGAAAAATTGTCTCCTAAGTCGGTAGAATAAACCATTTTCATTGCTTTGGCCTTTTCTTCGACTTCCGGTGCGCTTAGTTTCGTCAGGCTAGTAATAAAATTAACTTTATTTAAAACAAATTTATAAGCATCCCGTCGTTTTTTGAGTTTTTCTGACAATGTATCAATTATTACCAAAAACGTAGTGATTCTGAAATTTTCGCGACCATTCTTTTGTTGCATCTCTTCACCTGTGTTAGTCTCACCAGAAAGCAGCTTACGCTTTTGATTGCGTCGAAACTCTCTTTCATATGCCTGTACAAAGACAGTTTTTTGACTTTGTTTTCGAAATCATCGAAGTTATCTCGTGTTTCGCCAACAAAAAAAAAAAGTATAAGTACCTCATAGAGTTCTATAACCATGGTAATGTCAATTTCCACACTCTGAAGTTTTGTACTTATGGCGCTAATGCAACAGTCATGACGGCCGTTTCAAAACATACCAGTTTCAAAGGAATACCTCTTGCTTCGCAGATAATGGCTCTCTTCTGTCGTGTGGATACTAACGCATAATGGATTTCATTCCACGATTTGCGTAAACTTTTGCATGCGTCTGCACGAGCTGACCAAAGAGTCGTTGATAGACTTTTGACGGTGAAATGGGCTTGCGGTGCAGACTGCACCGTGCAGTGCGGCCGGCTATACGCCATAATGTGTTTTTTTTTTCACGATTGGCCGCCTCTAATATCTGGCCTACTGGGCCTTAGGGTAAATCCGCCAGTGCGCCTGCTTACAGACAGACGACAGGCCGACAGACGGACAGACAAAAAATGTTCCTGCCAGAATCAAGTTTTTCTATATGTTTTGACAGTTTTTACGCCGTTTTAGCAAAAAAATATTGGACATTTCTGTCACCAATATTCCACTCCCACAAATTCTACCTCTAATTTAGTTTCATCACAGAATACCGGATGTTTGATGAAGTTGAAAGTTTTCGAATAAACAAACCCTGAAACATTATATTACTCGAGTTTGAACAAAATCTGTGAATAATGAGAGTGCAGTACCACTTTTTATACACTACCACTACCATAGAGTTTAAACAAAAAAATGTTAATTTTCACTAAATCACCTCCTGTTCATTTCCTACCGGCTGGTGTGATTTTACCCAAGCGATCCGACCCGTTCGATTGCCGGGTGCTAACTCTTTACGAAATTTGAAGACGATATATCGATTAGTTCTAAAGTTATCGTGATTACTAACAGATAGACGTACAGACCGACAGAGAAAAAAAATCGTTTCCAAATCATTCTATATATTTTGACACTTTTGCAATATTTAAGCGAAAAAACATTATGGAAATTTCTGTCACCAATACCATACTTTCACACGTATTGACGATGCGGAAGTAATAAATATATAAAAATTATTTTTTGTCTGAATTTTACAATATTAATATCTTTTTTCAGGTCAATGAAACGCCAACTCTACTGAACACGCGCCGAGCTGCTAGAGGAATTTTAAAAAAGTCGACGACGGCTAACATTGGGTTGCATATGTCAGCCTCTTTACCAGATTCTCCAAATCCAGCCGGGAAAGATAATGTAAGTAAATAATAATCCAAGACTTTATTTAGATAGTTTTTCAATTAATCATAACAATTAAAGTGTAACATGCATTCTTACAATCTTAAAAGACACATACCGGTTTCGCTCTTATTAGAAATGGTTAATGTGCAATACTTATGATCGCCAGAACGCATTTACGTTTTGGAAAGCTTATATCACTACAACACCTTTTTAATACCTCACAATCGTTTCACTAACGAGGTAAGCTCAGGTCAGGTTAGGTCATTAAAGGATGAATAAACGCTTAACTGCTAAAATTGTACTTATATCAGGTGACAGGTAATCGACAGCACCACCGAGGGAGGATCCCGAGCACACTTTTGCCGCTTATGTTTGCCGGAAGTCCCTCTATTAGAATTCCGTTATCCTCGTTTTAACACAGTTTTGGCATCCTTTTGTTTAAAAGATACATTGGTCAAACAATGAAGTGTAGACAGAGGTGTTGGCTCTATCCATACAACACTTACTGTTTATACTTTTAGCAATATATATATATATATATATATATATATATATATATATATATATATATATATATATATATATATATATATATATATATATATATATATATACCCTACAGACTAAGTGCTTTCATTCGCGCTCATTTGGTGAAATGTCCCAAAAGTTTCACCTCTATTAGTGAATTTTCTTGATGAAAATTCACGAAAATAAAACTTTAAAATTTCAGAATTAAGAAATGTAGCCAACTGTGGATAAACAACTAAAATTAATAATGTTCTTTTGTTTAATACATAGTTTTCTTTTTTTAAGGCATCTGATTTAAAACAAAATCGAGAAAAGAAGATGGTACAATGGAGAACTCCACTAAGACTGGAAAGTTATGAAGTTGATGGCGATAACCGAAAATATGTAAGTAGTTCATTTATATACATAACTACTATTATTATTATCATTATTCAAAAGTTAAACAATCTATTTTGAAAACCATACTCTGCTTTTTAAAAGAAGAATGAATATACTTATTGCGGTTAGTTCTCTAGATCTATATTAAAAAAAAGCCTGGACGGAGCAAGTGCGTTATGGTAGTGAATTTTCATAGTAATGATTTGGCACAAAATATTTTATTATAACTTTTTTTTCTTGTAATATAGAAATATAGATTTTTGGTTTATAGTTTACTTTTTTTATCGTAAACCTACCTACCAAATTTGGTTATATAGCATTTAGTGAATTTTCTTTAAAAAAATTCACTAATGAGGAGATCCCGACTTTTGAATTTTGAAAAAATTTCTTCAAATGAGCGCTAATTAGGCCCCCCAGAACACATATCCGGGGTCAGTTTCAATTTATATATATATATATATATATATATATATATATATATATATATATATATATATATATATATATATATATATATATATATATATATATATATATATATATATATATATATATATATATAGCCAGGAAAATCTGCCCAGGTTTTCCCGGAAAATTTTGTGTTTTCTTTCGAAAAAAATTTATATCTCCGGAATTAACAAGGTAAGGGCAACCAAATGCTTCATATTTGAATAGCCCAATTTGCTATTAACCTATAAGGTTGACCAAGAAACGAGTTTTTCCGGGAACACTTTAAGGTTACTTTTGGAAATTTTTGTACATTTTCACACACTAAAGTTATTTTTATGAAATATTGCACATTGTTTTTACTATATAGGTTATACTGGTAACCAAAATTGATGCCCGCTTTCTTAAAAAGAAAACACACATATTTGCAATAAAAACATTTTTATGAAAATTCAATAGCATAACGCACTTGCTGCGTCCAGAGTTTTTTATTTTTTGAGAGATATTTTTTTCGAATGAAAACTCAAAATTTTCCCGGAAAACCGCGTCAGATTTTCTGACTAACGAACTCATCCAAGCCATTTACAAAGGGAAGGTACATGCCAAATTTTAACAAAATCGGCCCCTTATTTTTTAAGTTATCGGTGTGATACACATATAAAAAAATTTATGCGAAAATTGACTAACAATTTTTTTAAATTTGTCTGATGAATGCATAAAATTTAAATTATGCACCTAATCTGTAACTAAGTGTAAAAAATAGGAGAATGCAAAAAATATTTACAAAACTAGAGTCTGTAGGAATAGGGAGTTGTCCAATTTGAAAAAGTTGAGCTACGACAGTTCAAATCATTCAGTCACTATTTGAAAGTGTTGTATATGTCATCTCGATTTTTTCGACAAATAATATTAAACGAAAACCTCTCTGAATTTGTCACTTTCATGAGGCTCTCCTATCTATTGGTAAATATAATTGAAAACCTCACTAAGCGCGTCATTTTCATGGGACTTCGATTTCCATTGGTAAAAACTCCTTATCACAATTTTTTATATGTTCCAAAATGTAAAAAGTCAACACACAATTGAAATAACTCGAAAACGATAGGCGATATAAATATTTTCTCCTTCCAAGCATGTATTCAAATTAATCAAATTACTGAAAATGCAATACAATAAATCGGCTGTTCCATTAAAAAAAAAAGTATCACCAACGACTTAAGGGCCATCCTGTGATTGTCAACATAATTTTAAAAGATGCGGCTCAAAACACCCTATTAATAACTTTTATAATATTTTCCTGTATCTTGTATAATAACCGATATACTGAGCTTTACAGTACGCACTCCTTTGAAGAAATATTTTTAAAATTTTAAAGTCGCGGTCTCCTCAATTAGGTTTTTTTTTCTACGAAAATTCGCGAAAAAGTATTAAACTACAAACTCTATAACTAAAACTACTGCCAAATCATCAGTGAAGGGGTCTATTTGACATGAATTTTCTGCAATTATTTTAGTAAAATGTAGGACAATGGTAGTTGAAGCTGTAACTTAAGGCTTTGTAAAATATACTTATTATGACACTTGCCTTACATAGCCCGTATTTGTTTTAGGTTCTCCGTCTAAAAATTGCAAATTTCAATGTTTCAAATCGCGACATTGACTTTTTAAACAGTAGAAGAAAAACTATACAATTTTCAAAATAATTTTTCCGTTATTTCTTGACTTTTTGCGTCAAGAAAACCTAATCTTTGTTGGTAATACACAATAGACTTTGTTATCCACAGAAAATGTTTTGGTTTTCTGCATTTCTCTGGTCATCAGTGGCACCATTTTTTTTTTAATGTCTATAATTGCTTTTCCTTTCAACTTTGGTTGCCATGGCTTTGTTATTTTCGGGCATACAAGAATTTTCCGAAAGAAAACCCAAAATTTTCCAGGAAAAACTGGTGTGATTTTCCTGGATAACGAACTTATCCAACCCACTTGTAAAGGAAAGGCACCTACCAAATTTTATCAAAAACAGTCATCATTGTCCTTCATTTTACTAAAATATTTTTGGAAAATCTATTTCAATAGACCCTCTTTCTGATGTTTCGGCAGTAGTTTCCTCTATATGGTGTATGGTTTAATAGTGTATATTTTATCAAATTTTCGCAGAAAAAATTCGTTAGAAAGAACACCGCGACTTATGAATTTTAAAAAGATTTCTTCAAATGAGCGCCAACTAGAATCACTAAAACCCATATACGGGATCAGTTTCAGTTTTTGCCTGTTTACACATATACAGGGTGACGCATTTCTACGGTAAAACTCAATATATCCGTTATTATATAAGATATGAGAAAAAAGTATATATGTTGATTATATGGTGTCTCAAGATGTATCTTGTAAATCTATTTTGACAATCACAGGGTGGCCCATAAGTCACTGGTGATACACGTTTTATTTTTTTAATAGAACACCCCTTATGTTATTGCATTTTTGTGTTTTCCATCAAATTATAATACATGTCTGTAAGAAGCAAAAATTGATATCGTTCATCGTTCTTGAGTTATGTCAATTGTTTTGCAATTTTCACGTTTTTGGCACATATTTCAAACACATATCACTAACTGTGATACCGCGTTTTAGTGAATTTTCTAAAACAAAAATTCACTAATGAGGAGATCCCAACTTTTGAATTTTGAAAACATTTCTTCGAATGAGCGCTATTTAGAACCCCGGGAACCCAAATCCGAGGTCGGTTTCAGATTTATATGTATATATATATATATATATATATATATATATATATATATATATATATATATATATATATATATATATATATATATATATATATATATTTGTATATTTATGTGTCACACTTATAACTAAAAAAATATTGGACTAATTTTGATGAAACTTGGTGAGTACTTTCCCTTCGTAAGTGGCTTGGTTAAGTTCGTTAGCCAGGAAAATCCCCTAAGTTTTTCCCGGAAAATTTTGTGTTTCTTTTGAAAAAAATTTATATCGGAATACCGGAATTAACAAAGTAAAAGCAACCAAATTTGGTACGCGGGTTTAGATCATTATATGTAAGTCACCTACCAAAATTTAGCTTTGTAGGTTAAAGGAACAAAAAGTTACAGGCATTTAAAGAAAAATATAATTCGGTTTTCCTCAAAACGTCAAATGTTTTACAAAGCCTGAAGTCTTAGTTTCAATCGTGATTGTCCTTCATTTTACTAAAATATTCCCAAAAAATTCATTTCAAATAGACCCTTTGTCTGATGCTTTGGCAGTAGTGTTGGTTATAGAGTTTATAGGTTAATGGTATATCATTTTTGTCCAATTTTCGTAAAAAAATTTTAAAGTTCAATGTATCCGTTATTATGCAAGATACGAAAAAAAAATTGTGTACATTATATAGGGTATTATAGGGTGTCTTGAGCTACATCTTACAAAAATATTTCTACAATTACAGGGTGGCCCATAAGTCGTTGGTGATTCAAATTTTCTTTTTTTTTAATCGAACACGCCTTGGTTGGTTCCGCAACTAGGTGGAGACACGTTCACCACAGACTTAACGCCTTATGTTATTGCATTTTTGCATTTTCCATCGAAATATAATATAACTTTGTAAGAAAAGAAATTCGGGACGCAGCAAGTGCGTTATGATAGCGAATTTTCATTAAATGCTTTAAATTTCAATAGCTTAATTTGCTATTAACCTATAAGGTTGACTTAGAAACCAGTTTTTCGGGAACACTTTAAGTTTACTTGTGGAAATTTTTGTAGATTTTTAAACAATAAAGTTATTTTGATGAAACATGGGACATTGTTTTTACTATATAGGTTATACTGGTAACCTAATTTGATGCCTGCTTTCTTAAAAAAAACATAATTGCTATTAAAAACATTTTTATGAAAATTCACTACCATAACGCACTTGCTGCGTCCAGAATGTTTATCAATAGATAGCGCAGCTTCATGGAAATGACGCACTCGGAGAGCTTTTAGTTTGTATTACTCGTCGAAAAAATAGAGCTGCTGTATACAGGCACTCTCAAATAGTGGCTGAATTTGAAATGTTTTCGTAGAAATAATAATAATAATAATAATAGTGTTTATTTTCTTTCTAATACATGTACATTTTATATAAATGAGATAAAGTAATATTAACTACGTACACACAAAACAAACACTAAATAACTCACAGAAGTGCCAGGGCACTTTTGCGTGAGATTTTTTTTTTTTTTTTGACAAAGATACATCCCCACAATAAAAATAATCCCAGATGAGGAGAGATAAAACACAGACAGCATACCCTTTTTACTTTTTTTCCTTAGTCTGTTAAATGTCAACAGTAAATATTTTACTCCATAAGGAGTCAGTGCAATTTAGCGCTATCATAAACCTCTTACAGATATGCGTGTTTTAGGCTACACGTCCATTCGCACACGCAAACATACAGACACAACCAGACACACACACACACACACACACACACAGCATAGCACACAAGCCACCTCCACGAACGGGAAACCCACAGAATTACATCCCATCTTTCTCACCCAGGTACACCTCCAAATAATCACACTCCACTATTCTCTCAATCTTTTGAGTAAGAATACGTTGCCCCCTGTTCTTCACAATTCCCCTGTTAGTTCCTGACGATCACAGCGTCATTTATTTCTTTTCTTGGTTTACTAAATATCCATATTTTAACTTTTTTTATAAGAATACATGCTTGGGGCTGATTTGACGTCATTAGGTAGTTTATCGTGTACCACAGAGATCATTTGTATGCAAGATCTTTCACCCACTGCTTTATGTTTTCTCTGTCTGTGGCTTACAGTCCGGCGATACAGTTGCGAGAAATGTTTTTAGTGTTTCGGTAGAATTTTTCGTAAGATTTTTGTACTGAATATTAAATGTTTAATAAGTTATTGTAAAAAAGAGGTGTCGAATTTTTGTGAAAATTATAATTTATGGTAACATTACTGGAGGCAATTTATGTAAAAAAAGCCTGAATTTTTGTAAAATAAATTTTCATATATTTTTTTAAATTTTGGTCCTAAAGCTGTTTGTGAATAATTATATCTTGTCAGGTGTGTAAATAGCTTAAAGAGGTTCGTTGTCCAGGAAAATCGTACCAGTTTTTCTGGAACTTTTAAAGTTTATTTTCGGAAAATGTTTGTACTTTTTAAAACAACAAAGCTATTTTAATGAAATATGATACATTGTTAGTACGATATAGGTTATACTGTTAACCAAATGGCCTTCTTGTAAAAACAAGATATATTTGCATTAAAAACATTTTTACGAAAATTCGCTACCATAACGGATTTGCTGCGTGCAGACTTTTTTATTATTGGTATTACTAGTTCAATATTTAAGTTTCCATACTATATTTTATTCTTTTTAGTGAATTTTCGTAGAAGAAATTCACTAATGGAGAGATCCCGACTTTTGAATTTTGAAAAAAATTTTGCAATTGAGCGCAAACTAGGACCCCTAGAACCCATATCCGGTGTCAGTTTCAATTTTTATATGTTTATATATATATATATATATATATATATATATATATATATATATATATATATATATATATATATATATATATATATATATATATATATATATATATATATATATAGTATTACGTTTTCGTGACGGTAATAGTGTTATTTACTTAAAAAATTGTGGGAAAGCCGTCAGTTGCAAAATAAAACTCTTTACTAAAAGCCGAGCTTTCGGAAAAGTTTATTCCATTCTCAAGGTTACAACATGGAAAGGAAAAAGTTTACAATTTACTTAGGAAAAATATAAAAGTTTAAAATAGTTACATCCAACGTGAATTTTACTATAACTAATTATGAAAATACAAACATGAAAAAAACCGTTTTTTAAATTTGACTGAAGTCGAAAAGGGCCAAACTGACATATGAAGCTAACAATTGTCTATTTGAATTTGTTTTTTGTTTTTGTCTAGCAAATATAAATAGGGATAGTGACTTCTAAAATTATTATCTTTCTTTAAGTTTATTAAATTGTCGTTAAAAGTAATTTCAAATTCTTCTAGACATTCTTAAATTTAAAAAACGGTTTTTTTCATGTTTGTATTTTCATAATTAGTTATAGTAAAATTCACGTTAGATGTATTTTATATTTTTCCTAAGTAAATTGTAAACTTGTTCCTTTCCATGTTGTAGCCTTGAGAATGGAAGAAACTTTCCGAAAGCTCGGCTTTTAATAAAGAGTTTTATTTTGCAACTGACGGCATTCCTACAATTTTTTAAGTATATATATATATATATATATATATATATATATATATATATATATATATATATATATATATATATATATATATATATATATACATATATATATATATATATATATATATATATATATATATATATATATATATATATATATATATATATATATGTGTGTGTGTGTGTGTATCACACCGATAACTCAAAAAATAATAGGCCGATTTTGATAAAATTTGGCGTGTATCTTCCTTTTGTAAGTGGCTTGGATAATTTCGTTAGTCAGGAAAATCTGACGAGGTTTTCCGGGAAAATTTTGAGTTTTCATTCAAAAAAAATTTTTATCTTAAAAAATAAAAAAGCTATGATAACCAAATTTAGTAGGTAGATTTACGATATAAAAAGTAAACTATACCCAAAAATTTAGATGTCTATGTTACAATAAAAAAAAAGTTATAATAAAATCTTTTGTGCCATTCTATGAAAATTCACTACCATAACGCACTTGCTGCGTCTTCGAGTTTTATTTAAAACGTCTAACATTTTTATTATCATACAATTTAATTTTTTAAATAATTTTTCCTATTTTGCAGGTCACCATGACTGATAAAGCTACTCAAGCAGACTATGGGTTCGAGCTTGTTATTCGTGAAGATCCAGATGAGGACAGACCAGGATATTGTGATTCCAGAAAAATAGTCCGTCTTTCAGCTTTCAAGGTACGTGATACAGCTTTTTCCTATATTCTGATTATTGCGACTTAAGCGTAAAGTGCTTTTACACTTCCTCAGAGGGGAACGTTGACTCATCCCATTTATTTCGGATACCAAAGGGATTGAGCTCAGATGGGGCCCGTTCCAAGTTGTCGAGACAATGTCTGGACAATAACGCGCCAGTTCCTTGTTTCCCAGGAATCTCTGCATAATGTCTGTCTCTTCAAGGCGCACTCTCTTAATGTTCTCTAGATTTTTAGGAACTACATCAGTTGACGACATTACCATCGGGATTGCTCGAACACTATCTGCCCTCCACTATCTCTTTACTCGCATCCCTGTAATTGATCTTCTGGTTAGGTTTTGTCTCCAAATTATTGGTATTTGCAATGGCCACATCAATGAACGTCACCTGTTTGCAGGCCATATTTACTATTACTAGTGGACTTGGCAGTGATCGAAATTCGCCCGTGATTCATTATATTTTTAAGTTCGAACGTTATTGATGTTCTTTTGTCATAGAGTATACCTTTATAATCTCAGCTTAGAACCGGTACATACTCTAATTAAAACAAACCTTTGTTTAATCTATTTGTAACACATATTAGGTATACATAAATTTTTATCTTTCTTCACTCCTTCTCCATATGAACTTTAACTATGTCGGATCTCATACTCCTGCGTGCCTGAAAAGTGCTTAAAAAGGGGGTACAGAGTTTTTTCACGTATTAATATACAGTGTGCACAAAAATTATGGAGTATCCTTACTATTATCGTTATTTTAAATTGTTAAAAAAAATCTCGAACATTTCGATTCATTTTTTTTGGTATTTAACTTTTGAAGGTATTTGCAAATTTTTCAAATATCATCTGTCAACCCGCCCTCCCAAGGAAAAGGGTACTGTGGCCAGTTTTCACAGATCACCTTAAAACACCCTTGCCAATATTCCTTTTATCCGCAGCATCCCCGAATTCGAGGGTGCACTGGATACTCTACAGTCCAAAATTCAATGTTCTATCGAACATGCTTCAAGGACGTACCCCGCCCAGAGCAATCTGCCACCATTTCCGTCCAGTATCGGGAAAATGATACTCGAAAAGAACCACGTGCGTAGACTAGCTCAACGCACCGGAAACCCCACCGACAAACGAGACGCAAATAGACTCATCAAACAAGTACGATCCGCCCTACAAGAACTCCGCAACAATCGTTGGGAGGAGCGCCTGCAAACCCTGTCTACCCAAGACAATTCCATCTGGCAAATGGCTAAAGCCCTTCGCACCCAAAAACTTCCGATATCCCCACTTCACGGCCGTAACGGAGTCGTATACACTGATGCGGAGAAAGCTACTGCATTCGCAGATCATCTGGAGTTGCAATTCAGTCCGAATTATAACAACTTTGATCTGTCGCACGTAGGAAGAACGCACCGCTATGTCAGGAGTGCGCTTCGCGCCACCCCAGACACAACTATCGAGCCCACAACTTTCGAAGAAGTTTCCCAACTAATCAAATCATTAAAAAATATGAAGGCTCCGGGATACGAAGGAATCTCCAACGTAGCCCTGAAAAACCTCCCCCGCAAAGCCTTGGTATTCCTAGTTACGGTTATCAATGCCATGCTGCGATTTCCACATTTTCCTTCCATGTGGAAACTTGCCGATATTATCAACATCGCGAAACCCAGCAAAGATCCGCTGTTCCCTCAGAACTACAGGCCTACTACCAGTGATCGGCAAAATCGCCGAAAAGCTGATTCAGAAAAGGCTAGCTTCATTTACCTCAGAAAATCATATCCTCCCGGATGAGCAATTCAGATTCAGACACCAGCACTCCACCACATACCAAGTCCTACGTGTGGGAGAAAACATCACCGAAGGATTTAATAAAAACTAGTCAACTGGTGCAATTTTTCTTGACATTGCTCAAGCCTACGATAGGGTTTGGCATGCGGGCCTCCTAAATAAGCTTATATCATTTAATTATCCACTCCCTCTGATTCTGCTAATCAGGTCATACCTGCAACAGAGGAAGTACCGGGTCAAACATCTGGGAGTTAGATCTAGAACATATTCAACCACGGCTGGTCTCCCGCGGGGTACTGCTATCTACCCTCTGCTGTACAATATATTTGTCGCAGACATTCCGACAGCCCCCCTAAATGTTACATACGCACTGTACGCAGACGACACTACCATCCTCAACAGCTCCACTCAGCCGAGGATAATAACCGAACGACTTCAGACCGCCGTAGTCGAGCTGCAAGCATGGTATAGGAAATCCCTTCTAGCCATAAACCTCGATAAATGTTCAGCTGTCCTATTTTCCAAGAGGAGACACACACCTCACGAACACGTTTCATTAGACAACCATTTAATTCCCTGGCAAGATACCTAGGGTTTTCCTCGACAAACACTTAACATGGCGCCCCCATGTCGATCACGCCCGAAAAAAGCCTCGATGTTCATCTCGAAGCTGTTCCCACGTCTAAATAGAAATTCCAAATTGTCTATGAACAATAAGTTGCTCATGTACAAAGTCATTATCCGGCCAACCTTGGCCTATGCATCACCTGCATGGGCCACCGCGGCCGCAACACACATCAAGACCCTTCAAATCATCGAGAACAAAATTCTGAGAATTCTTCTCTCAATTCGTATTAGAGTTATCGTGGCTACTAATAGACAGACATACAGACCGACAGACAAAACAAAATTTCGTTCCCAAATCAGGTTTTATATGTTTTGATAATTTTTACGACGGTTTAAACGAAATGGTTTTTTTTATTTACATTTTTGTCACCAAAACCATACGTCCACACATATTGACGATGTGAAAGTGATTAATAGTTTTACAGAAAAATGGTTAACTTCCTAATTCTAACAAAATTTATTTCGGTTTCAGAATATTCATACTGCTAATAAAGCGACTCAAGTTCGATTCAAGAGCCTCTACGAGGTAGTGCACATACCCGAGTCGGAGATGGAGAAATGTAGATCTGACAATGGGGTAAGTTACATCGTTTATATTTTTCATAGATTTCTAGTGATAGGGAAATTTCTGCAAGGATATCTCAAATTTTAGTGAATTTTCTTGAAAAAAATTCACTAATGAGGAGATCCCGACTTTTGAATTTTTAAAAAATTTCTTCAAATGAGCGCGAACTAGGCTCCCTACAACCCATATCCAGGTTCAATTTCAATTTTTATATGTTCCTATAGGTTTTCTCGGAAAATTTTGTGTTTTCTTTCGAAAAAAATGTATATATCCGGAAATAACACAGCAAGGGCAACTAAATTTGGTATGCTGGTTTATGTACCAAAATTGAGATCTCTATGTTAAAAGACAAAAAAGGTAGTGGTAAATTAATTTGTTTGTGCGTTTTATTCTTTAACGTCAGCCTATTTCCGCGACTATGGTCAATTACCGACGCCAGGGAGCAGTTTCACCTCACTATCCAGGAAATTTTGCCGAACCCCTGCCTTTCTGTAAGGAGGGTAGGGATCTTTAACGTGCGCAACATAGCATGGACACGGGACCAAAGGCTTTACGCCCCCTGCGAAGGGCGGAACGTGCAGACATTCAACTTGCTCAAATACAATGCCAGAACCGCGGTTGATGTTAACGTTACAGTTTGTACTGAAAAAGTGAAAGGAGAACCCTGGGATCGAACCCAGTACCCTTCGGTTTAGAGGCACACGTTCTTGCCCCTGAACCACCGAGGCTTTTAATTAATTTTTAAATAATTAAATCTGATTCAAGAAAGTTAAAACGTCAAGATTGAGAATTGGTAGGAGTACGAATATGAGTGAAAAATACGACAAGAAATGACTAACAAGCTCCTGGATATGTATCTAAGTCGTTATTTTCCTTTATTTCGTTAAAATATGCGCAAAAAATAATAATAAATAATAATATTCTTTATTGGTCATAATTATACAGCATGTCAATACAGATAAATCGTTGACTTGTGGAATATTTCGACATAATTTTACCAAACGTCATTCCAAAAATGTTTGACAGCTATCTTCTGAATAACATACTTCAAATTTTGACATATTAATTGTCAAATTTAGATCTACCTCTTTCTTTCTCCATCTAAAATTTTATCCAAAACCTTTACTGCCTCGTATTCCTTTTCATATAACAATATTTCAGAACAAGCAACTTTCTTTTCTGTTCCATATTTGTTCCAAAATAACAAATTTTGTGAAGAGCCAAGTTACATTGACTTTTGCAATGAATTGATTTAAATTAACTCCATTTTAAATAAAAATTGTTTTGTGTAAATAGCAACGTTAGACGCTCAACATGTATTACGAGATATACCTGCTAGCTGCTTGTACATGTATGTCCAGCGCAGCCCAGTTGGGTAAGCCGTGCACTTCGGATAGTCGACTCCGACGAGTTCTAATCCTAGTTAGTGACTTTACTTTGTATCAATTAAAAAAATCTGATTTCACTTTACCGTTATCTAATCAGATTGTTGTTATTCCGATGAATTTTTTAGCGAGTTTTTGTATAAAAAATAATTTGATAAAGAGGCGATGAAAGTTTTAAGACTTAATTCAATTTGAATAGCATATCTGGTTGTTTGTTCTTGCCCTAACTTAGTGAAACCGTTCCATATTTAATACAGTCGTAGACTTTTCCCGTGGCTTCACAAGTGCTTGTTTTAGTGAATTTTCTTTAAAATAAATTGCCTAACGAGGAGATCCCGACTGTCAAACTTAGAAAACATTTCTTCAAATGAGCGCGAACTAGGTGCCCTAGAATCCATATCCATGACCAGTTTCAATTATATATATATATATATATATATATATATATATATATATATATATATATTATATATTATATATATATAAAGGACTGTTTTGTGGAGGACACAGTTTGCGCTCATTTGTCGATTTTTTTTTAAATTCAAAAGTCGCAATCTTATTAGCGAATTTCTCGCCAAATATTAAGATGATCTACATCCTTGGGATATTGTTTTTTTGGAAATAACAAAAATACTTGGTGAAACTTCACACGATATATTCTATCAAGTTCCGGCCTATAGTTTTTGATATCACGACCAAGATCAATAAGCATAAAATACATAATAAATATGATGTGCTTAAATTCCACCAACAGAAAAATTTCGGGGCGCAGCAAGTGCGTTATAGTAGCGAATTTTCATAAGAATTGTACACTATTAGTAAGATATATTATCAAAACTAGTTCTTTAAATTTAAATGGACCTTGGAGATCGGTTTAGAGTCCCAGTTAGCGATTATTTGAAAAAAAATATTTATATGGAGCTAAAAATTTTTTTTTTAATTGTATTATTATACGGCATATTAGTAAAGTTAATACTTTAAACTTACACATACCTTGAAGATCGGTTTAGAGGTCCTAGTACGCGCATATTTGAAGAATTCGTTCGAAAGTGTTACCATCGTTATCTCTCTTATTTTCAAAAAAATCGTGCGCTCTAACCCCTTTTGAGTAAGATGCCCAAAACTCAATTTTCTATGAAGCTAAAGAACTAAATTTTGCTATATCTGTAGATAGTGTAAGTCTCTTTAAAAGAAACTTGTATTAAGGTAAACAAAAGATTTCCAGAAGGAAACTTAATGCATATTTAGAAAAGTAAAGTATCTACCAAATTAAAAATGTAGCAGTTATTTTTCCTTATTAATCCCCAGTATGATTTCGTTTTAGTCAATTTTCAATATCAACAATAACTAAATTATAATTTCAGACTCAAAGGTGACAAAGTTATTCAGGCGTTTTAAACAAAAATGAGATCAAAACGTATGAAATCTGTGCATTAGTGTTTCTCCAAATGTCAAAATAACACATAAAAAAACACACATTCATCGAGCTGGATTCGATCGCGTAACCTTCTGCTTAGAAGACAACGACGCTGTCTCTACGCTATGTAAGCACATGTTAGCTAACGTTTTGTTTACATGATACTCCAGATTGGCTTCATGCTCGGGATATTATATTATTATATTCAAAGTATATGTAACAATTAATTACAGAATCAGTAGAATTACCATTGAAACACATCCCACGACTGTTTAGGTCTAATATTTCGTCTTATGTTTAAGTCCGAAGATAGAGGAAACTATTTTAGAATCATTTTTTAGAGACTTGGCTTGATTTTGCTTACATTTCTACTATATTTTGCGACAACATAATATATCTATGCTGCCCTAAAACTGTATTTGGGGCCATTTATAAAGCTACACATAGAGTGTATTTTAATAATTGATTGAATCTCCTGCAGTTAAATAACAATCACTTGGCAAATTTTTGGTTTCATGTCGTCTGTCATTTTCAATAATTGCGGCCGAGATTTCACGATTGCTGGTTCGTGTAGTATGTTTTATGCCCGGTATATATTTAGTTTGGTTACCGTTGATGTATGGTTTATACCTGTTGTATGAATCAATCTACGCGTGGAAGTTAACTACTTTGTCTGTCAGGCATTGGACTTTAACCACTAAGTCATTTCAACGCATGTCTTTGGGATTTCATTTTTAATTTGGAAAAAACTCTAAATATTATATACCAAAATATTTAAAATTCACAACATATATTTATTTACACTATTTCAAACCACATGTAAAGCCTCATTCCAGTTACTCTGATACTTGCACAAATATTGCGTTTTCTTAATACAGTGAAGATATGTGCCAAGTTACGCTCAAATCAGTTGAGTATTTTTTGAGTTATCGCTCGGATACATACATACATACATACATACATACATATATATATATATATATATATATATATATATATATATATATATATATATATATATATATATATATATATATATATATAAACATATACAAATTTTAACGGATTTTGGATTCTAGTGACCCAAATTCGCGTGACCTCTCTATTAGCGAATGTTTCCTAATGAAAATTCGCTAAAACATAAAATTACTACTTTCGCATTTAAGTTTTTTTTTGTTGATAAATTTCTCTTGATTTAAAACAACTTAGGTGTATGCTATTCTTTTGATAGCACATTTTATAACGTGGTTTCCTTTACAGATTTTATTGCATGACATGGAGCTAATTAAAATGGTTTTTCGAGAAAACCAAGTTAGAAGAGATCATCGTATTGGACATTGGGATGAACTACTGAAAAGAACTAAAATGTGTTCAGATCTCAACGAAGAGCCACAGCGTAAAAGTTTGATCAGTCCTGTGCAAGATGCGATCAACAAAATAAAACAATTAGATGCAGATCTCAAACAACAAAGAGTGCAAAAGACACCAGTCGTGGAAAAACCAGTTCCACAAATTGTTGAACCAGAGAGTGTCTTACCACCCGGAGACTATATTACGCAAAAAGATCTTCAGTCCTCTGTGACCGAGGCCTTCGAAAGTTTGAAAAATAAATGGAGTAAGAATTTTTTAAAGTTACAACAGCAAAATGCGGAATTAAACGCTTTGATGGAGCGTTTTCTTGATGACACCATTTCAAATGATGCGCACCCGAACAAAGTAAGTATTATTTTCTAAAAATTCCTCATGTCCACAAATATCTGTTATCTAAATTCTTTTAATAAATAAAACCGTTCTTCTATAGCAGGAGTAAGGGCAGAAAAGTCCGTGTGATGGAATAAAAATAGAATGTTACGGTTTAAAAGTATATGTTTGTTTTTAGTGATTTTTCGCAAATAAATATTTCATGACGTGAAAAAGTCTGGACGCAGCAAGCACGTTATGGTAGTGAATTTTCATAAAAATGTTTTTAATAGGAAATATAATTAAAAAAAAAAGCCTACATCAACTTTGGTAACCAGTATAACCTATATAGAAGAAACAATTTACCATATTTCATAAAAATAACTTTATTGTTTGAAAATGTACAAAAATCTTCCGAAAATACTCTTAAAATGTGCTCAAAAACTGGTTTCCAGGCCAACGAACCTTAGGTTAATAGTAAATTAAGCTATCGAAAGAAACATTAAATGAAAAAGTCACTACCATAACGCACTTGCTGAGTCCCGAATGTATTTTCTTACAAACATTCATTATCTTTCGATGGAAAATGCAAAAATTGCAATAATATAAGGCGTGTTCGATTAGGAATAAAAATGCATGACCAGATACTTATGGGCCACCTGTGATTGTAAAAGTAATTTTATAAGATGCAGCTCCAGAGATCGTATAATTAACATATAAGAGTTTTTCTCATATCTTGTATAAAAATGGATATATTGAGCTTTACCCTAAAAATGCGTCACCCTGTATATATGCAAACAGATAAAAACTGAAACTAACCCGGATATGGGTTCTATGGGGCCTAGTTCGCGTTAATTTGAAGAAATCTTTTCAAAATTGTATCCAACTCTATGAGTAAAATTGTGATGGCCAAAAATAAATATGAATGTAAGAAGAAGAGCATGCCTATATTTGTATTATAAATGTCAGAAAACAAAATACTTATTTACATGTCACTTTGAAAGTAGATCTGACATTTATCAAAATAATTTGTCATTCGAATGTGACATATACTGTTGCCGTGGACTATTATGCACTATTGTATTAAGCCTTATAATAATCTTGTTGTTTTTTTTTTTGAGTACGAAAGCTTATTTTGCTGTTTAAACATTTTTCGATCCCTTAACCTGAAATGGTTTTCGTCTCATTTAACGTTGTTTCATTATAGCGTTGCATTAGGTTTTATAATATAGAAATTATTTTATTCTGTGTGAATTTTTCGTTGCATACCTAGAACAAGTTTTATTTTCCTTCAATTATAAATGACAATTTTAAGGAAATTCCTATATTTTCTGTGCCCAATGTGTTGAACAGATGCGAAACGGGAGAAGGAAATTTCATTTAAAGTTAAAATGACGAAGAGAACTTTATTCGAGGCACGAGCGTTGTTTCCATTTTTTTTTATATTAATAACATTTATAGGTCAATTAGTAGTTTAGCGTATTGTTTGTTTTTTGAAAAAAATAATCAGAAAGATGTTTAGAGGAACCCCTTTATGCATTAACCATCGGACAAATGCTGTGATCTCAACTCAACAAAACAGTTAAGGGACCTAAAGTAAATTTGCGGTTCTGTGCAAGATAAACATGCTACAACGGGGCTAGAAATGGAAACTGTAAAAAACTCATATTACACAAGTCCATAGAAAGGAGAAACTACTTACCAACACCGTTTCTCCATAAAAAACTTCTACTTTGCCCAATTGAAAAAAAAAACGCTAAATAATAAGCATAATGTGATTCGTTATTATAATTAAATAGATAACTGAAACTGCTACCAAAGCATCACATAAACGATCTATTTTAAATTAATTTTCTGCAAATAATTTAATAAAATAAAGAGCAATGAAGATTGTAGCTGAAATTTAAGGCTTTTTAACTTCTTACGACATTTATGCTGCATAGCTGTATTATTATTATTATATATATATATATATATATATATATATATATATATATATATATATATATATATATATATATATATATATATATATATATATATAAATATATATAAATATATATAAGTATATATATATATATATATATATATATATATATATATATATATATATATATATATATATATATATATATATATATATATATATATATATAAACATATAAAGTCTGAAACCGACCTGGTATTTGGGTTCCAGGTGTCCTAAATAGCCCTCATTTGAAGAAATTCTTTTAAAATTCAAAAGTCGCGATCTCCTCATTAGTGAATTTTTTAAAGAAAATTCACCCATAAAAATCAGAATCACCCCACAAATGACATATTTTATAAAAAAATAAGCTACTGATGACGACAGCTTCGTTGTGGAAATACGTGTCTAGCGCCTAACCCTCTGTTATTATTTTTGTGCTTCATGAGGCGATTCTGTTTTTTGTTTAAGTTTCCAACCACAGTATCCAACGTCGGACTTTTATGAGGAGGTATATAATTAACTTGGCAAATAAATTATAAAAATTGTAATAATAATTATCATAGCCCGAAATATTAGCATTTCATTAGGGAACATCCTGTATAATAGGCGACTGAAGTTTCAGTTGTATACTTTTTTTATACTACCACAACCATTCGATAGCTCTTTCATAAGTATTGATAATTAATCAATTCAATACATTATAAAAATCTGGCACCAAATATTTTATTATAACTTTTTTTCTTGTAACATAGAAATCTAAATTTTTGTGTATACTTTACCTTTTATATCATAAACGTACCTATCAAATTTGGTTATCGTAGCTTTTTTACTTTTTGAGATAAAAAATTTTTTCGAAAGAAGACTCAAAATTTTCCGGGAAAACCTCGTCGGATTTTCCTGGCTAACGAACTTATCCAAGCCACTTATAAAAGAGAGGCACATGCAAAATTTTATCAAAATTGGTCCATTATTTTTTGAGTTATCGGTGTGATATATATATATATATATATATATATATATATATATATATATATATATATATATATATATATATATATATATATATATATATATATATATATATACAGGGTCATTGATGGTCGATGGTAGGTTAGACGTTTATGGAAAACGGGACATAGGATTAATCTGAAAATTTGGATGCTGCCATAAATAGGCACGACCTGTCTTTCTAAAATATTTTTATTTTGGCGGTGTTGCCGCTTCTACTAAAAAGTACTAACAACTTTCTTATTTTTAATGAGTCACCCTGTATATTATTTTGTTTTTGAATTGAAATTTCTTTATGATAATTTTTTATTAATAGTTTTGTATACCTATCTAGATCGGTTTTTGAGATAATACTTATTCAATTTTTTTTTTCTCAGAAAAATGGTCCCACTAAAATTTTAATTTAGCTGCTATTTGAATCCATAGAAGGCTGAAATTTTGCCCACAGTTTGGAAAGCCTGGTATTTAATAGTTACCTGAATAAATTCATTTTATGTTATACAGGGCGGTTTAAAATTGATGATTTTAACGTGACACACAAAAAAGGCCGAAACCTTATTTTTTCAAATAAGACACCCTATATGTTATTTAAAATTCTGAAAGGCAATTAAATTTCCTCCAAATTGATCTATCATAGTGGTATACCTAGCTCGTCAAGTTTTGGAAATAATCGCAATAATTAATGAAAAACACATGATCTTTACATAATTTGCATTAGTTGGTCATGCAACGCCATCTGATTTAACAATTGCTTAATTGTTTACTGTGTTTGACAGACGCCGAAGTTTTAAGATTTACTTGCGATTTTCCACTTAATATTTATTTGAAAACAAGTTAAGATGGAGCGAAATAATTACACAAATGAAGTTTTGATGACACTATTTATTCTTCATGGACAATGTGACAAAATTGTAGCAAGAACATGTAAGAAATTCAATGAAATGTATCATGAATCGCAACCAATGAGCGAAAGATAGGTTATGCGAATACAAGATATTTTTTTCAATTATTATTTATTATTAGATTCTAAACATTTTACACCATCAGTTGTCGCTTTATGTATTTCATTAGCATCTAGTTGGTCGATGAAATTCATCACACGTTGACGTAGCTCCTCTTTACTGTCCACAGGTGTCTGGTATACCTTTTGTTTTAAAGTACCCCGAAGATAAAAATCGAGTGGTGTAAGGTCGGGGGACCTTGCAGGCCAATCCCATGGACCCAAACGCCTATACCTGTGGTCATCAAATATCTGAAACAGCTCACGTGTTACCTCGTGCGTGCAATGTGCGGGTGCTCCGTCCAACTGGAACCAAGAATTACGGAAATCTTCTAATGTTAAATTTTCCAAAAAATTTGATACTACTGTCCTTAAAATGTGGAGATATTGATTGCTATTTAATGGCTCATTCTAAATGAAAAATCTTATTTGGTTGTCTTTTAAGAGGCAAAAAACATTAAAACTATTTTTTTCTTGAAAGCCCCTCTGATTGATCATGTGTGGATTTTGATCGGCCCAAAAATGTAGAGTTTTCTATTGATAATGCCTTCTCTCGAAAACTTGGCTTCGTCTGTCCATATTATTTTTCTCAAAAAGTTAGGATCCTCTTCAATGTGTATTAGGAGTGTCTCACAATGTTGAATGCGACGTTGGTAATCATCTGGTTTCAGGTGTTGAAGTGTTATAAATTTAAAAGGATGCATATTGTGATTGGCCAGAATCTTTTGCACCGCATAATAAGTTACGCCTAAATTATATGCTGCACTTTGGATGGAAGTTTGTGGATATGCGTGGAAATAGGCTAAAACGTTCACTATATTTTCTTCATTCGACGTTACAGGCCTTGGCAAACTTCGAGTTGCCCCCAGTTTTGAACCATAATTGATAAAATTATCTTGTATTCGCATAAACTTTCTTTCGTTCATTGGTTGCAATTCAGGATACATTTCATTGAATTTTCTACATGTTCCTGCTACAATTTTGTCATATTGTCCATGAAGAATAAATAGTGTCATTAAAACTTCATTTGAGTAACTATTTCGCTCCATCTTAACTTGTTTTCAAATAAATATTAAGTGGAAAATAGCAAATGAATCTTAAAACTTCGGCGTCTGTCAAACACATTAAACAATTAAGCAATTGTTAAATCACCTGGCGTTTCATGACCAACTAATTCAACTTATGTGAAGATCATGTGTTTTTTTAGTAATTATTGCGATTATTTCCAAAACTTGACGACCTAGGTATACCACTATGCTACATCCATTTGGAGGAAATTTAATTGTCTTTCAGAATTTTAACTAATATATAGGGTGTCCTATTTGAAAAAATAAAGTTTTGGCCTTTTTTGTGTGTTACGTTAAAATCATCAATTTTAAACCGCCTTGTATAACATAAAATGAATTTATTCAGGTAACTAGTAAATACTAGACTTTCCAAACTGTGGGCAAAATTTTAGCCTTCTATGGATTCAAATAGCAGCTAAATTAAAATTTTAGTGGGACCATTTTCTGAGAAAAAAATAATTGAATAAGTATTATCTCGAAAATCGATCTAGATAGGTATAGAAAACTATTAATAAAAAATTATCATAAATAAATTTCAATTCTAAAAACAAAATAGTATACAGGGTGTCTTATTAAAAATAAGAAAGTTGTTACTACTTTTCAGTAGAAGCGGCAACACCGCCAAAATAAAAATATTTTAGAAAGACAGGTCGTGCCTATTTATGGCAGTATCCACATTTTCAGATTAATCCTATGTCCCGTTTTCGATAAACGTCTAACCTACCATCGACCATCAATGACCCTGTATATATATATATATATATATAAATTGAAACTGACCCCGGATATGGGTTTTAGGGGCCCTAGATCGCGCTCATTTGAAGAAATTTTTTCAAAATTCAAAAGTCGGGATCTCCCCATTAGTGAATTTTTTCTAAGAAAATTCACTAAAAAGTCTGGACGCAGCAAGTGCGTTATGAAAGTGAATTTTCATAAAAATGTTTTTTAATAGCAAATATGTCTCTCTAAATCGAGCAGGCCTCAATCTGGTTACCGGTATAACCTATATAGTAGAAACAATGTATCATATTTTATCAAAATTGTTTTGAAAATGTACAAAAATATTCCGAAAATAAACTTAAAATGTTTCTGAGAAAACTGGTTTCCTCGCCAATAAACCTTTGGTTAATAGCAAATTGAGTTATTGAAATTTGAAGGGTTTACTAAAAATCCGTTACCAAAACGCACTTACTGCGTCTCAATTTTTTTCTTACAAACATGCATCATAATTCGATACAAAAATGCAAAAATACAATAACATAAGGGTGTTCGAAAAATAATAATTTTAGGTATCACCAACGACTTATGCCCCACGCTGTGATTGTCAAAATAATTTTCTAAGTTGTAGCTCAAGATACCATATATCTACAACTTTTTCTCGAATCTTGTATAATAACAATTATATTGAGCTTTACCGTAGAAATGCGTCACCCTGTATATACAGATACAAACTGAAACTAAACCCGGGTATGGATTCGCGATCTTTGACGTTTTGAGGAAAACCACAAATTTTTTTTCTTTAAATGCCCATAACTTTTTTGTCTCGAAACATACAAATATAAAGTCTAAAACTGCCCACGGATTTGGGTTCCAGGGCTCCTAAGTCGCGCTCATTTAAAGAAATTTATTCAAACTTCAAATGTCGGGCGTCTCCTCCTTAGTGATTTTTTTTCAAAGAAAATTAACTAAAATTACAACTACTGAGGCCCTCGCATTATATCTGAGCAAGCTGAATGTCTGCATACTCGGCTTCTTTAGAGAGGGCATTAATACGCTGATCTCGTGTACCATGCGACGTTGGGCATGTAAAAGATCCATACAGTGCTTACAAAAACAGGGTTGCGGCAATATTTCCGGTTGGTGAGGTGGAACTGCTCCCTGGCGTTGGTGATTGTCGATAGTCGGCGACGTTAAAAAAACACCAACATTTCTTTGTTATTTTAAAACTTGTTTTATAACACACTTTTCTTTTCATTTCTAGGTGACTAACCAAGAGGATACGATAATTGAAGAAGAAGTGAAGTATGATTTAGTTGAAGCTGAGTTTCCGGAAACTGAATTCTTAACCAGGAGGTCTTCCGGAAGACAGTCTCTTAAGAGAGTAAAGAAACTGTTTTGCTTCGGACCTTAAAACGTTTCCTGATTTTAGAAAAAGTGAAGAAGGATGTAGCGAAAATTTCAGTGCTTTAAAATTCCAAATTAAACGAAAAAAAGATGCTTTGCTCAATGTCTAAATCGTGCCATAGATTTGTTAATGTAATCAAATAATGCAGTTACATTATATATATATATATATATATATATATATATATATATATATATATATATATATATATATATATATATATATATATATAACTCACGGTGGATGGTACATTGGATGTTTCTATCAAACCAATCAACAGATCGTATTGCAAATTTTGTTGTTTTCATAAACACGCAAGTTCTATTTAGCTAAAATATTTTAGAAAATGCAACGTTAAGACTTCTACTAGAAAGTAATACCGACTTTGATATTTTAAATAGCACATTTTATATATTATCTAATTTCTTTAACATATATACAGAATTTAGCTTTCCCCAATACGTGTCTGTACCAACCTTTTGCTTATATATATATATATATATATATATATATATATATATATATATATATATATATATATATATATATATATATATATATATATATATATATATATATATATATGTACATACATTTATATATTTTTTTCCATCAAAAACATGACCTTCAAAAAAAGTGCCACCTTCGGTATGTGCGATACTAAGAAGCTAGAATTCGCTGTGGAGTTAAGTACTGCTGCAAGCTCTCTACCGTATGGCTTAGATAAAGTATACAGGCTGGCCTATAATAACAGGTATGTTTCTTACTTGTAAAAGTTATTAAAAGCAAAGTTTTTGAAACAAAATATCTGAATATTATTACTAGGCTGAAAATCTGTTAAAATTTACCATATAATTTTGTATATCATACCAATACCAACTAGCCAAGTTTCTGAGTTAGGAGTAATTTTGTGTGATACTTTGTTTTTATTCCGTTAGTGTCTAAGTGTGCAATGAATAATTATTATTTGACATAAATGGCAATTCCACACCCTCGCCATCGTATTGATATTTCAGTATTTTTAACAGGTGTAAATATCTTCAAAAAATGATGAGAGAAAACCGTTCGAATTCACTTCTTATGAATTTATTCATTTTGTTTGGACAGTGCAATAAAGTTCTCAGCAGGATACGTATCCGAATCTACAGCCATTAATACATTAAGATGGATGGTTTCCTCAGAAGTTACGGGTCGACTTAAGTTTCGTGACTTTTTTAAAGACCAAACGTAAACATATTGACCTGGATTCGTATAAATTTTTTAGGTACATTGAATATATTTGATTAAACTTCCTACGTGTCCTGCTAATAACTTTATGTCACTGTCCCAACAAACTTATCAATTCATAAGAACTGCGTTAGAATTATTTTTTTCCATCGTTATTTAAGCTATTTACACCTTGTAAAAGTACTGAAATATCAAGACGATAACTAGAATGACATTGATGTTTTTGTCAAACAATATTTATTCATGGCACACCTAGAACCCCATGGTGATCATTTTTTCAACGAACTTCCACAAAATGTAAGTCAAAAGTGAGAAACTTGACTAGAAACTTGACTAGTTGGGTATGGGTATGCTATAGAAAAATATATAGTAAATGTTAACAGCTTTCTAAACTAGTAATAATATACAGCGTGTTTTATTTAAAAACATATACGTATTTTTAATAAATTTTTCATGTATCGAAAATACGTGTTTTATAAGTCATCTTGTATACTCAAAGGTTTAGACAAACGGTAGAAAGCGTACCAAGTATTACCTTACTCCACATCGAAATATAGCGTCTTAGAATCTCACCGACCGAAAATATCAGCATTTCTGAAGGTCATGTTTTTGATGAAAAACAATTGAAATTTATATATCAAAAACGCCAAAAGGTAAGTATAGACGCATATTATGGAAAGTTGTTAGAAACTGTATAGATATTTTAGAAAGGAGTTGATATACAGAGTATTCTATGTAAACTATAAAAGTTGGTACTACCTTCTAGTCAAAGTGGCAACGTTGCATTAAAAAATATTTTAGCTAGATAGAGCACGCTTCTGTATATCATGCCCAAAAGACCCATTGGGGTTGCAGCGCTGAAAAGCCAAAGGACTCATTAAACTACAATGCTTGTTTATCAAAACAGTCAAATTTGCAAAGCGATCCGTTGGCTGGTGTGTCAAAAGCTTCTAATCTACCATCCACCGTGTAGCATTTAGTGTATAGTATTTATTTATTTATTTTAGAATACCAATAGTACATCGTGAATATATATATATATATATATATATATATATATATATATATATATATATATATATATATATAATAGATAACAGTACATACGTCCTGTTTGTAATTATGCAACGTACATATAAAATAATTTACGCACGACATGATAATCATTTGATAAGTAAAGAGTTAAAAGCAAACAAAAACAGCAAATTGGTTGAGTTATTATTGATGTCATGAATTCTGTTGAAAAAATATAACGTTTTCAATTTATTAGGAATATTTTCACTATGTGTAATTATTAAATGATTTCTTTAATTTGAAATATATTATAAAAACTATTCACTAGATTAAATAAAAATTGAGCATTGTCTTGGAAGTAACTTGTACCAATATGTTTGTAGAGTGGACTAAAAACGTAATCATTTATTTTTCTACATTCAGCTCTACGTAAAATAAATTATTAACTAATTGAACCTATTTATAAAAATTCTCAGTTAAAAACATTATTTGTTTCATAATCTCATATGTGATTAACGATTATGTTATATTAAAATGGAACAAGTTGAAAATTTAAGTAATTTAACACAGAAAATACATTAAAAGCTAAAAAAAAAACAAACAAAAAATTACCATTTCAGCTTCTATTCTTTAGGTGACGTCACGTTTAACAAATCTCAAATGTATATCATGTGTTGTTTAATTATTGTATCACCCAATCTAAATGATTGTGTTACTTATCGAAACCGTTTTTTCACCCTGTTAAAATCATATTTTTCATATTTCAGTTTCGTGTTTTTTTTTGTATTACTTTGGTATGTAATTTAATTTAATTTTTTTTAGAGTAATTAGGCTTACCCTTAGTTAAGTAATTTTAGTAATTTATAATTAGACCATAATAAAAAAATGTTAAAAGCCAAAATTTACCTTTTACTTTGAAGTCTCCCTCTTAAAGTTATTTTCATCAGGTTTGTGAGAGACAAAGACCACTAGTCAGCGTCTCCGTGGCCGTGCGGGAAAGTCGATGACTTTCCAATATGGACTCGGTGGTCGACGGTTCGAGACTCACCGGCGGCGGATGATTTTTCAAATCACTGTCGTCATTGAGATCGAGCTCAAGGTGGAGGGTAGGTTAGTTTAGATGAGCAAAAAGGATCAGCAATGGCTTAATTGCCAGTAAGCATCTTACCTTTACCTTTTTAAGACCACTAGTCCAAACAGCAGCCTTGATTTTGACTTAAATCTAAGATAAACATTTTGTTTTACCTCTTATTTTTACTGTGTTCTTTAATGATGGACCAATTTCTGAGATTAAGATATGAAATAGAAAAACAAAACGGAGTTTCCTGCTTCACAGTATTGGTGAATTTTCATCTAGATGAGCGAGAATTAAATCCCCTAGAACCAATTTTTCCCTTCAGGCTCGTCCGCGTCTTAGCCGCCCCGATAGCACGGCAGCCTTTGGCTCATTGTGCATGCCCTTTCTCTTTTCTAGTCCAGTCATTCCAAAATCACTGTGCCTTGAACTAGTCTGCACAGAAATTGGTAGGGTAAAGTTTTGTATTGCGCTGTCTCCGGTCTAGGCTCTCCGTAGTTGATTTGTCTTTTCCAGTCCAGAGCTTTGCACTCGCACAATATGTGCTGGGCTGATTCCTCCCCTTCGCCGTAGAGTCTGCATGACAGGTCCCCCTCAAACCTCTCCATTTAATGCAGGTGTGTCTTGACGGCCATGTGTCCCGTCAGGAGTCCTGTTATGTTTCTGAGCTGCCCTCTGCGAAAATCTAGCAGCTCCACAACTCTCCTGGGTTCCTTAATTACTAACTTTCCATGTGTGAGCGCTGGATAGTTTGCCCAGTACACCTTCTGTTCGTTTCTGACCCAGGACTTAAAGCATCCCCTAGCAGTGCTTTTCGTCACGCCCAGGACCGGTTTTTGTCCCATAAATGGTTCTGCTGGCCCTCTATTCGCGAGACTGTCGGCTTCTTCATTGCCTTTGACCCCGAGTGACCCGGTACCCAGATGATGGTGACCTCATTATGCCCAGACAGGTCGCTCGTCTCGTTTCGACATTCACTTACCAGCCTGGAATTTACCCATGGGCTACTTAGGGCTGCTTGGCTGTCTGTGGCTATGAGGATCCGCTTGTTGGTGTAGCCCCTCCTCTCGCTCTCTCGCACGCAGTGCAGGAAGGCGTATATTTTGGCCTGAAAGACCGTTTAATAAGCTCCGACGGAAATACTGTGACTTACATTCTGTCCTTCCGAATAAACCCCGTCCCATGCTTCCCGCCGGATCCGTCCAAGAACCAGACGAGCGTGTCCGGTGGTAGGCCCGGCGTCCCCCCCGCCATGCCACGCGGTCGGGGATTTAAACTGTAAAATTGTTTTTCCTGCAGATTCGCGGGCTCGCTAAGTCTGACCTCATTTCAAGCATGGGCTCTTTTACGATCTCCTGAATTTTGCAGTGGCCCCTTCAGCCTGGGTTGAACTTCAGTCTATCATTGCAGGCTAGTCTGTATAGTCCTAGCCTGGCCTCCCCCATGAAAACTAAGTGTAAGGGGGCAGATCCAGCAACACCTTCATGGAGGCTGTTGGGGTTGAAGCCATGGCCCCTGTGATGCCTAGGCAAGCCATCCTTTGGATATTGCCTGGTTCTTGTTTGACACTGAATTGTGTCACCTTAGGTCACCAGGCAAGTGCCGCGTATGTAAGCGATGGTCTGACCACCCTTGTGTACAGCCAGTGAGCCATACTAGGTCTTAGTCCCCACGTTTTTACATATAGCCGCCTAGTGACCGCTAGGGTCATAACTGCCTTAAGCAGTATTTTTTCAACGTGACCATTCCAGGTAAGCTTAGAGTCCAATACGACCTCAAGATATTTTACCTCCCTGGCCATTGGGCTGTTTCTACCGCATAGCGTGAGAGTTCTGTGCCTCTCCCACTTCGTTCTCCTGGTAAACGGTATGACGGTTGCTTTCTCGGGGCTCATCCTGAGCCCTTCGTCAACCGTCCACATTTACACCACTTTCAGTGCTGTCTGCATGTGCTCCAACACTGACTGTGTAAGCTTTCCTCCGACTACGATGACAATGTCGTCCGCACAGCTCCGTACTTCATACCCCCCCTACCGAAGCCTCCCTAGAAAGCCGTCCAGGACTAGGTACCAGAGCAAGGGAGACAGAACGCTCCCCTGCGGACACTCCGCGGCAACCCCTGCCAGCATGGACCCTCCCGCGAGTGAGGTGAACACTGCCCTGTCCCTGAGCAGGGAACTGATTCACCTGCAGCAAGCCTCCTCTATTCCACGCTCCCTGGAAGCTGCCAGTACCGATCCGAATGATGTGTTGCTAAAGACCACCTCTATGTCTAGGAAGGCCCCCAGTGCCACCTCGCTGTTCTCCTGAAGATGCTGTCAAGCAGCGAAACTTGTCACAGAAACGTTGAAGAACATCCGAGTACGTCTAGAATTTATCAGGGCCTCTTGCTCCAGTTAACTTACCCACTGGCTACGCCCTTGACATATAGAACCGAAACCAAACAGTGAAGCCAAAGAAGTAGTCTCCAAGTCTGTATGTAGTATGTAGCAGTTTCACCAATTAAGGGCAACAACAATCAATGAACAAATATTTAGATTACCAAAGTTAGAAGTCTGGACACAAGAATAAATCAAAATTCACGAAGAACTGCCAGAATTAAAGGTAGATAACGATATTAACAACACCCAAAATCAACTCCAATCGATAAAATAGTAATTTACGTTACAAGTCCGGAAAATACTGTTTTTTTTTGGACGAGTCGACAAAATTCTAGGACGAGCCGTAGGCAAGTCCTGGAAGTCTGCGAGTCCAAAAAAACTGTTTTCGGGCGTGTTGCGTACACTATTTTTTCGGCAACCGTGTAGAATAACAAATCAATGAGACACATTTCTTTATTATATTTTGTAGAACAAAATTTCGAACATTTTAATTCTTATTTGTATTATTTATTGAAATTCGAACAGAAGATATGTATTAACAGAAACATTCTAATTCTTATTTATATTAATATTTATATTAAAATTCGAGCAATTGCTAATATTGAAATGATTTAATTTGTTTGAAATGCTTGGTATATTTGAATGCCTTTTGTAGTCAGAACAAGAAGGTAAGACACATTTTCAAACTCACTATCGCTGTTGCTTTCCATAGTTTATTGAGACAATTGCGACCAAAAAGCATGCAAACTTTCGAAAATTAAAATGTCAACTAATTTCATTTCAGATAGCTGTCAGTTGTTATTTCGTTGCTATGGTAATTTCAACTGTATTTATCAAAATCATACCTACCAAGATTTTCATATTCATAATGACAACAACGATGGGCTTCTTCCCGGCTTAGTCCGGGAAGTATGTACTTCCCGGACTAGGCCGGAGAAATGCTACTTTCTCAAAGAAAAAGCGTTCGGGAAGTGGGTACTTCCCGGACGGTTGCCGAAAAAAGAATATACCAGGCCAGATCAACATCTCAATCCATCACTTAAGTATCTGGACCATCCTATTATATGTATCGGTAGCAATAGTCATCATAGCTGCCATCATAAGAAGAGCAATCAATAAATGGAAGAAAACCAATAAAGAAGCTACAAAAAACATTGAGACCGGATTTCCATTAAAAATCCGGCACGAACCATAGCTTCGTCTTCAAATGGGAAAAGAGATAGATGGACCTATAACAACGGTCTATTATTACAACAATGTAGCAACCCGAGTATGCAGACACCAGAGTCAGCGGATCCTAATAGCATCATGGGAAACTACGCCGCAAAGCGTGAGAAGCTGAGTCAGCAGTGTAGAGGCCGCCTCTAAAGACAATAGTTCCATTCCCGAGGGACTTATTATAAATAGGTAGATCGCCTTCAGTGGGATGTCCATTCTTGTTCCACACTTAATACTATGCACATCGCGTGCTGCAGTATTATATTTTATTATTAGTAATACACTTATATTGATATCTATTTTTCTTATTGTATTTTTTATTGAATTAATTTTTTAATAGTTAAATTAATATTTTTTTAAAAAGCGAAACGTCTCAACCGTAAAGTTAAGTCGCGACCTTTCACGTTTTGAGAAAAACCCCAATTTCTTTTTCTTTAAATACCTATAACATTTTTGTCTGTAGACTTACAGACCTAAAATTTGTAATTGGTTTACCCTGTATACACACACACACGCACACACACGCACACACACACACACACACACACACATATATATATATATATATATATATATATATATATATATATATATATATATATATATATATATACATATTTTTTTACGTATACTTATTACTTTTTTTTGCTGACATTGAGTTTTCCTTCCAACGAAATTAGGAATTGACTGGGAGACATATGGCCAAGGGACCCACCAAGGCTCATCGACATACCGACTTGGGCCACGCGACCAGGTAAACACAAGTTTCGACAGTAGGAACCCTAAATCTAATAACATTGATTATATAACTTTATAGAGCAGTTTTTTAATGTTTATTTCAACAACACACCACAAGGGCTTACAATCTAAATACTATCGTACCGTGTGTGTCGACAAGGAGGAAAGAGGCAACTTGAAGGTTTGGAGGTTCGGGGGAGAAGGAAAAACATGTACCGGCAAGGAATTCCACAACTTGGAAGTTCTCGGAACAAAAGAGCAGGCATAACAAGATGTTCTATGTCTGGTGACCTGGACAGTAAAATGGTGCATTCGCAATGTTCCCTGGTAGATCTGTTGGGGGCGGCAGGTGGAGAAACTATGGAAGAAAGCTCCTCTAAGCAGTGCCCGTGCAGATATCTATAAGAGAGAGGTCATCAACGTAACGTCAGTGGGCAAGGGATGGCAGCCTTTGGGTGAGGGTAGGGTCACCGATGAGACGTATCGATCTCTTCTGAATGGAGTCCAGGATAGCGCGTGTAGAAGCGGCAGCAGCACCCCAGATGTGGAAGCAGTATTCGAGCTTTGGTCTTATTTTTTAAGTATATAAGGTATAGAGATTAGCTGGTGAAAAGTAGTTGCGAGCCCGGAAGAGGAAACCTAATTTTTTAGGATGTGCTTCTGCAGTTGATGTGACATGTTGGTGCCAATTGAGATTTCGATCCACAGAAATGCCAACAAGTGAAAAGGACTCATTACTTTTAATAACTTGGTTGTTTATTGTGATAGGTCTAGGGCTGGTGTATCTCTTATGAGAAAGAAAGCAAGACTGTGATTTGGTGGGGTTGAATTGTACAAGATTTCTACTTCCCCAGTCTAATATTTTTTGTAGATCCACAGAGATAGAACCCTCCATCAGTCTGCGATCCTCATCTAATTGGGATGAAGAGACAGGCTTAGAATATTGAATATTTGAGTGGAGGGTGCTGTTGTCCGCGTAACTGTGAACTGGGTTGGATGTGCTAGAGAGGATGTCATTGATGTGGAGAAGAAACAAAGTAGGGGCTAAAGCTGAACCTTGAGGAACTCCTGCATTAATTGGATACAGTTTAGTGGAGTGTCCATCCACGACAACAGAAATGCTCTGGTTGGAGAGGAAATTTTCTGCCACGTACAGAGTTTTGGCGGTAGGCCATAGGCTGGTAGTTTATTAAGCAGCGCTGCGTGCCAAACCTGGTCGGATGCTTTGTGTATGTCTAGAGCGACAATCTGGGATTCACCGTGTAGTTCCATAGACTTGTTCCAAGAATGGGTGACAAAGGAAAGGAGGTCGGCAGTTGATCTGCGCTGACGGAATCCATACTGCCTGTCGTGGATTAGACTGTGTTTTTCAAGAAATTAAAAAACACAGTCTAATCCAATTTACTATTCTTGCTACATTTACCTATTACTTTCCATTTCTCTTACACCCATAGATATAAACATCTATACGATATTAATAAATATTTATAAAATAATTCCTATTTTACTGAAAAATGCCCACAACAACACGTACACCTGTTTACTTTTTAAGTTTAACAGGTAGCTTAAGTTTAAGGGAAATTGTGTTTGAGTAACAGTCTGTTTCAGTAACTGAATTAATGTGTTTCGTTGGCTTTCGTACAATCTACAAGAAAACAGTATATGTTCAGATAGTAAATAAGTGCTTAAAAGTTATTCTAAAAGTTTAATTAATCCTCTGATAAAGTCTTTTTAGATTGTTTAACACATATCTGACGTAAAAATGTGTTGTAATTCTTCAAAATAATGCTTAACACAGATTTTATGCTACGCATAGTGAATTTATGTTGGCTATGAAGTTTTAATAAATGTGGAGAAATGAAAGAGTTTTTAAAGTCATAACCTTCATCACACATGTTATATAAAAATACTGTGTAAACATTGCTAAAGAACATGGGCTGATCTAGAAAATGTTACAATTTCTGTTTAGGGAAAACCTATTGTTAGATGTGGCAACATTGCAATATCAGCTGGCCAGGTGGTTACCAAATTTCGATCCACTTTAGATTATCACTACCTTCTTTTACATCACATCTTACAACGTGAAAGTGTATCTATTTATATTATTAAATGTTCTCAATTAATCATTTCGGTAGAGTAACATACAAGACTTACTTATCACAAAAGAATACAGTTATTTAATACAGACAAAAGATTATGGTGTAATGATTAAAAGCATTATAAAAAGTCTGGACGCAGCAAGTGCGTTATGGAACTGAATTTTCTTAAAATGTTTTTAATAGAAAATATGTCTCTTTAATGCAAACAGGAATCAATTTGGTCACCGGTATAATCTATTTAGTAGGAACAATGTACCATACTTTACCAACATAACTTGTTTGAAAATGTACAACAATTTTCCGAAAATAAACTTAAAACATTTCCGAGAAAAGTCGTTTCATAGCTGACGAACCTTAGGTTAATAGCAAATTGCGTTATTGAATTTTGAAGCGTTTAATGCAAATTCGCTACTAAAACGCACTTACTGCGTCTCGATCTTTTTTACAAACATGCTATTTCGATGATCAATGCAAAAATGCAATAAGGAATGTTAAAAAAATGTCGGAATCACCAACGACTTATGGGCCATCCTGTGGTGGTCAAAATAATTTTATAAGATGCAGCTCAAAACACGTACACAATTTTTTCTCGTATCTTGCATAATAACAATTATATTGAGCTCGGCACGCCCAAAAAAGCCCATTTCTGGCTATAATCCTCCACAAAAAGAATTCTAGACGCCGACCTAGACCTCTTATTCGATACCAACCCATCCATAATAATGACTGGCGATTTAAATTCCAATCACCCCATTTGGCATTCTCGTAATGTCAATTTAAATGGGAAAATCCCCCAATCCTATGTCGACAAACATGAAAATTGCATGGTTGACGCTCCTACAAAACCCACACATTTCGGCAGTGTGGGTCGACCCGACGTGCTCGACATAGCAATCATGTCGAACACCACTGGGCTCTATGAAATAACAACCCTAAACGGCCTCTCGTCGAACCACAACCCAGTTATTTTGCAGCTCGGATATGACAGTGGCGAACCCGACTTTATAAGGAAAAATTAACTGTGGCCAGTTTTCACAGAACACCTTAAAAACACCCTTGGAATTATTCCGGTTATCCGCAGCATGCCCGAACTCAAGGGTGCAGTGGATAATCTACAGGCCAAAATCTAATGTTCTGTGGAACATGCATCAAGGACGCACCATGTTCCAAGCAGTGTGCCCCCATTTTCGTCCAGTATCAAAGAAATAATACTAGAAAAGAACCACCTGCGTAGACTAGCTCAACGCACCGGAAACCCCACCGACAAACAAGACGCAAACAGACTCATCAAACAAGTACGATCCACCCTACAAGAACTCCGCAGCAACCGTTGGGTGAAACGCCTGCAAACCCTGACCGCCCAAGACAATTCCATTTGGCAAATGGCAACAGCCCTTCGTTTCCAAAAATTTCTGATATCCCCATTTCATGGCCGAAACGGCATCGAATACACGGATGTGGACAAAGCAAGTGCATTCGCAGATCATCTGTAGTTGCGATTCAGCGCGAATTATAACAACGTTGATTGGACGCACGTCGCAAGAACGCACCGTTGTCAAGAGTGGGCCACCACAGACACAAACATCGAGCGCGCTACTTACGAAAAAGATTCTCAAACAATCAAAACCCTAAAAAAATAGGAAAGCTCCGGGATACGATGGAATCTCCAGCGTAGCCTTGAAAAATCTCCCCCGCAAAGCAATGGTATTCATAGTTACGATTATGGATGCCATAAACGTTTTCCTTCCATGTTGATACTTGCCGACATTATCGATAGCCCAAAAGCCAGCAAAGATCCGCTGTTCCCTCAAAACTACAGGCCTATTAGCGTACTCCCAGTCATCAGCAAAATCGCTGAACAACTAATTCAGAAAGGCTAGTCTCATTCGTCTCTGAGAACCATTTCTAAACATTGCTCAAGCCTTCGACAAGGTGTGGCATGCGGGCCTCCTAAATGAACTTCTATAATTTAATTATCCTCTCCCACTGATTCTGCTAATGAGGTCATACGTGCAAAAGAGGAAGTTCCAGGTCAAACATCTGGGAATCAGGTCTAGTACCTACTCAGCCACGGCTGTCTTTCCGCAGGGTTCTGCTATCTCTCCTCTGCTGTACAATATATTTGAGGCAGATAAACGGACACCGCCCCTACACGTAACATACGCACTGTACGCAGACGACACTATCATCCTCAGCAGCTCCACTCAGCCGAGGATAATAACCGAACGCCTACAGACCGCCCTAGACGAGCTACAAGGCTGATATAGGAAATCATGTCTAGTCATAAACCCCGATAAATGTTTCGCAGTCCTATTTTCCCCGAGGAGACACACACCTCATAATCACGTATCATTAGGCAACAGTCTAATTTCCTGGCACGACTCCGCCAAATACCTCTGGGTTTTCCCCGACGAACGCTTAACATGGGCGCCCCCATGTCCAACATGCCCGATAAAAAGCTTCGATGTTCATCTCGAAGTTCCTTCCACTTCTTAACGGAAATTCCAAATTGCCCATGAACAATAAACTGCTCATGCACAAGGTCATAATCCGGCCAGCCTTGACTTACGCATCCCCTGCATAGGCCACTGCTGCCGTCACACACATCAACACCCTTCAAATCATCCAGAATAAAATTTTGAGAATAGTTACCGGAGTGCTATGGCTTGTCAGAAATATTCAGATCCACTCCGATCTGAAAATTCCTTAAATACTTGAGTTTATAACTCAACTATCCACCACTCAGTTCGCAAAAGCCGCTTCTCACCCAAATGCTCTTCTCCGTGGTGCCAGACTACGACGACCAACTTCCAGACAGACATAGGCGTCCAAAGCTTATACTTACCCGATAACGCCCCGGGGTAAACACAGAATGGAAACATTCAAGTCCAAACGTCATTGTGTGAAATCGTTCGGACGGAGGTACGGACTAAGGTCATGTACTCCAGGGAGCGAAGTTTAGTGAGTAAGAGTCCTACAGTACCTTGATATCCCACACACTACGGTGTTGAGAATGAGGTCCGCATGACACATTCTCCACTCTTGTATCCAAAAACAAAACAATTTCCATAAAAATGTTTTTAATAGGAAATATATATTTTTTAAGAAAGCTTGCATCAAATTTGGTTATCAGTATAACCTATATAGGAGAAACAATGTACCATAATTCATCAAAATAACTTTATTATTTGAAAATGTACAAAAATCTTCCGAAAATAAATTTAAAATGTGCTCAAAAAACTGGTTTCCTGGCCAACGAACCTTAGGTTAATAGTAAATTAAGCTATCCAAAGAAAGATTTTATGAAAAGGCACTACCATAACGTACTTGCTGAGTCTCGAATTTATTTTCTTACAAACATGTATTATCTTTCGATGGAAAATGCAAAAATTGCAATAATATAAGGCGTGTTCGATTAGGAAAAAAATTGCACGACCAGCGACTTATGGGCCACCTGTGATTGTAAAAATAATTTTATAAGATGCAGCTCCAGAGATCGTATAATTAACATATAAAAATTTTTCTCTTATCTTGTATAATAATGGATATATTGAGCTTTATCCTAGAAATGCGTCACCCTGTATATATGCAAATAGATAAAAACTGAAACTAACCCGAATATGGGTTCAATGGGGCCTAGTTCGCGCTTATTTGAAGAAATCTTTTCAAAATTCAACAGTCACTAAAATTGTATCCAGCTCTATAAGTAAAATTGTGATGGCCAAAAATAAATATGAATGTAAAAAGAAGAGCATGCCTACATTTGTATTACAAATGTCAGAACACAAAATACTTATTTACATATCACTTTGAAAGTAGATCTGACATTTATCAAAATAATTTGTCAGTTGAATATGACATGTACTATTGTCCTGGACTATTATGCACTATTGTGTTACGCCTTATAAAAACCTTGTTTTTTTTTTAGTACGAAAGCTTATTTTATTGTTTAAACATTTTCCGATCCCTTAACCTGAAATGGTTTTCGTCTCATTTAACGTTGTTTTAATATAGCGTCACAGTAGGTTTTAGAATCTAGAAATTATTCTATTTTGTGTGAATCTGTCGTTGCATACCTAGAACAAGTTTTATTTTCCTTCCATTTTAAATGACAATTTTAAGTAAATTCCTATATTTTCTGTGCCCAATGTGTTGAAAGGATTTTTTTTTAAAGTTAAAATGACGAAGATAACTTTATTCGAGGCACAAGCGTTGTCTCCACTTGTTTAATATTAATAACATTTATAGGTAAATTAGCACATTAGCTTATTGTTCGTTTTTTGAAAAAAAATTAATTATTTCAGAAACATGCTTAGAGGAACCCCTTTATGCATTAACCATCGGACAAATGCTGTGATCTCAACTCCACAATACAGTTAAGAGACCTAAAGTAAATTTGAGGTTCTGTGCAAAGTAAAACATGCTACAACGGAGCTAGAAATTCAAACTGTAAAAAATTCACCTTACAGAAGTCCATAGAAAGGAGAAACTACTTACCAACACTGTTTCTTCATAAAAACTTCTACTGCCCAATTGAAGAAGAAAAAAAAACGCTAAATAATAAGCGTAATCTGATTCGTTATTAGAATTAACTAAATAACTGAAACTGCTACCAAAGCATCACATAAAGAGTCTATTTTAAATTAATTTTCTGCAAATAATTTAACAAAATAAAGAACAATGAAGATTATAGCTGAAACTTAAGGTTTTTTGTTACTTTTTACGACATTTATGCTACACATATGTATTCACTTAGGTACTTTATCTAGAACATGTCAATTTTGAATTTTGACGTTTCAAATCGCGACTTTTTGACGTTTTAACCAGAAAAACTTAAAAACTTATAACTTTTTTTTTTATTTTAACGTAAAGATTCCAATTTTGGTGCATGGTTTTCTTTCTATGATATAAATCCTATTTTCCAATATGGTTGCCGTAACTTTGTTTTTTTTTCTGGAGATATAAAAATTTTCCGAAAGAAAACGCAAAATTTTCCGGAAAAAACTTATCCAAGCCACTTTCAAAAGGAAGGTAGTCACCAAAATCGGTCCATTATTTTTGAAGTTAACAGTGTGACACATAAATAAATATATAAACATATATATATATATATATATATATATATATATATATATATATATATATATATATATATATATATATATATATATATATATATATATATATATATATATATATATATACTGGGTGGTCCATTTCGCTGGAAACGCTCCTTTTGGCCCATTAATATCAGTTTTATAAACATGTCTGTTGAACAAAATTTGATGACACCAAATCACAGCACACCCTGAAGATATTTTCCACTGTACAGGCTGATCACTTTTCTTGTAGCAGACTGAACATGCATTTTTTTAAACGGAACGCCCGGTATATTTTGCATTTTTTAAATTCGTCTCGATAAATGCTACAAACTGATATAGCATATGATGGGTCTAACTTGTCAAATTTTTGCGATATTCAGTTTTTTTGTGTAAAAATGGTGGTGTTTTGAGTGGGCTGTGGATGAGTTATTTAGAACTACCAATAAAGTTTTTTTTAGTGAAAAGTGAAATACCTCGGACGGACTTTCTAGTGGAGTCAACAGAAAGCGCACTTGCCTTAACAGTAGACAGTGTGATCACTTTTTGAAAAAAAAATCCAGAATTTTAAATGGTACTCCCTTTTTTTATTTCACAATTGCATCAACAATTAAATAACATTTTTTTTTTATTGGGAACACATGGCACGGTAAGCTCATAGTTTTCGAGATATTGCGATTTAAACTTGAAAAATACAGATTTGTTAATTATGCTATAACGTATGTATCATACGAGCTTTGAAATAACAATATAACATACAAATTGCAACAAATTCTAACATAATATGTTTACTGAAGTCAAATGAATTTCCCATATACCACTGCTTGCTAATCACTATCGCTAATATTCTTATACAATTATTATTTTACAAAATCACAAGTTACCTATGGTGGAATAACGCTGACATTTCAATCACACGAACTGTCAGAACGCTAAACATTGTTTATAGTGTAATCTCTTGTTGATTTGGCATATCAAAATGCTGTTTACAGAACATGAGTTAAGATATATGTTATATTCCACTGCCAAAAGTGACGGCAGTTGTATTTTGGTAAAAGACTGTACCTACAGAATCGCCCAAATAGGCGACAACCCAAAATAAAAGCGCTACGTCGTCTGAAAATGCGTTTTGATGTGAGCGGTAATGTAAGCTATCGGCCACCACAAAGGAGAAGACATATTCTTAGCGAAAACAATTGCATAAATGTACTGACAGCGGTGATATATGATCCACACACAAGCCAAAGAATTGTTGCAGACTATTTAAATATGAGTAAGTCATCTGTGCAGCGATGCTTGACCCAATATAAATATCGTGATTACAGCCTCCAGAAGGTTCAAACATTAACACCAAGCGTTTATCTACACCGCCTAACTTTTTGTAACTAGACAATACAGAAGTTTAATACAGAACCAGACTTCCTATCGAAAATCCTTTTTACCGACGAGGCTACATCCAATCTCGGATTTGGGTTCCAGGGGTCCTAAATAGTGCTCATTTAAAGAAATCTTTTTAAAATTAAAGTTGCGATCTCCTCATTAGTGAATTTTTCTTAAGAAAATTCACTAAAAACAAACAATTCCAAATTTTTATTTATTAAAAATCGCTAAAAATGAAAATGTGTACTCAATCGTAGAAGTTGCTAGTTTGAACTAATTTTTCAGCTAAAGCCAGTTTTCTGAGAAACTCCCAAGCCACTTCTGCGGAACGTTGTTGGTGCAGGTATTCCAGAAACTGACATCTCTAAGCGATCTGCAATCGAGCCTGTCAGTACTTCTCATATTTGCTTGCAAATTATCAAAATATTGACTGGTGATTTATATCTTACAGAACAGTTCTAATGTGCTAGGATCTAGGAAGATTAGTTAAACTTGCCAACTCTGTTAGACAAGATTGTAGCAGCGTCCTCGAGAGCTGCCGGTTCGTCTGCCCACGTGGGGAATTAACATTTTTGATAGTAGAGGTGTGCCAATATGAGTGTAGTCGTAGATATAATTATGTCCCTATCTAGCATAACATTTACATACAGCCACCTGTTCAAACACTTTATGCCCGGTCCGGCTCGACTACTAGTATCTATTATGTACAAATCATCAGCTCCTGCAGAATTAACTACATATACCTACTTACTGATGACTACTTACAGGACGATGTTCTTTTTTTCTTTCTTTCTTTAACGTCGGTCTATTTCCGCGACTATGGCCAATCACCGACGCCTGGGAGCAGTTTCACCTCTCTATCCTGGAAATTTTGCCGAACCACTACCATTCTGTAAGAAGGGTAGGGATCTTTAACGTGCCCAACATTGCATGGGCACAGGACCGACTACTTTACGCCCTCTACGAAGGGCAGAACGTGCAGACATTCAGCTTTGTCATATACAAAGCGCTTCCTAGCAACTACAAGCCTATTTCTCTCCTTTCAGTCGTCTCTAAAGTGATGGAAAAGTATACAAAAACCGAATTACTAAAATTTCTTGAGAAACACAGTCTAATCCACGACAGGCAGTATGGATTCCGTCAGCGCAGATCAACTGCCGACCTTTTTTCCTTTGTCACCCATTCTTGGAGCAAGTCTATGGAACTACACGGTGAATCCCAGATTGACGCTCTAGACATATCCAAAGCATCCGACCAGGTCTGGCACGCAGCGCTGCTTAATAAACTTTCGGCCTATAGCCTACCACCAAAACTCTGTACCCGGAGAACAAATTTCCTCTCCAACCGGAGCATTTCTGTTGTCGTGGATGGACATTCCTCTAAGCAGTATCCAATTAATGCAGGAGTCCCTCAAGGTTCAGCTTTAGCCTCTACTTTGTTTCTTCTCCACATCAATGACCTCCTCTCTAACACATCCAACCCAGTTCACAGTTACGCGGATGACAGCACCCTCCACTCAAATATACAATATTCTAGGCCTGTCTCTTTAGCCCAATTAGATGAGGATCGCAGACTCATGGAGGGTTCTGTCTCTTTATCCATTAAAAAAAAAATAGCAACTCTACATTTTTTCATCACAACTCGGTGGATCAGATTTTTATGAATGCGTGGATAGCCCATATGTATGGTCTAATATTACAGTTTTTAACACAGGGTGGAAATTTAATACCGGAATATTAAAACTAAATAGTTTACCCTGAAATTCAAATTTCGAAAATAAACTTAATAAAAACGCCCGTTTCTTAAAATAAATGTTTAAAATGTTATCCATTTACTTGCACACAACGAAATAATCTGCTCTGGAATTCTTCCCTAACTCTGTTCAACACGTCGGGCGTTACGTTCCCAATTTCTATTGTTAATTTCATTTTTAAATCATATAAATCAGCAGGTTGCCTTTTATACACTCTGTTTTTAAGGTATCCCCATAAAAAGAAATCAAGACGTGTAAGATCTGGTGATCCAGCGAGCCATTCTACGAAACCTCTTCGTACAATCCATCTTCGTGGAAAAACACCCGTACTTGAAGATCGAATTGGGGCGGTGCACAGTCTTGTTGAAACCATATCCTTTCATGGGGAATATTATGTTCTATTACATTTGGTAACAATTATGCTAACATTGGGACAACCTGTTATCTTAGCATTTCTAAATATCTTGGACCGTTTATATTTTCTATAAAAACAGGTCCAACTACGTGATCACCAATGATACCCAAAGGTAACTTGACGGGTAGAAGTTGTTGGTTCTTCTTGAAAAGCCAATAAAATATTGAGTTTTATATCTTCTTCAACAAACTTGGGCGTCCTAGGCAGTGGTTTAACGTGTCCATAATCACGAAACTGTGAATGTATCTTGGACACAGTTCCCTGGGTTAGTGGAGGCAAATCTGGATGTTGTTCATTAAATAGGTTAACAACTTGTGCCTGTGTTCTACACATATCACCATACCCAATCATCATTAGTATTTCTGTTCGCAGAGTTTCAGTTAAGTATCGCATTATTAGGCCAAACATTAATTGAAATTATCGGAACAGAATTACGACTAATTTATTAGGAGACCGTGTATTCAACACAATACACCACAAAATAAAGCAAAACTGTTAAATTTTACCTTTTACACTGCAAAAATTAGTAGTTAATAAGAAACGATTAATGATGCCAAGTACGTTTTAGATAAAAGACAAGGTAAGAAATTCAAGATAAGAGTCAGTGAAGAATTTCAGACCAGATTATTTCGTTGTGTGCAAGTGAATGGAAATATTTTGAACACTTATTATAAGAAAGGGACGTTTTTACTGAGTTTATTTTCGAAACTTGAATTTCAGGGTAAACTATTTAGTTTTAATATTACGGTACTAAATTTCCACTCTGTATTGAAAACTGTAATATTAGACCACACATATGGGGTATCTCCGCATTCAGAAAAATATGATCTATCGAATTGTGATGAAAAAAATGTAGAGTTGTTATTTAAAAAAAAATTGATAAAGTCGTGGGGGTAAAATGGTGGGAGTTTAATTTTTTTAACTATGATTATAAGATAATGTTCGACAAATTAAACGTCACGTGTCTCAGCCATTTCCAGATAAACTATTTTTTGCTGAATAATGAATTTTATTCCATTGTGTTTCATATATACATATATATATATATATATATATATATATATATATATATATATATATATATATATATATATATATATATATATATATATATATATATATATATATAACTTGAAACTGACACCGGATATGTGTTCTAGGGGGCCTAGTTTGCACTGATTTGATTTTTTCGAAATTCAAAAGTCGGGATCTCATCATTATTGAATTTTTTCTAGGAAAATTTACTAAAAAGAGTCCTGACGCAGGAAGTGCGTTGAGATAGCGAATTTTTATAAAATGTTTTTCATTTAAAAATTGCTATTTAAACAGTTAAAGGTTAGGTTAGCCTGGATGCAGCAAGCGCGCCATGATAACGAATTTTTATAGACAGTATCTATAATATCTATAATTTTTGCAATAAATGTTAAAACCATAGCATTTTTTGATAGATAATAAAGAGATTACAAATGAAGTATGACAAGCCCATACTTCCTATTTCAAAATTTGGGGGTTGCAAATGTCACTCCAATGGGGTTGAATGTAGTGGTGAAGGTTTCACGTTGCAGGACGCCATTGTTTATACCACAGTTGACGCGTTTCAAAATTTTTTAAAAATATGCACAGTAATTGAAATACTGTATGAGCTTTCCTATATACTAGTTCGGTTAATGAAAAATTAAGTCATTAAATATGAATTTTTTTGATGAAAATTCATCTTCAATTGCTGCGTCCGCCCTGACCTTTAGAGACATGACTTAAATTCGGCCAACATATGGTTTTGGTATCCAAAAACATTTTGTTATCTCCATCGATACTATAATACGAATAGTATTTTTAGTGAATTTTCGTAGAAAAAATTCACTAATGAGGAGATCCCGACTTTTGAATTTTGGAAAAATGTTTGCAAATGAGCGCGAATTAGGACCCCGAGAACCCATATCCGGGGTCAGTTTCAATTTTTATATGTTTATATATATATATATATATATATATATATATATATATATATATATATATATATATATATATATAAATTAGTGTCATTTTTGGTCTTAAATAAAATGGATTATTTTCGCAAAAATATACCCATATCCGGGGTCAGATACAATTTTTATATGTTTATATATATATAATATATATATATATATATATATATATATATATATATATATATATATATATATATATATATATATATATATATATATATATATATATATATATATATATATATATATACATTAGTGTCATTTTTGGTCTTAAATAAAATGGATTATTTTGACAAAAATATGGATATGTTAGGATGAATTGTAAATGAAAAAGTAAAATAAAGATATGAAGATTTGTTGTAATTGAAGGCAACGAATAAGGCATCAGATGGAAAAATTGGAAGCAAAAATTAATTTTATTTGGTATGACAAGCAATTTTGGATATAATATTATATATTAAATTACGTTAGTGTACAGCACAAGTCTTTGACTTATTGTATTAGCGTACTGTATAACTTAAACAAATAAACAATCAAATAAATAAATCAAAATATGTATCACACCGATAATTAAAAAAATAATGGGCCGATTTTGATAACATTTGGCATGTACCTTCCTTTTGTAAATGGATTGGATAGGTTCGTTAGTCAGGAAAATCGGAGGAGGTTTTCCGGAAAAATTTTGAGTTTTCATTCGAAAAAAAATTATATCTCCGGAATTAACAAAGTAAGGACAACTAAATTACACGGATTTATATCATTATAGGTAAGCTACCTACCAAAATTTAGCTCTGTAGGTTAAAGGACAAAAAAGTTACAGGCATTAAAAATATATAAATTTGGGTTTTCCTCAAAACGTCAAAGTCGCGATTTAAAATGTCAAAATTGGTTATATTTAGGCAACGAACCTGAAACTAATATGAGCTATGGAAAGAAAATCTCCCAAGAAGAATGTTTTACAAAGCCTGAACTCTTAGTTTCAATATTCATTGTCCTTCATTTTACTAAAATATTCCCAGAAAATTCATTTCAAATAGACCCTTTCTCTGATGCTTTGGCAGTAGTGTTGGCTATAGAGTTTATCGTTTAATGGTATATCATTTTTGTCTAATTTTCGTAAAAAATCATTAAAGTTTATTATATCCGTTATTATGCAAGTTACGAAAAAAATTGTATACATTAACTATAGGGTGTCTTGAGCTACATCTCAAAAAAATATTTCCAAAATTAGAGGCTGGCCCATAAGTCATTGACGATTAAAATTTTCTTTTTTTTAATCGAACACGCCCTATGTTATTGCATTTTTGCATTTTTCATCGAAATATAATACATCTTTGTAAGAAAAGTAATTCGGGACGCAGAAAGTGCGTTATGGTAACGAATTTTTCATTAAATGCTTCAAATTTGAATAGCTCAATTTGCTATTAACCTATAAGGTTAACCAGGAAACCAGTTTTTTCGGGAACAATTTAAGTTTACTTTCGGAAAATTTTGTACATTTTCAAACAATAAAGTTATTTTGATGAAACATGACACATTGTTTCTACTATATAGGTTATACTGGTAACCAAATTTGATGCCTGCTTTCTTAAAAAAACATATTTGCTATTAAAAACTTTTTTTTAAATCAAACACGCCTTATGTTATTGAATTTTTGTATTTTCCATCGAAATATAATGCATGTTTGTAAGAAAAAAAATTCTGGACGCAGAAAGTGCGTTATGGTAGCGAATTTTGATCAAATGCTTCATACTTGAATAGCTTAATTTGCTATTAACCTATAAGGTTCACCAAGAAACTAGTTTTTTCGGGAACACTTTAAGTTTACTTTTGGAATTTTTTTACATTTTCAAACAATAAAGTTATTTTGATGAAACATGGCACATTGTTTTTACTATATAGATTATACTGGTAACCAAATTTGATGCCTGCTTTCTTAAAAAAACACACATATTTTCTATTAAAAACATTTTAATGAAAATTCACTACAATAACGCACTTGCTGCGTCCAGAAGTTTTAAATAATGTTTCTCCCTGTGTGTAATAATATACATATAAATGTATTGGAAAAGTTTCCGTAACGACCTTCCAATGTGTGTGTGTGCGTATGTATATGTATTTATATTTAGTTATAATATACATATAAGTTGTATGGCAAGCCTTCTGCCTTATATGGAAATTCAAGCCGCCTCCAGATATTCCTGCAGCTATGTCTTATTCCGCCCCCAGATATCAAACATTGCAAAAACATCCACATTCAACTCCGTATCAATTATTATTACATTATGTACTTATATGATCTTTCCTTTCTATATCGAGATTAATTGATTTTTTCAGCAAATAAAAAAAAATAGATAAAAACTAAAGCAAATGAGCCTGTAAAAGCGCTCATAGAATCCATATCCAGAGTCGCAGTTTCATTTTTTTATATATTTATATACAGGTGTCTCTAAAAGATGTTACATAATTCTACCACATATTCCTCAGATCAAAGTAAGCCTATTTAAGTAAAGTTATCTAAGTATTATCTTAATAAGTTGCTTATTTGAGACACTATGCGATGTTTTATTTGCACATAATATTATATCTAACTACAAACTGACAGATCTAATAATAATAATATAATAATATATTTATTAGCACCATCAATACACAAAAAATGTGTAGAACACGTCAACATTAAAAAGAAACCATAAAAACACAGGAATTACAATTCAAAAAAACTATAAAATTACGATGTTGATTACCAACAGCTACAAATTGTCAGCTAAAAAATCCTCAATATTATAATAGGCATTTGCCGCCAGTGTCTTTCTCATCTTTGCAGGTGGAAGCTCCTTTATCTGCACCGTCAGTTTGTTGTACACCTTTAGGGACTGCACCACAGCACTATTGTAAACAATACTTTTTGTAGTTTGTGGCACAATTAACTGATCCTTTAAACGTGCTCTAGTGTTGTATTGATGCTGTTGTTCACAATCTGATAACAAACTCCGGTTTTCCCTAACAAAACACGCACACTCCAATATATACAAACTTAGCAAGGTAAGTATTCTGTTGTCGAGGAATGTTTTCCTACACGAATCCCTATATTTCAGATTACATATGCTGCGGATACATGCCTTTTGAGGCCTAAAGATTCTACCGGCTTTTATGGAATTCTCCCAGAACATTAGTCCAGAATCTGACAGAACACGTAGAGCATAACTAAAAGCTGACAGTTTACCTGCCAGATAGCCAATATGAGCCCTCCAGATCAACTGAGAATCAAGCTTCAATCCCAAAAACTTAACATCATCCTGCGTGCTCAGCGATTCTGAGTTGAATTTCAGCGATAACTGGTTACCCCTAAAATAGTTAAATGAGATTAAATTTGTTTTGGTTACATTCAATTGTAAGTCCATTCCATTGTACCACTGTTTCAGAATTCTCAGTGATTGTGATGCCTCATAAATTAGATCACTATCTGAAGGAGCTCGCAAAACCAATGATGTATCGTCAGCAAACAGGGTTGTCTTATGGGGCAATACTTCAGACAGTTCGTTAATATAAAGTAAGAACAAGACTGGCCCAAGGATTGAGCCCTGGGGCACACTTCGTTCTATAATCTTCCACTCAGCTGCCAGAAATACCCCTGTCCTATAATCATTAAAAGCCACACATTGTTCCCTGTCTAATAGGTATGACTTCATTAAATTCAGCGAGACTCCCTTGAAACCTAGCAATTCCAACTTAACTAACAGTGTGTTGTCGGACACGCTATCAAAAGCTTTAGATAAATCCAGCATCATACACATTGTGCTTTCACGCTTATTTAGTCCCTCTGTAATTTCCTTGATAACTTGAAATATTGCCCTGTTAGTTGACCTTTTCTTAATATAGCCATTTTGATTCTCACTATTTTGTGTTTCTCTAAAAAAGCCACTATTGGCTTACATATAATTTTTTCTATTATTTTTGCTATATTCGAAATTAGTGAGATAGGTCTATAATTGGTAAGTAGAGATATGTCCCAACTCTTATGTATCAGAATCACTAGTGAGTTTTTCCCTGAGCCAGGCATAAGTTAATGATATGTGCTAATGGCTTGACTAAAACATCAGCACACGCTTTCAGCAGCCTTACTTGAATCTCGTCAAAACCTACTAAATTGGTGTTTCTAAGTTCAAAAATTGTATTGTACACTTCACTTTCATAATAACCTAAGTATGTAAGATGCTACACGTTTTACAACCTTTCCCATACTATAAGGTTCATAAATACATCTTGCAATATGCATTCAGTCGAGGAACGTTGCCAACATAAGCTGTCATAAACATCAACGTGAATTACCAGGATCGTGGTCAATGATCGCACCGTTTTGTTAGTCAGTGAGAGTTACTGCTTTGCAACTTGCTCAGATCCATACCCATAGAACCACACACATTCTCTGATACGGTTTCTGCTTTCGTAGGAATAATTAACACCTGGTAGTTAAAATTTATTCGTCAGATAAGAAAACCTTTATTAAGTCATGCAACGACTTGAAACGATCTCTTCTTAACAAGCTTTTAGATAAAGAGTAATCTGTCGATAGCATCTAGATAAGCAACAAGAAGGCACCACGCCATTATGAGCCATCCTGTTCTTTGGTGCCGTTTTTCTTAAGAACACTTGGAGAACCCAAATCACCACAATACATTTTAAAAGACCTGACGCTAACTTGGTTAGTGAAACGATCGTCAGGTCAGGTTAGGTCAGGTCTTATAACCTGTTAGAATTTTTCATCCTCTGATGACGCTAATTTGGTTAGTGAAACTATCGTCTGGTCTTTTAAAATGTGTGATTTGTGTTCTAAAAGTGCTCATCACAGGTTCAAATCTTCACTTAGTATCGTTTTTCTTCTTCTAATGCATGACTTCTACAACATGAAATAGAGAACATTCGCGTTGTAACATCCACCACACACTGCAACCACCATTTAGCAAGGAAATTTAAAGAGCTCCCCAACGTCCTCTCTTACAATAGAGGCATATTCCCTAGTAACTTGTTACAATAGAGGCATATTCCCTAGTAACTGGAAAACTGCTCGAGTATCACCTCTCCCCAAGAAAGGATCCAAAGCGCTTCCTAGCAACTACATGCCTATCTCTCCTTTCAGTCGTCTCTAAAGTGATGGAAAAGTATATAAACACCGAATTACTCAAGTTTCTTGAAAAACACAGTCTAATCCATGACAGGCAGTATGGATTCCGTCAGCGCATATCAACTGTCGACCTCCTTTCCTTTGTCACCCATTCTTGGAGAAAATCTATGGAACTACACGGTGAATCCCAGATTGTCGCTGTAGACATATCCAAAGCATTCGACCAGGAGCATTTCCGTTGTCGTAGATGGCCATTCCTCTAAACTTTATCCAATTAATGGAGGCGTCACTCAAGATTCAGCTTTAGCCCCTACTTTGTTTCCTTTCCACATCAATGACCTTCTCTCTAGCACATCCAACCCAGTTCAGAGATACGCGGATGACGGCACTTTCCACTCAAATATACAATATTCTAAGCCTGTCTCTTTAGCCCAATTAGATAAGGATCGCAGACTCATGGAGGGTTCTGTCTCTGAGGATCTCCAAAAAATATTAGACTGCGGAAGTAGAAATCTTGTACAATTCAACTCCACCAAATCTCAGTGTTGCTTTCTATCTCATAAGAGATACACCAGCTCTAGACCCATCACAATGAACAACCAAGTTATTCAAAGTAATGAGTTATTTTCACTTGTTGGCATTTCTGTGGATCAAAATCTCAATTGGCACCAACATGTCACATCAATTGCAGAAGCGGCTGCTAAGAAATTAGGTTTACTCTTCTGGGCTCGCAAATACTTTTCACCAGCTAATCTCTATACCTTATATACTTTACAAATAAGGCCAAACCTCGAATACTGCTCCCACGTCTGGGGTGCCGCTGCCGCTTCTACACTTGCTATCCTGGACTCAATTCAGTTGGTCACCTCTCTCTCTCTCTCTTTTATAAATATCTGCACGGGCACTGCTCAGAGGAGCTTTCTTCCATGGTTCATCCACATGCTGTCCCCAACAGACCTACCAGGGGAACAGAGCAAATGCACCCTTTTACTGTCCAGTACTGACCTAGAACATCTTGTTATAACCGCTCTTTTGTCCGGAGGACTTCCAAGTTGTGGAATTCCTTACCGGCACATGTTTTTTCTTCTCCTCCGAACCTCCAAACCTTCAATTCCAGAATTAACAAGTTGCCTCTTTCCTCCTTGCCGACACTCACGGTACGATAGTATTTAGGCTCTAAGCCCTCGTGGTGTGTTGTTGAAATAAAATAAAAAACATATTCCTAAGACCAAAGTAAGTCGATTTAAGTAAAGTTATTTATTACAAAGTTGCTTACTTTAGACGCTATACGGCTCTGAGGTTACCATTTTATTATCGTTTTTTTTGTTACAAATTTAGCGCGGTTTATACGATTTTCCTAAAAGTCAGTACGCTGATAAAGTTTTATGAAAAAAAAATCTGGACGCAGTAAGTGCGTTATGGTAGTGAATGTTCATAGAAAAGATCTGGCATCAAATATTTTACTATATTTTTTTTCCTTATAAAAGAGAAATGTAAATTTTAGTGTATAGTTTACTTTTTATATCGTAAACTTACATACCAAATTTGATTATCATAGCTTTTTTATTTTTTTCGAAAATTTTTTTTCGAAAGGTAATTAAAAAATTTCCCGGAAAACCTGGTCTGATTTTCCTGGATAACGAACTTATCCAAACCACTTATAAAAGGACGCTATATGCCAACTTTGGTAAAAATGGGCCCATTATTTTTTGAGTTATCGGTGTGATACATACATACATACATATATATATATATATATATATATATATATATATATATATATATATATATATATATATATATATATATATATATATATATATATATATATATATATATATATATATATATATATAGATATTAAAACTGAAACTGAGCCCGGGTTCTAGGGATCCTAGTTCGCGCTCATTTGCAAAAATTTTTTCAAAATTGAAAAGTCGGGATCTCTCCCTTAGTAAATTTTTCTACGAAAATTCACTAAAGAGACATTAACAAATCATGAATAATATTAATCCATGGGCGTAGAACTTTGATCCTTTTAGCAATTGCAGATTCCAAACTTCTAGGCCAATGAAAGAAAATAGTTTTAAGTATAAAATTTAGATTAAGGAATGAACGTCGGTGGTTCAGGGGTGAGAACGTGTGCCCTGAACCGAAGGGTACTGAGTACGATCCCAGGGTACTCCTTCCACTTTTTTAGTACAAACTGTAACACTAACATCAACCGAGGTTCTGGCATTGTATTTGAGCAATTTGAATGCACGTTCCGCCCTTCGAAGAGGACGTAAAGCCGTCGGTCTCGTATCCATGCAATGTTGGGCACGTTAAAGATCCCTACCCTCCTTACAGAAAGGCAGCGGTTCGGCAAAATTTCCAGGATAGTGAGGTGAAACTGCTCTCTGGCGTCGGTGATTGGCCATAGTCGCGGAAATAGGCCGACGTTAAACAAACAAAACACACACACACATAGATTAAGGAATTTATTTCATACAAAATAGCTACCATTAATATTCTTTGATTAGGGTCGTGTTTTTTTGTATATACTTTAAAAAACTTCACTAACGAGAAGATCCCTACTTTTGAATTTTGAATTTTTTTTTTAAATGAGCCGTAATTAGCCTCTCTAGAAGACATATCCGGGGTCAGTTTCAATTTTTATATGTTAATATATATATATATATATATATATATATATATATATATATATATATATATATATATATATATATATATATATATATATATATATATATATATGTATCACACCGGAAACTTAAAAAAATAAAGGGCCGATATTGATTAAATTCGTTGAATACCTTTCTTTTGTAAGTGACTTGGATAAGTTAGTTATCAAGGAAAATTTCGAAAAAAATTATATCTTCGGAAATAACAAAGTAAGGGCAACCAAATTTGGTACGCGAGTTAATATCATTATAAGTAAATTGGCCACTAAAATTAGCTCTGTAAGTTAAAACAGAAAAGAGTTATAGGCATTTAAAAAAAAGGGTTTTCCTCAAAACGTCAAAGTAGCGATTTAAAACGTCAAAATTGGCAACATTTAGGCAAGGAACTTGAATCTAATACTGGCTATGGAAATAAAATGTCTCAAGAAGAATGTTTTACAAACCCTGAAGTCTTAGCTTCAACCGTCATTGCCCTTCATTTTACTAAACTATTTCCAGAAAATTCATTTCAAATAGACCCTTTCTCTGATGCTTGGGCAGTAGTCTTAGCTAGAGAGTTTATTGTTTAATGGTATATCATTTTTGTCGAATATTCGTAAAAAATCAATAAAGTTCAATATATCCGTTATTATAGAAGATACTTCAAACATCTGACATTTTCTCATAAAATTCAAGTCTGGGTGGATTACAAAGTGGTTAAATATTGATTTTCTTTGTAATCAAGTCATCAACTTCACATTTATTTTATGACATAGTCTTTCCGATGAGAGAAAATTATCACAGCGATGTTGAACTTATAGTTGAATTTGCAGCACTATTTTAAATAACTAGTGTGTTGGACTTAAATGTGTTATATATTTTTTATTTGACAAAATAAAATGGAACTCTCCCTTTCTTCACTCAATAAATCGGCAAGCGAATAATTATACGAGAGCGGGTCAATAAGTCCGTGACTTTTTGAATTTCCCCCCTCTTCACAGGAAGGGCAACACTGCTACCGTCAACAAAAATCTGTCAGTTGACTCCTGTCAAATGTTGAACAAGCTGCGTCATTTAGTTTGTGTTAGATAGTCATTGAAAGCAGACAACCTCTTAAGTTATAACGAAAATGGAAAAAAGTGAATTTAGTGAGCTCATCAAACATTATTTTTTGCGGAAAAAACCATCACTCAAACCAAGGATAAGCTTGATAAATACTATGGAGGCTCTGCACCATCAATTTCCATGGTAAAAAAGTGGTTTACTGAATTTCGTTGCGGTCATAAAAGTACAAATGACGCCAAACGTTCTGGACGCCCAGTTGAGGTCGCTGCACCCGAAACAATTGAAAAAATTCACGATATGTTGTTGGCCGATCGGTTTAAACGTGCAAGAGATTTTTGAAGCCATAGGCATATCACATGGCTCAGTGGTTTCGATTTTGCATGATCACTTGGGTATGAGAAATCTATCCGAACGATGGGTGCCGCGTTTGCTCACAATCGACCACAAACACAAACGTGTGACAACTTCGAAGGAGTATTTGGCGTTGTTCAACCGCAATAGGGACAAGTTTTTGCGCCGTTTCGTAACCGTGGACGAAACAAGGATTCACCACAACATACCAGAGACCAAGCAGCAGTCAAAACAGTGGGTTTCTCTGTGCGAATCGGCGCCAAAGAAGGCCAAGGTAGGTTTGTCAGCCAATAAAGTCATGGCGACCGTTTTTTGGGATGCACGTGGTATAATCCACATTGATTACCTTCAAAAGAGAAGAACAATCAATGGCGAATACTATACCAACTTTTTGGACCGATTCAATGACGAAAAACGACCGCATTTGGCGAAGAAAAAAGTTCTTTTCCACCAAGACAATGCACGGGGCACACATGTGTAGTCTCCATCGTGAAATTGCATAAATTGGGCTACGAATCCTTATCTTCCCCATTCTCCGGATTTAGCCCCGAGTGACTATTTCTTGTTTCCAAACTTAAAGAAATGGCTCAGCGGAAAGAGATTTGACTCCAATGATTAAATTATCTCATAAACAAAGACCTATTTTGAGGACCTCGACAAATCTTATTTTTTGGAAGGGATAAAAAAATTGGGGAAACGTTGGACGATGTGTATATAACTAAAAGGAGACTATGTTGAGAAATAAAATATTTTTTGTCAAAAAACCTGTGTTTCATTCAAAATGCCACAAAATTATTGACCCGCTCTCGTATATAAGTATGTAGTAGTAAAAGTCCGGACGCAACAAGTGCATTATGGTAGCGCACTTCCATAAAAAAAAGTTCAAATTTTAATAACCTACTATTAGCCTAAAAATTTCAATTTGGGTATGCCACAATATGTTTATAAAGGCAAAGAGTGATTGCCAGATTTTCTAAAATCACGTTTATTATTCTCAAAAATCCGATTCTTGAAGTTTTTGGTAATTTACGTGTTTTGAAACATTTGTACAAAAATTCGCCACCCTAATGCATTTGCTGCGTCCATACTTTTTCAAATGTTTCCTGTTTTGGGTATTCTACAATAAAGTAATGCCATCTATTGTGGTGCTTGTTTTCTACTTTAAAACTTTTCAACCAACCCCCGTAGAATGCAATTTGTTGTTGTAGCAAACAGTTTGCTGTAATTTATGTAAGTGTTTCTAAATAACTGGCTAGAAATAAAAGTCTTGGTATAGCAAATAAGCGTATAAGCGAATAAGCGAAGGAATGAGCGTGTGCCCACGTGAGCGTGTTGTCAAATATGGTAGATATGTTCTGCAAGGTGGTATAAAATATAGCGATTCTGGTACCGGTTGTGGCGACTCGCGCGCCCACTGTTTATACCTCTATATGTACGTGATAATTGTCTCTTTTTATGTACAACTGGCTCATAAAACATAGTGAAACCCCAGTGTTCTGCTCTCCGAGATCTCTCGCCTGTCAGATATTCCGTAGTGGTACTGATGAGTGGGCAGCCGGCCACCTAATTATCCACATCCAGTGTCTGCAGCTTACTGTAATAAAATTCTTATTTATTTGTAGCTGCCATTTGATTTCTGTTAATAACCAAATTGGGTTTCTTATTTAATTTTGTAAAATAAAAAAAAAAACACTTGTGATATACGAAAGTGTAAAAAGTGTGGCAAAGCAGCGAATTTTTGCCACTATCCAACTAGTAAAGAAAAAGTCTGGATGCAGTAAGGGCATTATGGTAGCGATTTGCGTAAAAGATTTCGAATCACGAAAAATGTTTTTCATTAATAAACCTTTTTTTTTAACTTAGAGATCTGGATTTTGGTATATTTTATAAGTTTAACGATATAATGTAGTATTAGCAACCTCGGTGGTCCAAGGATACGAACGTGGGTGCAACCATGGGTTCCGGATTCGATTCCCGGTAGAAGCGTCAAATTATTTTTCAGTAGTTGCTGTAAATTAACATCAATCGAGGTTGTGACATTTTATTTGAGCAATTTAAGGAACTGCCCATTCCGCACGTCGGGTGGGGAGTTAAGCCGTCGATCCCGTGTGCCACGCGATGTTGGGCATGTTAAATATCCTTGCCCTCCTTACAGAAAGTAATGATTGGGTAAGATTTTAAAAATAGTGAGGTGAAACTGCCTGGCGTCGGTGATTGGCCATAGTCGCGGAAACGGATAGACGTAAAAAAATGAAAATAAAGGTCTGCGTGTTACATTTATTTGCCATAGTTTTATTATTTTCAGAGATACTAGAATTTTCCAAAAGAAATGCAATATTTTTACAGAAAAACGGAACCGATTTTGCTGGCTAAATTTCATATAAATCGGCACCTTATTATTTGAGTCGCTATTGGTATGATATGATATATATATATATATATATATATATATATATATATATATATATATATATATATATATATATATATATATATATATATATATATATATATATATATATATATATATATATATATATATATATATATATATATATATATATATATATATATATATATATATATATATATATATATATATTATATATATATATATATATATAAATATATCAAATTATTTTTCAGTAGTTGCTGTAAATTAACATCAATCGAGGTTGTGACATTTTATTTGAGCAATTTAAGGAACTGCCCATTCCGCACGTCGGGTGGGGAGTTAAGCCGTCGATCCCGTGTGCCACGCGATGTTGGGCATGTTAAATATCCTTGCCCTCCTTACAGAAAGTAATGATTGGGTAAGATTTTAAAAATAGTGAGGTGAAACTGCCTGGCGTCGGTGATTGGCCATAGTCGCGGAAACGGATAGACGTAAAAAAATGAAAATAAAGGTCTGCGTGTTACATTTATTTGCCATAGTTTTATTATTTTCAGAGATACTAGAATTTTCCAAAAGAAATGCAATATTTTTACAGAAAAACGGAACCGATTTTGCTGGCTAAATTTCATATAAATCGGCACCTTATTATTTGAGTCGCTATTGGTATGATATGATATATATATATATATATATATATATATATATATATATATATATATATATATATATATATATATATATATATATATATATATATATATATATATATATATATATATATATATATATATATATATATATATATATATATATATATATATATATATATACAGGGTGGCGCACTGAAGACGAAACAGACCGATTTTCGTGCAGAGATTTTTTTTTTAAGAAACGCTGGAACACGTCGATTTTAATATTGAGGGGTACATGTTTTGACATAAAACTCAACTTTGTGACATCAATCCCTTAAGGGTGGTGATAACAACCCTTATATTTTAAACAGGGAACATGGGTCGAGTGTTACATCATTTGAAAGCTCTTTCTTTTCTGAATTCAGCACACACATTTTTTTTGAAGTTTTATCAACTCGTTTAAAAATTATACACAGTTGAAGTTGCAAGAACGTATTTCATTCATTGTGATAAGAAATGCACTAATTAGTCAATTTTTCTTAAAAAAAAACAAACTAAAAAACAAAACCAAACGTTCAAAAATGTTTATTCAGTTAAGTAAGTGTTCAAATTGTTGACCACCAGCTCCCATACAAAAGTACAAATTCTGTTCAAAACGAGCTCCGACATTCTGGAGCATTTGTGGAGTTATTAGACGGCATTCTTCAACAATTCGTCGTCGTAATTCTTTCAGAGACTTCGGTTTTGTTGCGAAAATTCTACTCTTTAAATGGCCCCATAGAAAGAAGTCTAAAGGAGTTAAGTCCGGTGATCTAGGGGGCCACTCAATAGCACCTCTACGCCCAATCCATTGCTCTGGAAACTCTCTGTTCAAAAACTCCCTAACACGTTGTGAAAAAAGCGGAGAAGCTCCATCTTGTTGAAACAACAATTGATTTTCTCGATACCGATCATAATTTTCAACAATGTCAATTAGCAGAGGGTAAACAATATCTTCTAGTAACTTCAAATACGTTTCGACACTCAAATTGCCGTCAAGAAAAATTGGTCCGATTAAATTGTCTCCAAAAATGCCAGTCCAGACATTCAATTCCTGTGGAGTTTAAGTGTGGACTTCGTGAAAATGTCTTGGATTATTATCTACCTAATAACGACAATTTCGACGATTGACTGTACAGTTTAATAAAAACGTACACTCGTCTGAAAAACGTATATTGAACAGAAAGTTCCCGTTATCAGCTATTCGTGCAGTCATAACTTCACAAAACTCCAGCCGCCGATCAAAATCATCTTCATTCAGTTGTTGTACAAGATGAATTTTATAAGGGTGAAATTTATGATGCTTCAATATTCGCTGAATAGTTCTTCTTTTGATGTTTGAAACAGTGGCCAATTTTCTCGTGCTCAAAGTTGGGTCTGCCGCAATTTGTCCTAAAACTTCAATCTCAGTAGTCTTATATCTAACCGGAAATTCACGTTCAGGATCCTGTTTTTGTTGGCTACTGAACCACTTTGTCAAAACTTTGCAACTAACTCCAAAATGTATTTTCTGTTAACATGTCTGTTCAGATGTCGTTCATTAAACAAATTTGGCACAGTCATCGTTTTTTAAAAAAAGAGTAATTATTTCAACTCTTTCTTCTACAGAATACACCATTGTGAAATTAATTTTCAGTAGTACTATCAAGTATCAAACCAAACGATAAACTGAAATAGTAAACCGCATTTCTCTCATTCCGATAAGAAATGTTCTGATAGTCAATTTTTTGTTTACAAACCAACAAAACATTGACTATCAGCACATTTCTTATCGGCATGAGTGAAATGCGTTTTTTAATCTTCAACTGTAAATAATTTTTAAACGAGTTGACAAAACTTTAAAAAAAAGTGTGCTGAATTCAGAAGAGAAAGATCTTTCAAATGATGTAACACTTGATCCATGTTCCCTATTTAAAATATAAGGGTTGTTATCACCACTCTTAAGGGGTTGATGTGACAAAGTTGAGTTTTATGTCAAAACATGTCCCCCTCAATATTAAAATCGACGTGTTTCAGCGTTTCTTAATGTTGTCTTAACGTGCAAATCGGTCTGTTTCGTTTTCAATGCGCCACCATATATATATATATATATATATATATATATATATATATATATATATATATATATATATATATATATATATATATATATATATATACAGTGTGATGATAAAGTTTGGAACATAATTCAATAATGCGTTATTTATGTTTTTCAAGAAAAACAGATTAATCCTATTTTTTCAGTTGCCAACTTATGACGTAAAATTACATTTATGACATCCCCTATTTCTGAATGATGACGTCATCATCCGTTTTTTTAAATGACAACCATATTTTTTTGCATTTTCCAAAGATCCACTTACTACTTAAATGATGATGAAAAAAAATTGGTATTTGACAACAATTTTTTTGAAAAATTGCATTATTTACTGAAAAAAATGGAAACGTAAGTGTAATGGAAAAAAATTATTGAACCAAGGAAAACAATCAAGATTTGGCGCAAATGTTTAAATTGTTCTCCACCTGCCATTTGGCGTTGATCAATACGATTGTAAACACTTTGTACACTGCGCTCAAAAATCTTAGGACTAATTTGCTCCACTTCAGCGCGATTTCTTTGCTGTATATCCTCCAAATTATTTGATTTCAAATAACTATACAGAAAAAAATCCTAGGGAGTCACGTCTGGGGAACGCGGTGGCCACTCAATTGCTCCTTGACACCCTATGCATCCTTCAGGAAATGTGATATTGACGGATACCAAAGTGAGGGGGCGCCCCATTTTGCTGAAACCAAATATCTTGATGAGGTACATCTGCTTCGTCATTATTTGGAAAAATTACTCCCCTGGCTAATTCCGAGACGGGCATTGAATTATATCACTCGCTAGCCCATTATCACGTCAGTCCTGTCGAAACATAGGGTATGTCAAGCAGGAGACACAGACCGGTTTTGCCCTCCTTATGTTATGTTAATATGCCATATCTGCGATCGATCAAGTTCGCCTCAAGGCAGGCATTTAGACAATATGCAATTGAGAAATTGGGAATAGCGCGAAGCGCCATCTGTGTTGTTGTGACGGATCCTGGCTTTCACAGCACCTTCCACGTATATATATATATATATATATATATATATATATATATATATATATATATATATATATATATATATATATATATGTTTTGAAAGATTTACGCTGTCCTTAATGTGAGACATACTTGGTTCTCGGGTTGAACCGCGTCCAGAATTTATTAAAACTCGACGTTACAGCTCCTGTTTTGGAGCCATTTTCAAGAGGTAAAGGAAATATGTAAGGACATGAACTCTAAGGCCTAAATCTGCCGACTCCTTAGAGTGGTGGACAAAGGTGGGTTGGATTCTTGTAGTTCGATTACGGGGCCTCAATCTGCCTACTCCCCAAATCTCGCCGGATACCGTCTCTAAGGTCTCAAAGTGTTCAACCCTAGGCCTAAGAGAGATCTGGCAGTTCGTTGCAAGTCTTGTATTGCATGTACCGTTTCGTCTACCTGCTTCGTTATCAGTGTTATGACTCGGGTCACGGTCAATTAAGTCAGGGGCTTTCGTCACGGTACTTAAAGGATTAAGAGGATTGCAGGTATTAGTTGAGTTAGGTAATGGGACAATAAAATTATTTATTGGGTTTATTGTCTTTTTATGTGTACTGAGGATATAATGGGTTTCCAAGTAATCGGAAGACGAAGATCATCATCTCTCTTATTTAAACAATCGGGGCGTTTTTCGATCTCGATTGCTTCGCAGATAATTTCGGTTTTGGAGTTGTAAACCGGGGCTATTGTTTTGGCATTGTCAAAGTATATTTTGTGTCCTGTATGACTATGATGCATGGCCAGCGCCGGTGAGGGTTCGGATTTTCTCACTGCGAAAGTGTATTCATATATTCTATTGTGGAAGCGTCTATTTGTTTGTCCTACATAAGTTCGGGAACAGCCGGAACAAGAAATTTCGTAAACTCAGTGGGATTCGTTTGAAATCGTCTCCTTGGGAGTTTTAATCAGATTTGACAAATTTTGCTCTGTTGTGAATAATAATATCAATACCAGAATTTACTAAAGCTCGATGTTTCGGCTCCTGTTTTAGAGCCATTTTTAAGAGGTAAAAGAAATATGTAAGGACATGAACTCTAAGGCCTCAATCTGCCTACTCCTTAGAGCGGTGGACAAAGGTGAGTTGGATTCTTGTGGCTTGATTACGGGGCCTCAATCTGCCTACTCCCCAAATCTCGCTGGAGATCGTCAGTGAGGTCTCAGTGTGTTCAACCCTAGGCCTAAGAGAAATCTGGAAGTTCGTTGCAAGTCTTGTATTGCATGTACCGTTTCGTCTACCTGCTTCGTATTCAGTGTTATGACTCGGGTCACAGTCAATTAAGTCAGGGGTAATGGGGCAATAAAATGGTCTATTGAATTTATTGTCTTTTTGTGTGTTTGCAATGAAGATATAATAGGTTTGCAAGTAATTGGAAGTCGAAAGCCATCATCTTTCTTATTTTAACAATCGGCACGTTTTTTGATCTCGATTGCTTCGCGGATAATTCTGGTTTTGAAGTGGTAAACCGGGGCTATTGTTTTGACATTATCAAAGTCTATTTTGTGTTCTGTATGAATATGAAGCATGGCCAAGCGCCGGTGAGGGTTCAGATTTTCTCACTGCGCAGGTGTTTTCATATATTATATCGTGGATGCGTCTATTTGTCCTACAGGGAACAGTCGGAACAAGGAGTTTGGGAGTTTTAATCAGATTTGACAACTTTGCTCTGTTGTAATAATATAATGTATGACGTCCATATAGGGGCTCTTGAGGGTGTCCAACGGAGATTTGTAAAGTTCCTTGCATACAGAGCGGATCGGGTGTATCCCGCTACCGGTACACCACAGGCCGATTTACTGTCGAGGTTCTCATTGGAGTCTCTGCAGGCTAGACGGGTTTACTCTGCTCTCTCCCTGATACATAATTTACTGCACAGTAGGATCGTCTGTCCTGAACTGTTGCGCACTCTGCTTTTTCACACCCCTAGAGTCAACTCTAGAAGACACGACTTCTTTTATCTACCGCCACCTAGGACCAATGTTAGGCTCAACTCACCGATTTACAGATCGTGCTCCATTTATAACAGCGTGCATCAGTCAATAGACATATTGTGTTGTGGTGAGTCTGAGATGAGACACGTTGCATCGCTGCTTGGTAATTAGTAGAACTTTACTATGTTAATTTTTATAGTGTATGATATGTATTGTATTGATACTCTTAATTTGGGATAATTCCCGTTGAGTATTTGTAGTAAATAAATAAATAAATAAATAAATAAATAAATAAATAATCAATACCAGAATTTATTAAAACTCGAAGTTTCGGCTCCCGTTTTGGTGCCATTTTCAAGAGGTAAAGAAATATATATGAGGACATGAACTCTAAACCGTCAATCTTCCCACTCCTTAGAGCGGTGGACAAAGCTGGGTTGGGTTGTTGTAGCTGGATTACGGGCCTCAATCTGCCTACTTCCCAAATCTCTCCGGAGATCGTCTCTAAGGTCTCAATGTGTTTAGCCCTAGGCTTAAGAGAGATCTGGAACTTCGTTGCAAGTCTTGTATTGCATGTACCGTTTCGTCTACCTGCTTCGTTATCTGTGTTATGACTCGGGTCACAGTCAATTAGGTCAGGAGCTTTCGTCACAGTACTTAAAGGATTTAGTGGATTGCAGGTATTTGTTGAGTTAGGTAATGGGTCAATAAAGTTGTCTATCGAATTTATTGCCTTTTTGTGTGTACTGAGGATATAATGGGTTTCCAAGTAATCGGAAGACGAAGACCATCATCTCTCTTATTTAAACAATCGAGACGTTTTTCAATCTCGATTGCTCCGCGGATAGTTCTGGTTTTGAAGTTGTAAACCGGGGCTATTGTTTTGGCATTGTCGAAGTCTATTTTGTGTCCCGTATGATTATGATGCATGGCCAGCGTCCATGAGGGTTCGGATTTTCTAACTGCGAGGGTGTGTTCATATATTCTATAGTGGATGCGTCTATTTGTTGGTCCTACATAAGTTCGGGAACAGCCGGAACAAAGAAGTTCGTAAACTTCGTGGGATTTATCAGATTTGACAGTTTTTGCCCTGTTGTGAATAATAATGTCAAAACCATATTCACAATATATATATATATATATATATATATATATATATATATATATATATATATATATATATATATAGATATATATATATAGATATATATATATATATATATATATATATATATATATATATTATTATATATATATATATATATATATATATATATATATATATATATATATATATATATATATTATATATATTGCTATGGTATTACTTTACCTTATGGGTAGTATATACCTGCAAACATTTATTTTAGAGCTGAGAACATATGTCTTAATCATCAGGTTGGGTTCCTTATAATTACAGCTAGCTTCTACTAATTAAAATTCACTAATATGTGTTATTTAAATTCATTTATTGATTTTCACTTGATCAAAAATTAATTTCGCTCTGCACAGATGGCTATACAACAATTTTGCTGATTAATTATCAACCAAAAACAATACTTCCGTTAATTACAATCTGTTATACATTCCATTTAATTCATTACACAAATTTTACGGTGTCTATTTGACACACATTAAATACAAACAGAAACGTTTAAAGCATTCATTACATAAACATAAATTGAAAAATCCTATTAAAACATTTAACTGTGCCGATATGACACTCGTTAAATACAAAGAGATATTTTAAAACATTCTATACATAAATATAACTTGAAAAATCCTATTAAAACATTCTGGTAACATTATAACTAATTACACAATTAATTAAACATGGATACTACATAATCAATATACATTGACAATTCTACAGAGATCACGGTCTCTTTCCGTTTATTTCAAACAAAATTTTTGTTTTTGAAATTTATTAGCACAAAAATATTTGATTGGTGCTGTTAAAATGGTGAAATTCAACCCGCACTGGTCAATTTAGGAAAAGGTAACACTTACTGACATATTTTCCATTGGATTATTTATTGTTCTTCCATTAATGCGGCCCTTGATTAATTATTATTATCTTTCTAATTTGTCCATGCCATAATTTACTGTCCATTTATTGATTATTAACGGATTTACTTCGTTAACATATTGATATATTTATTCCATAGTCGTAGCACTCTGGAGGTGTTTTATACTCTCCCTTCGATGCACTCTGGAATCTCTTATGTCAACTTACATAATTATGACGATGATCACCTGGTCTGGTAAAGTGATGCTGATGAATTCACTGGATGGAAAAGACACCGGACCCTCTCGGACCGTTGCTTTTATTAACTCTCTTACAGGTGAAAAAACGCTATTGTTCGTCACACCACCTGTGTTTGAGTTTTCCGTCAAACCTTTAGTGTCTTTTTACGTTTTTTTCTTACGCGCACATTACCTTAATACTCCACAAACTTTTGTTTTTTACAAATGACCTCCGCTCTTTTACTACATTGAGTCTTTAGCTAGCTTGGTCATATTTATTTTTTACATACAATAAAATCAACAGAACTGCATTTATTATCTACAATCTCATTCTCCCTACAAAACTGAAGCATTGTTCTTGGTTTCTTTACGGATATTTCTAGTATATAATATAATTTTTTATTACTCAAATGTAACTTAACATCGAGGGTTGCTACATGGGTCACTGACATTCATGTCGGGCGTTGACATCTCCTGCCAAAACTCTTTCATTGCTACATTAGGGTGTATACATTTATTTTATATATACTAGTATGCATAAATTTCCCGTTCTCCCATTAAAATTTCGTAATCTTTCCTATCATTTGCTATCTATAGCAATTCCCCCTTTCTAAAAGTGAGTCTGGATACTGTTTGCTAGTCAGATCATCTTTATTCATTGACTAAAATATTTTGTTCAAAATCGCCTTTTTTGACATTCCAAAATTTTATTTTATTCTAAATCGACTTTTATGACATTTCAATCATTACAACCCTTTATTTTATTTAAAATTGCCTTTCATGACATTCTAATATTAAAACTCTTAAATTTAATTCATAATCGACTTGTATGACACTTTAATAATTAAAACATTTTATTTTATTCAACACCGCCTTTTATGGCACACCAATTGCTTTTATATATTTCTTTCTTTTGGCAAATCAATTGATTGTTCTATATGGTCTAAATTTATGCCATCCCCTGGTTATTTCGATTTATTCAAACTTCCCTCAGAATTTATTTCAAAAAAAAATGACAGTTATTGGTATTTTTATTTGTCATATTTTTATGGGGTATCTTTTCTTTCAATCTTATTTCATTATGCTAAATTATCATATCTTTATACTACCATGGAATAGGACTATGTAATACTTCTATTATTTATCAACTTCTAATAATTTATCTTTTCTACATAACATATACGGTCTCCCTACTTCTGACTTTTCACCTACCCCCTATACATATTTCATTATTACTTGCATCATATAATACTTTCATTATTCATTCTATATACTTTCAATATTCTTTTCAATATTCTATTCACATATATACTTCAATAATTCGGGACCGACCTCTTTGGGATCGCCCATATACTATACTTTTAAATGACCGATATCTTTGTATCGTTAATCATTTTACTTCACCTTTTTCATATTTCAATCTTATCGCTACACCATCTACACAAATTCTTTCCTATCAATCCGACCCTTATATATTCTATCTTTTTGCTAATTATAATTATTTCTCGGTACTTTAACCGGTTTCTGTCTTTTAGACCTTTTACATATTTTTCTCGTCTACTTATTCCATGTTTCCTATTACTCAATAATAATTTTCTATTTTATTTTAACTTATTTCCCCCTTTCTACCTTTGAATTATGATTATATTAATTGACTTATCCAATAACTGCATCTAATTCGAGCATTGCTCCTTATTTATTATCACTTAAATTTTTTTATGAAATTTCGCTTCTCTGATTCGTATTTCTTCGGGTTATTTAAATGCCTACTTGTTTTATTTTCTGTTCTCAGGGTATATATTCTTCGGGTTATTTGAATGCCTACTTGTTATATTTTCTGTACTCAGGGTATATATTCTTCGGGTTATTTGAATGCCTACTTGTTTTCTTTTCTGCTCTCAGGGTATATATTCTTCGGGTTATTTGAATGCCTACTTGTTATATTTTCTGTACTCAGGGTATATATTCTTCGGGTTATTTAAATGCCTACTTGTTATATTTTCTGTACTCAGGGTATATATTCTTCGGGTTATTTGAATGCCTACTTGTTATATTTTCTGTACTGAGGGTAATTTTTACTGTAATTTTTATTTTAAATTGACCAACTTTTCGTCATATAGTTCTATCTAATCAATTTTATTTATTTTAGGAGAAAATTCTTTGTCTGGTAATTTTACTATTTATTTTGTACATTAAAATTCGTCTATTCGGCATGCGATTATCCTTTTCATTGCTTAGGTCATATCGGATTCGATCAAATTCATGCAGATTAATTTTTCTTTATCTTAAATTTTTGCTTTTTACTTTCGAAATTAAAATTGCTATAGTTGCAATGACGTGTCTTATTATTTACATTACTTAGCTTATTTTCATGCCAAATATGCCCGTTCTGCTCATTAAACTTTGGCTCATAAGTTTTAAATTTATTATAATTTCCAGAATCTTTGTTTTTATAAAATTTCTGACTATGACTAAATTTGTATTCATCGTGAAAATTATTGTTTTTAACGAAAAGGTTTCTAAATTTATATTTTCTGTACTCAGGGTATATATTCTTCGGGTTATTTGAATGCCTACTTGTTATATTTTCTGTACTGAGGGTAATTTTTACTGTAATTTTTATTTTAAATTGACCAACTTTTCGTCATATAGTTCTATCTAATCAATTTTATTTATTTTAGGAGAAAATTCTTTGTCTGGTAATTTTACTATTTATTTTGTACATTAAAATTCGTCTATTCGGCATGCGATTATCCTTTTCATTGCTTAGGTCATATCGGATTCGATCAAATTCATGCAGATTAATTTTTCTTTATCTTAAATTTTTGCTTTTTACTTTCGAAATTAAAATTGCTATAGTTGCAATGACGTGTCTTATTATTTACATTACTTAGCTTATTTTCATGCCAAATATGCCCGTTCTGCTCATTAAACTTTGGCTCATAAGTTTTAAATTTATTATAATTTCCAGAATCTTTGTTTTTATAAAATTTCTGACTATGACTAAATTTGTATTCATCGTGAAAATTATTGTTTTTAACGAAAAGGTTTCTAAATTTATAATTGCGGCTATTGCTATTATTTTCTGCATAATTTTTATTACATTGAAGCATAGTTTCATGTTTCTGGTCACTTTCAATTTTGACACAGTAAAAATAATGTGTTGCCGTTATTAATTTTTCTTCTTTTGCAGCATCCAAAGATTTTTCCGGGCTTATTCCTAGTATATTTTCTTCTGGTAGTAATTCCTGTTCTATGTATTTTTCGGAGCTTGTTTCTCGAAAAAGGACTTGACTATTTTCACCCCAATTAAATTGCAAAAATTTATGTTCCAAAATCACAAATTCTGAAATTTCGTTTTCTTTCGTGGAAAACCCTAACAATGGATTACCCGTTAGTCCGGCACTTATAATAATTTTTATATCACTAACACTATGGATGAAATGCAATTTATCTGTAATGTTTTGCACAAAAACTCTGGTGTGCAATTTCCCAATATTACGATTCAATACAAATTTCATTTTCGGATCCTTATCTAATTGCATATGATCCATATTATAGTTCGGCATGCTAATAGCCTTAGAAATATGTTGTTTCGTTTCATTTTTAATTTCCTTTTTTATTTTAATTAATTGTTCAGACGTCTCCTGATTGACTCGGACCACATTTCTGTCTACCGACACCACCAACGTTTCGACCTTTTCAAAGTCGCACCTTCTCATTTCCTTCTCTTTATGTATTTTGTCATGGCACGATTTTACTCCTGTGTCCATCTGATAAATTTTATTTATTCCTGTTAAAATTTCTGTTTTGTTTTGTTGTATATTTTCATACAATCTCCTAAAATTTTCATCCGTATGTTTAATATATTCCTTTTGTTGTTTTTCCAACTTGCTAATATCTTGTATGTTTTCCTCGAATTTATTATTTATGTTTTGTTGGTTTTCCTTTTTGTCTTCTTCCATTTTCTTGAACAAAACGGCGAATAACTTGTCCATTTTTGATTCTTCCTCCTGTCCTTTTACTGTTTGCTCCTGAGGACTTTCTTTGACGGCGCTATTCTGTCCCTTTTCTTTTTCTAATATAAAGGTTTCATCGCCCCGATATTCGGTTTCTTCTTCTTCCTGTGATATGGTCCCTTCTTCCGAACTTACTTTACGTCCCCTCCATTCCGTGAACTGTTTAGGTTTTTGTGGTTCTGGCTCTGCCATTTTCTCCGGATCTTCAGGTACGCTGATTATAGGTTCTTCAGATTCTGGCCCAATTGGTTTATCACTTTCTAACTGTTTTTCCCCGGACATGTTCAAACTTGATTTATTTCATTTCCTTGTGAATTTAAAATTTAATTGTCCCCCTTTCTAAGCTTTGACCCTTTCAAATACACCACCTATATTTATTTTTCATAAAACAATTGGTTATATGTGCAACTTACTGTTTCATATTAAAATATCATACGGTATTAAAATTTTTGCTAATTTTCATTAAATTGGTTGAACTGATTTATTTTAACTTTACTGTATTTAAATCAGTCGTGCTAATTTATTTAAAATTGGTTTACTTCTAAATCCCTTGTGTTACAATACTATTACGTTTTTATGAAAATTTGCTTTATTCTAACGTAATTAAAATTTTATTAAAATTTAACAGAAACCCTGTATTTGTGCCAATCATGTGCTATATTGCGAACAAATGTTTATTTTATTAAAATTTTTATATGAAATTAAATTTATTTTTGGCACAAAAAATTTTTAATGCACCGCTGTTGGGAGCCAAAATTGCTAATTTCTTGGCGAACCAACTTGATTTTAAGTTATGATGGTTTGAAACTAATTTTTTCTTCTCTATGAAAATAAATTAACTTAAACCAAAAAAACATTTTGATAATTATATGATTATGTATTTTTTTTAAAGCCCTTTAGTTGCGGCGCCATTTTGCTATGTGGCGACCTGCAACGTTTATTTTATTTGAAATTTTCTATGAAATTAAATTTATTTTTGCACACAAAGAAAAATGTTTAATCATGTTCTTTTTAGGTCAAATTTTTCTAGAAGTCCCACGACTTGGGCGTCATTTTGCTATGGTATTACTTTACTTTATGGGTAGTATATACCTGCAAACATTTATTTTAGAGCTGAGAACATATGTCTTAATCATCAGGTTGGGTTCCTTATAATTACAGCTAGCTTCTACTAATTAAAATTCACTAATATGTGTTATTTAAATTCATTTATTGATTTTCACTTGATCAAAAATTAATTTCGCTCTGCACAGATGGCTATACAACAATTTTGCTGATTAATTATCAACCAAAAACAATACTTCCGTTAATTACAATCTGTTATACATTCCATTTAATTCATTACACAAATTTTACGGTGTCTATTTGACACACATTAAATACAAACAGAAACGTTTAAAGCATTCATTACATAAACATAAATTGAAAAATCCTATTAAAACATTTAACTGTGCCGATATGACACTCGTTAAATACAAAGAGACATTTTAAAACATTCTTTACATAAATATAACTTGAAAAATCCTATTAAAACATTCTGGTAACATTATAACTAATTACACAATTAATTAAACATGGATACTACATAATCAATATACATTGACAATTCTACAGAGATCACGGTCTCTTTCCGTTTATTTCAAACAAAATTTTTGTTTTTGAAATTTATTAGCACAAAAATATTTGATTGGTGCTGTTAAAATGGTGAAATTCAACCCGCACTGGTCAATTTAGGAAAAGGTAACACTTACTGACATATTTTCCATTGGATTATTTATTGTTCTTCCATTAATGCGGCCCTTGATTAATTATTATTATCTTTCTAATTTGTCCATGCCATAATTTACTGTCCATTTATTGATTATTAACGGATTTACTTCGTTAACATATTGACATATTTATTCCATAGTCGTAGCACTCTGGAGGTGTTTTATACTCTCCCTTCGATGCACTCTGGAATCTCTTATGTCAACTTACATAATTATGACGATGATCACCTGGTCTGGTAAAGTGATGCTAATGAATTCACTGGATGGAAAAGACGCCGGACCCTCTCGGACCGTTGCTTTTATTAACTCTCTTACAGGTGAAAAAACGCTATTGTTCGTCACACCACCTGTGTTTGAGTTTTCCGTCAAACCTTTAGTGTCTTTTTACGTTTTTTTCTTACGCGCACATTACCTTAATACTCCACAAACTTTTGTTTTTTACAAATGACCTCCGCTCTTTTACTACATTGAGTCTTTAGCTAGCTTGGTCATATTTATTTTTTACATACAATAAAATCAACAGAACTGCATTTATTATCTACAATCTCATTCTCCCTACAAAACTGAAGCATTGTTCTTGGTTTCTTTACGGATATTTCTAGTATATAATATAATTTTTTATTACTCGAATGTAACTTAACATCGAGGGTTGCTACATGGGTCACTGACATTCATGTCGGGCGTTGACATCTCCTGCCAAAACTCTTTCATTGCTACATTAGGGTGTATACATTTATTTTATATATACTAGTACGCATAAATTTCCCGTTTTCCCATTAAAATTTCGTAATCTTTCCTATCATTTGCTATCTATAGCAATATATATATATATATATATATATATATATATATATATATATATATATATATATATATATATATATATATATATATATATATATATATATATATATATATATATATATATATAATAACATATAAAAATTGAAACTAACCCCGGATATGTGTTCTAGGGGGCCTAATTAACGCCCATTTGAAGAAAATTTTTCAAAATTCAAAAGTCGGGATCTCTTCATTAGTGATCTTTTTTAAAGAAAATTCACTAAAATGAAGAATCATGTAGATGAGGCCCTCTACAAATTACAACAAAATAGATAAGGAATTTCAATTCAGCACAGCAAAGGTCCCCTTTTTAATGATTTCCTTAAAAAACAACTTCACCAAACAGAAGATCACGACTTTTGAATTTTGAAAAAATTTCTTCAAATGAGCGCAAACTAGAACACATAATCGGAGTCAGTTTCAGTTATATATATATATATATATATATATATATATATATATATATATATATATATATATATATATATATATGTATCACACCCATAACTCAAAAAATAATGGGCTGCTCTTGATCAAATTTGGTTGGTGCCCTCCTTTTGAAAATGTCGTGTTTTCTTTCGGAAAATTTTTATATCTCCTGAAATAACAAAGTAAGGGCAACCGAATTTGATAGGCGTAAGGAAAAAAAATTGGGGTGGCGATCTGAAACGCCAAAATTGGGAACATTCAGGCAGAGGCTTTGAAACAAATATGGGTTACGTAAAGGAAATGTCGCGAGAAGAGTGTTCTGCAAACCCTTCAGTTTCAGTTTTACACAATCATTGACCTTAATTTTATTCAAATATTTCCAGAAAATTATTTTCAAATACACCCTTTCTATGATGCTTTGACAGTAGTATTAATTAAGTTAGAGTTTACGGTTTATAATTTTTAGCCAATTTTCCTAGAAAAAATTCGTTATTGAGGAGACCGTGACTTTTGAATTTTGAAAACATTTCTTCAAACGAGCACAAGCTTGGCCACTTAAAATCCATATCCGGGTTTCAATTTTTATCTGTTTACATATATACAGGGTGACGCATTTTTACGGCAAAGCTCAATATAATTGTTACTGTACAAGATACGAGAAAAAGTTGTATACACTTATTATAGGATGTCTTGAGCTGCATCTTATTTGTTTATTTTGACAATCACAGGCTGGCCCATAAGTCGTTTGGTGATACCTACAATTTGTTTTTTCTTTCATTTTTCTTTCATTCCTTATATTATTGCATTTTTGCATTTTTCATTGAAATATGATGCATGTTTGTAACAAAATTGAGACGCAGTAAGTGCGTTTTGGTGGCGAATTGTCATTAAATGCTTTAAATTTCAATAACTGAATTTGCTATTGCCCTAAAGTTCGTTGGCTGGGAAACCTGTTATCTCGGAAAATATTTTAAGTTTATTTTCGGAAAATTTTCCAACATTTTCAAATAATAAGTTATTTTGATAAAATATGGTACATTATGTGTACTATGTAGGTTATATCGGTAACAAAATTGATGCCTGCTCGCATTAAAACATATTTGCTATTAAAAACATGTTTATGAACATTCATTTCCATAACGCACTTGCTGTGTCGACACTTTTTAAATCTTGGTTTAAAAAAATAAAGAATCAAAATATTGGCTTCAAAACCTGTTAACAACTTGCGGACTAAGGTAAGTTATATTCAATCGATTTATTTAATGCCAGTAATCAATATTGTTCTATGGCGCATTACTTATGTGTCACCTGTATATGGGTTCTAAAGGCTCTATTTTCACGCTACTTGGAGAAAAACATTCTTTAACGTCGGTCTAGTTCCGCGACTATGGCCAATCACCAACGCCTGCCTTTCTGTACGGGTCGTAGGGATCATTAACGTACCCAACATTGCGTGGACACAGGACCGACGGCTTTACGTCGCCGAAACGTGCCGCCATTCAACTTGCTCAAATACAATGTCACAACATCGGTTGATGTTAAAATTGTCCAGTATGTACTGAAAAACAATTTTAGAAAGCTCGAAATTCTCTAAATAGTTTTTTTTTGAAAATTCGGTAAAATGTAGACCCCAAATGTAAAGCTTTACGAGAACATTCAGTTTACTAATATCTTTGCGAAAATAAAAGAGATTTTGTAATGAATCCAATTACCTTGCAGCGATTTTAGTAGGCTTTTTATGATTCATTTATTACCATACCTTAATGTAAATACTGGTACATTTTTATTACAGGTAATTTCACAACATTCAACGAAACAAACAAGAAAACACCTGACCATTTCAATGGGCTACATATTCATTCACGAATCTCCCTCTCCTCTCCTTGATTTTAATATCGTCAAACTCTTCATTTAGTTTATCCAAATCACTTAGTTGGCTTTGAAAAAAAAAACAAAGGAGGAGTTAAGAGAACGGTTTCTAACAAATATGTGTCGACTAGATAATATAATATTTGCTTTGTTCTCGAGCTATCGAGTCGTTACGTATTAGATCCTTGTATGGCATAACGCCCATGCACATTTTAAGATCGTTTTCGCCTATACAGCAACAGCAGCCTCTGAAGAAATTTCCAATTCATAAATATTGAGAGATAATGCACCTGTTCTAA